>OX940976.1:12806398-13325988 GCA_954871275.1 Leptopterna dolabrata
AATAAAGTCTTCTTCTTCTTATTATATTCCTGCGTAAATACCCCTTCTGCGTAATAGGTAGGCAACAAAATCAAAATAACCATCTTTCTTCAAATTAAATATAATAGAACGACAAACTCGATTTTATAAAGCATTGCATTTTCTAGATATGACAGGTATCTGAGTTGGTATACCGTATGATTCACACTTATGTTGACGAAGCGTTTCGGTTTGAACTTGAGAGCCTCAACTGTGAACGAACAGCTGGACGTACAATGCTCCGGGTGGTCTAAAAAATCCCAGTCATGCAGCGAATTTTCAAAGAAGCAGTTTGGGAAATTGAGAATTTAAATTAATGGTCGTCTACCAGACCACTCACGACGGCCTGACTGGGCACTCCGTTGAGACTAGAGTGGCGCGTCGTGCAGAAAAATTATGTCAAATATCGTACCTATTTGGGTGTTTAAACCAAAAAACTTTGATTTTGATCACTCGATGCAGTCTGGACGTGCTGAAACTATTCGCAATCGATTTAGTGACCAAAAAAAAACAAAAAAAAACATGTAAACGACACCTCACATGCCTACATAAAAAATATCCTATTTTTTTGGTTTTCGGACTACGATTTTTATAAATTTGGTACCTGGGTGCGTATAATCGGACTGAGACCAGTTGCAATCGATTCAGCGTCCGAAAAAACGTGACTGATAACACATGCTCCCACATGCCTATGTTGCTGAAATCCTTTTTGTTTTGATTTTTTGGATCAAACATTTGTAAATTTGGACCCCTGCGTTCAGTGCGATCGGGATGGGTAACGAACTCATCATTACTCTTGCCGAGACGGATTTTCCTGCGCAAGAACGATCCATGGAAATTAACGGGTTATCGTATATATTTATTCGTTTATAAGTTTTACCATGGACATTAAGGGAGTTATCGTATATTTATTCGTGTATATATAAAATATATGAAATCTATCATTTAGATACCTATCTGATGCATGAAACGGATTTTGGAGGGGTTTCCGGTTCAAAGGGAGCATCTATGGAGTTTTGGAACGAGCCAAATAGCTACATTTTCTCTGAAAATTTACTAAAAATCCGGAAGTTCGTTATCAATTTAGAAACACTAGAAAAACAGTACCCTTCTATTGAATTCTATTTTTCACGCTATTGAGGGTGAAAACCGCCCGCTCGCCAACAAAACCCGAAAATTTCCAAGCGACCAAGACACTTTACACCGCAGAACAAGTAGCCCCCCCCCCCCCCCCCCGGACTCGACCCCCTGGGGGTCTCGGGTATCGATTTTTGTACATACATAGGACGTGTACCAAATTCCACACCTCGGGAACATCAGGTGCCGAGGTATGGAAGTCTGAAAATCGCTATTTTACAAGTTCTTGTCGATCGTCCCCTTTGACAGGGCTACAGCTTCACAAACATAACGGATGGAGCTGAAATTTGGCACACACATTCGCTATCCTCCAAGGAATTGCATTTTGTGCATTTTATCCCCTCCCCCTCCACCATTTGGAAATTTCTTAGAGAAATTGTACCACAAGTGATGGGGATTATACGTCTTTTTGTATTGACGAAGAAAACATTAGGTAGGTACCTACTGGGAAAAATGTTTAATTCATCAGTACAAAAGATGTGACCCTCCCCCCCATACCTGTTGTAAAAATTTACCCACCAAAAGAAGTAAGTAGATGCTGAGTATGACTACTGAGTAGATACTAAGTATAGTACTATCTGCTGATTATATTCGTGCAAATGATACATGTACCTGTGATTATATTGGTGTAAATTATATCAATACCTACTTACCCACTCAGTAATACCTATACTGGGTAGGTAAGTGGGTACTGATATCATTCACACGAGTATAATCACAGTTACATGAATATACGTCACGACATCACATGCACAAATAAATTACTGCTACCTCGCTACGACTCTCAACAAATTTCGATTAACCTTCTGCTTCAAGAATTTATGGCTAACCTCCGTACCATAACAATAATAATATAAATTAAGTTTATCTTATAAAGGTTTGCTAAGTAGGTAGTAAGTAAGTTGTCTGTCTAGTCACATGTTTCTTGTATAATAATTATAATCTTCATGATTGTTTCCGTAGGTATAATATTGCACGAACCTAAAATTGTTAAATAATCAGGACCATTTACAATACTGGGTTAACCGCATTGGGTTGCTGGGGATTTTGAAGAATTCGGCGGTGCAACACGCTATTACTTAGGAAAAGGGTTACCTACTACTAGAATCTTCGTTTACACGTTTATAATTATTCCTTTGAGATTTTGATAGTACATACGTACCTAGTAGGTACCTACCTACTTCTATCAACATATAATATATATTATAAATACATACCTACCTGGTATCAATAATAGATTAAGATTTTGTCACAGGTTCCACAATATTGTATTTACTACTACTTTCTTGGTACAACATTTGTTAGTGGTATTTTATCCATAAGTTTAGTTAGATACAAGAGATTATTATAGCAAGTTGTATGTCTGGCGACATTACTCAGAAGCTCTTGCTTTGAGTATGAATGTATAAGAACTTCTGCGGGGTAAAGGGAAGTGATTCGGGAAAAATGATATGTGGCCGGTAGATACTACAAGTTTTTTCTGTATAACTGTGTATAATAAGCTAAGTGCTAGGTACGACAATTAGTTGGGGAGCTATTCAATTGGGCAGTTGGCGTTATGTGGGTGAATTTCTGATGCTTGAGTGTAAAGGGAGTCATATGCACATAACACTATTGACACTAATGTTTTTGCCAGTGCTCATGGGGAAAAGTAGCTACATTTTTGGTTTATTATTTTCAATAATGAACCATTGGAATCGAGCATGAAAAAAAAAATTTCTTACCCCCCCTCAAAATTTGATGGTTAGGTACGTTTCAAGGTATGTAGAATCCAAAACTGCAATAAAAATATTTCTGTCTGTCCGCCGTACGGGCCACTTTTCCTAGTTACCATGAAAGAAAATGATGAAATTCGGGTTATAGGTTCCGTTCGGGGTCTAGTTGGTCCTCGAAGCTCGACGTTACTGTCATTCACCTCTAAGGGGTTCAAAATAGGGGTTTGAAATTTTCAAAACGCCTATACCATTTTTTTACGTAAATATTTTAACGGTTTTAAATAGTTCTTGAACTTGCGAGTTTTTTAAGACCATCCGGAGCGTCGTACGTCCAGCCGTTCGTTCACAGTAAGGCCCCGAAGTTTGCACCGACAGGCATTTTCGACTCCAGTGTGAATGAAATTGTATACAATTCAAACCAAATCTCGTAACCAGAGACGCGCCCACAATAGGAAATTTGGCGGAGATGAAATCATTGCTAGGGATCACCTGATTATATTGGCTGAGTATGAAGTCGAGTTGGTTGTTCTGTGATATTATTTCATTGAAAAATGATGGCTCTTTTGGAGTTTGTTGGTAGGTAGTGAAACTTGAACAAAAGGTTAAAGTATTATTGATGGGTAAATTATTACTACGGTAAATCATTACTCAACGGTAAATTATTACACAACGGTTCATTATACCATCTACGTAGAAGGGGCTGGAGTTTGTTGGTAGGTACTTTTGCAACTTTTTTCACTCCTCATCAACAATTTCTTTTCAGAACTTCATTATGTGTGTTTCTTTTTTTTAGGTACTGTTTGTCATCGGCAGAATTATTTTAGCAACATTTAACTCGTGATTTAGGTAGGTACCTAGTAACGTGTACGGGGTCAGGTACTAACCTACGGAGGGTCTGCGATCTACATAATATGTATAGAATAGTACATATCATATTATATAGACGGGTTATCTATACATAGAGCTGTGATCTGTAACAGAAGGGTATTCTATACAAAATAATAAACCGTTGTGCAGGGATTTGCAGCGTTTTAAATTTATATAACTTGTATTACGCTTGAGACTTCTTAATCTATGGCGCATACAAGAACAACATGAAAATATCTAAAACATCGGTAATAAAACGGCCTATATAAGTAAATCACACCTTTTGCAACTATCTTTCAGGAAAAAAATTGAGGGAAATGAATAGCATTATCAAATATGCAGATATGAAAGAAAAGGAAGAATAATTCACAGTGTAAAATGGAGATAAACGAAAAGATAAACTCCTAAGAGCCACTAAGTTGCTTCCTTAATGTCGTCAAGAATCGCCCCCAGAGTGGATGAGGATCGAGTGGCAACCGAGAGTGTGTTCCAGAGTCTTGCCCCAGATGTTCCAAATGATTCGGGTACTCTGAGTCTGATCATTAGAGCATAGGATCTAGATGAAGAAGGAAGGGACCTTTGAGAATTGGAAGATGAGGGTGTCTGAATTGATGCTGCTTATCTAGGGGTATGTCTAGGGGTCGACAGTTGGCAAGGCTTGATGTTGAAAGCGTATCTATTGCACGCGTTGAAGGCGACATAAAGTTTGCCAAATAATGCTGATGACAGGCCATAAGAGAACAGGGGCGAGCCATTAAAAGAATGAGGAAGCACAAGAGCTGTAACGAGTTTTTTTTTATACCACTCGGTACTCGTAGTAAAATTGGTCATCCCTTCTGAGTGTATGTAGTGAGCCTTACACTAGCTGGAAGATATGAACAATTTGATGCTCCCAAGACAAACATCTATCGAAATAGATCCTAAGGTTCTTCGCCTTGGAGGAGTATGGAATAACATTTCCATTCAATATTAAATATTGGGGGGAGGGAGTCAGTGGAAATACCTATTCTAGAGATGATTAATACCTGGGATTTAGAAATGTTAATCTCAATGCCATTTTTAGAAGCCCAGTTAACAATAAATTGAAGATAGATCCAATTCAGAGAAAAGAGATGAAATTAAGGTTGCCCCAAGGGTATACTTGGAAGTCATTCGCATACAGATGGCACTGGCATGACGTTAGGACCTGAGGCAAGTCATTGATGAAGGCCGAAAACAGTAGGGGGGTCCTAAAGCGGTAACTTGGGGACACCAGCAGAAGAAGGGAGGAATTTTGAATGATTTCCAGTGGAGAAATCAGATTAGGTCGCAAGCGGATGTAGAAAATCGGAAGACTTTCAAACTACAGGGATTGGGGGACGGAGCCGAAGCCATTCTTGAAGTTCAGCAATATCAACACCGTACACCCACTATTCTCTATCACACTCCTAACATCTTCCACAACTCTCAGTAGGGCTATCTCACACCTATGAAAATTTCTTAATCCTGGACTGGTATTGGGATAAAAGGCTATTGTAGTTGAAGTGAATACCCATCTAATTAAGCAATATAATTTCAAAAATTTTACTGAGGTCAGGTGGTATTGAGATGGGACGATAATCTGAGCGATTCGATGGATGGGTTACTTTCTTTTAGCAGATTTCAAGACTTAGGGAATTTCGAGCGAGTGGAATTTTTACCAGCAGATGCCTCCTTATTCACACTTATTCCGTAGTGTACGACGGATCGCGAGTCGAGACTCTTGTTGCAAAGGTAGGTACTTGGCGATCTTCACTAATATTATTTATTTCGGGTTTGTTGTTTATTTAAGGGCAACTCCTGTTGACTGAACGATGCCTATTGATTATCACTTGTAGTCCATTTGGATCGCCTACCTTCCCACGGAGATGGTGAGTTCCTACGGAGATGAGTGGTGAGGACAAGGAGATGAGTTTCGATTTTGGGAATCAGGCAAACTTTGAAAAGCGATTTACCAAATATTAGCTTTTTGCGTATGAACCCTTTACCCTGCAGACACAGTATTATTTTATACAGAAGGCTTTCGTGCGACGGCGGCGAGTCAGGTAGGCTGTTGACAAGGTAACGTCGCCATTCCCCTCACCCTTACCAGTAGACGAGCTCGTGGATGAAAGGATATTTTCGGGGTAAGTCCAAAACTGACTCAACGTTTGCCTGTGCTTCTACGTACGTATCCTACCGGCGAGTTTCTCAGGACGAGAGCTAACTGGCTCGTGGCAAACCACCTGGGCCGCTGTTTGCCTCGAAGAAGACTTGGAAAATATCCTCTAAATACGCCACTGCAACCGGTCCCAAACCTTTTACTATTTGGTAGCCTTTACTTATTTGTTTTTGAAAAAGTATAGATACTTTTCCGTTCCAAAGCATAGGTACTTACCTACTGAATCCACAGAGTTACACAAAATTTAGATGTATAATACCCCCCCCCCCCCCTCCGACAACAATGTTGTAAAAGTTTACCCGCCAAAAAAAATCTCCTCAGCCGCAAAAAGGATTGATATCCTCATTTTCACCACCAAAGTGATATCAGTAATGTTTGCGGCTGAAGAGGGTTTTCTGGCGGGTAAATTTTTTTACAACAAAGTTGGTTTTTTTTTTAGAGGGGTGCCACATTTTTTGCAGTGAGAGAGTAGAAATGTATTCGCAGTACCTAATTACCTACTCAGTACCTAAGTACTTAGTCCGCCATACAAAGTACGACTCATTCGTTCATACCCATTATCTACTTACTCAGTACCTACTTATTTTTTTGCGGGTAAATTGTTTTGTTGGTGGGGGGGGGGGGGGTTGAGCTGACTGTAAGAATTTCGCGGACCAAGTATACACCAAATGGGACCTACAAACCAAATTTCATTAATTTGGCTCATGGTAACTAAGGAAAGTGCCAAGTACGGCGTACGGAGGACCGACAGAAACTTTTGGTTTATTATTTTCAATAATGAACCTTTGGAATCGAGCATGAAAAAAATATTTTACCCCCCCCCCCCCCCCCAATTTGATGGTTTACGTTTCAAGGTATATGTAGATTCCGAAAATGCAATAAAAAAAAGTCTGCCCTTCCGCCGTACGCCGTACTTGGTACTTTTCTTAGCTACCATGAGCCAAAATTGATGAAATTCGGTTTATAGGTCCCGTTCAGGGTCTAGTTGGTCCCCGAAGCTCGACGTTACTATCATTCATCACTAATAAGGGGAGGATGTCTCAGCCTTTTTTACGTGTTTTATTTCATTTTCGGATTCTACGTTCCTTGAAATGCAAACCATAAAAAATGTTGGGGGGGGTAAATAATGTTTTTGATGCTCGATTCCAAAGTTCATTATTAAAAACAATAAAATAATAAACCAAAATAATTGTGGTAAGCTTGAACCCGTACCACATGGTTCGGAAGCAGCAGTGCCGTATTACTGTCTGATGATAGTTGTCTGACGATGATGGCAGTAGTATTGATCTACTGTAGATCAGTAGTGTCAATAGTAGTAGTGTCAGTAACAGAAAACTGGAAACGAAACATTCATTCATACAAGTATGCAGAGAAAATTTAGACAAACATTGAAATGGAGGATATATGATTTTGCATTTGAAGCCAGGTTAAGATTGTTCTTTCCTTTTGGTTTATTATTCTGTGAATAATACACCTATGTAATCGCTCAGCAAAAAATTTTTATAACACCCCCTCAAACTTTTTTCTTTTCCGTTTCAAGGTGTGTAGATTCAAAAAATGCAATGTCCGTCCGCCGTCCGCCGTACGCCGTCCGCCGTATCACGTGTACAGGCTTCATTTTCGATCCAAAAAAATCGTTCTTTCGCACACATGCTCCGTTTGGGCCCTAGTTGTGTCCCGAAACTTTTCAGCCCGATCGGAATATACCCAGGGGTGTTATGAGTGAAAATGTGTGTGAAAATAGGTACTTTTTGCGTTTTAGCAACATGTTGGTAACATGAGCTTTTGAGGTATCGTTTTCCATGTTTTTGGGGACGAGAAGATCGAATATGAAGTCGATTTTGGCCAAGGAGTGGAAAATTGAGGTTGTACCAGATGTTCAGCTCCCAAAATTGATTTTTTAAGAGTCAAATACCTGCGAAATCACCATCAATTTGTAGAATAATACTAGAAAAAGTGTCAACACGTGGATCAAGACGATTAAATGGCACTACCAATGATCAAAGATAATTTGAAAAAAAAAAAAAAAGATCGTACCTACCTAATTTGTGTTTTGGGGGCCAAAATTGGTGGAAACCATCAGAAATAGCTATTTCAATTATTTCACATGATACAAACAATAAATGTACAGCCAACATTTCTGTAGAACAATAAACCCCATGTGACAAGGACTTTGCAGCGTTTTTGAGTAGAAATCAAAAGATAGGAAAGAAGGTATCCAAAAAGATCCAGCCGATGGTGGAGGTATCGCCCTTAACCAGAACTGGCAAGTATCCTAAAAGATCGGTGGAGGTCCGCCCTTAACCGCACACATCCGAAAAGATCCAGCCGATGGTGGAGGTATCGCAACCAGAACTGGCAAATTCCCCCCTCGCCTCTCTTGGTGAATTTCAGCCAATTTTAAATTCATCACAGTGGTGACTCCGACGTTCACACAACCTTCTGATCCCTTGAATTCACATCCCTTCACATCACCTTCTGATTCCTCAAATTCATTTACAATTTTAAATCCATCACAGTGGTAACCTCCGACGTTCCCGCAACCTTCCTTTCTCTTCACGATCTCGCACGCTTCTCCCATGCTCACGTTCAATATCGGCCATTTTTCGCTATTTTCGAATTTGAAATTTCAAAAATTCAATTTGAAATTTCAAATCCCCTACATTCAACTCCCCCTTACAACTCTCATCAATTCAACTTACTAACGTTCAATATCGGCCATTTTCACTATTTTCGAATTTGAAATTTCAAAATTCAAATTGAAATTTCAAATCCACTTTTCAACTCGTCACGATCTCGCACCTTTCTCCAATCCTGACAATCAACATTAACCAAGTCTGCCATTTTGCACTATATTCCAATTTGAAATTTCAAACTTCAAATTGAAATTTCAAATCCACTCTCAAATTGAAATTGAACAGTCGGAGCTTTTTGACATTTACCAATTTTACCTCCAACGCCCTCATCACACAGGTCTTAATTCCGACGTTCACGCATCCTCGAACTTATCGCAACCCCTCTTGAATTCGCCTCCACCTTTCGAACGCCACCGCCTCACACCACCTTCTTTCGCTCCCCGATCTTTTTGCTGTCACCCCCCTCGTCCACGCCCGTCAGCGTCAACCCTACAGGGGGTAGGGTTGACCCCTCTCCCTGGTCACAACACATCACGCCTATGGGAATATCCGCATCCACTGCCCCCTCTGCAACCCCACTCACCCTTCCACCTTTTTTCGCATGAACAAGGAGGGGAGATAAGTCGGCGGCTGGAGGAAAGTAGAATCAACACCCCACCACCCCTTTTGGTTTATTATTCTGTGAATAATACACCTATGTAATCGCTCAGCAAAAAATTTTTATAACACCCCCTCAAACTTTTTTCTTTTACGTTTCAAGGTGCGTAGATTCCAAAAATGCAATGTCCGTCCGCCGTCCGCCGTACGCCGTCCGCCGTATCACGTGTACAGGCTTCATTTTCGGTCTAAAAAATTCGTTCTTTCGCACACATGCTCCATTTGGGCCCTAGTTGTGTCCCGAAACTTTTCAGCCCGATCGGAATACACCCAGGGGTGTTATGAGTGAAAATGTGTGTAAAAATAGGTACTTTTTGCGTTTTAGCAACATATTGGTAACATGAGCTTTTGAGGTATCGGTTTCCATGTTTTTCTGGACGAGAAGACCGACTATGAAGTCGATTTTGACCAAAGAGTGGAAAATTGAGGTTGTACCAGATGTTCAGCCCCCAAAATTGATTTTTTATGAGTCAAAAACCTGCGAAATCGTCTGAAATCACCATCAATTTGTAGAATAACACTAGCAAAAGTTTCAACACGTGGATCAATACGACTAAATGGCACTACCAATGATCAACGATAATTTGAAAAAAAAAGGAGCGTACCTACCTAATTTAAGTTTTGGGGCCAAAATTGGTGGAAACCATCAGAAATAGCTATTTCAATTGTTGCACATGAAAGAAACAATAAATGAACAGCCAACATTTCTGTAGGTACGTCCAATGGAATAATAAACCCATGTGACAAGGACTTTGCAGCGTTTTTTCACACAGCCCCCTTCTCGGTCAGCAAGCCATCACCCTCCCCCCGCGACCGACCCTGCACCCAAACTCATGGAAGGCCTCAAGCCCCACCCCTTCCACCCCCCTCGGCAATAATTAAGCAAGCGTTTTCTTACCCCCCTCAGGGAGGACCCAAACCCAACCCTCGCCAAAGACATCTCGCACGAGATATCAGAACCGCCAGCGCATTCTTACCCCCCCTCAGGGAGGGACCAACCCTTCCAACCCCTCAACGCCCCTGCAACCACAGCGAACACCGCCCCACACACCTCAACCCTCTCGACTCCCACCCCCTTGGCGTCTCTGCGACCCCGGCGAACACCGCCGCACCAACCCCCTCGACCCCCACCCCTCTATCCCTCCACTCACTCGGGGGCCCTCTCTTCACGCCCCACGATGCTGGGGGCTGACCGCTTCGCCCCCTTCACCAACCCCCCTTCGGAATGCTTCCGCCCTTCGCCTCAGAGCCAGGGTTAACTTTTTCCCCTCACCAACCCCCTTCGGAAGACTTCCACCCCTCGCCTACGAGCCAGGGTTAAATTGCAACGGCCCACGCCTCACCCCTCCCACCCCCCCCCCCCCCCCACACACACTGGGTGGACCCAGCACCTGTACATATCGCACATGATTCCTGTAAATTCCCAGCACCTGTGGAATCGCACATGATTCCTGTAAATGTCTTTAAAACACACCTGTAAATATCGAGCTTCCTTATATGTCAATGTAAATATTCTCTAGCTGTAAGTCACTTCTCTTTGTACATAATCTCTCCTCGCTCACCTGTATATTCCCTAGCTCTAAGTCACATGCTGTTTTTATCTGGGGGCCTATTCACTAAAATAGACAGTGGAAAGAGATTATCTATTTTGAAAATCTCCCGCGAGAGATAGTCGCCCCCGGGAAGACAGTCTCTTCCAATGTCTCCGGGTTCGTTTATTTTACAGAATAGCTCCAGAGACCTTGAGAAAGAGATATGGATCCTAATACACGAAAATGCCATAGTATCCATGAAGTGTGAGATGTTCGTGCCTACCTACCTCAATCCATACTTGGACGTTTTTACTCACAAATCGGATAAAAGTTTAAATGAAATCGAAAAAAGTCTCAATTATAAACAGAAAAAGTCGAATTAGGGGGCTTTCAATGCTTGTGTTATATCTACACCTAATGAATGGCCACTCTTAGGTAGGTAGGTACCTACCTCAACCCGTACTTGGACGTTTTTACTCATGAATCAATGATTATGTATATATTTTTAATTTAAATTGACTTACCTTTATGAAATGAAAGAATACACGATCAAAAGTACCGATGTGGTTGCGGATGAAGGAGGATATTACACGGATGAAGGAGGATATTACACGATCACTGTGAAACAAACGAGAAATAGACTCTCTCTTTCGAGGGAAGACACCTAATTAGGTGTCTCTCTGAAAGAGATCGAGAATGCCAAGATGGCCACCAACTCTCTCTTTGAAAAGTTACTGAATAACCCTGTCATGGATACTATAAAAATCTATTTGGCCCAAAGAGAGAGTCGGACCTGATGGCTTAGTGAATAGGCCCCCAGTATACTAGCCATCAGTTACTCCTCTTTGTACATACTCTCCTCATGCAACTATGTATCCTAGCTCTATGTCACTCCTCTTTGTGCATACTCTCCTCATGCAACTGTATATACCACTTTTGTACATACTATTACTTCACGCCAATCTTCGCCACCTTTCTACCTAGTATTGGGCAAACCACCATCTCAACTACTGTCAATCACCGCCTTCAGCCTGCATTGTTTGCCTCAGCCCTCAGCTTTGTAAACTTGGGCCCTCAGCCACATCCGAATGTTCACTTGCTCACTTTCCACCGCCATCAGCACTCCTCCTGTCTGCCATAGCCCTCAGCCAGGGCCGGTTTTAAACATTTTTCTAGTGTAAGCGAACAACATTCAGCCCCCCCCCCCCCCCCCTAAAAAACTTATTTGGTAGTAAGGATTATCTCTGGATACGTTTAAAAATACGAGTAAATATAAATGCTTAAGAATGACCGAAACGTGCGAAATATGAATAAACATAGAGGCTTAATTTATCAGCATGTATTAAACATACTCGCCCTAATTTATTGAATGTAACATTTAAAAACTAATTACATATATAAAAATACAAAGTTAATTAAGTGTGAACAAATAAATAAATACAACAGTCAGTCTTGAAGAAATTAAACAATTTATTTACTCGTAAAATAAAGACAAACTTAAAACGTTTACACATAACACTGGAAAGAGATTTTCCTTGCTTTCATTTTGGCAAATTCGTTGAGAATGTAGTCATTGTCCATTTGGTTTAACAAATCATTCTCAATGGCCATTGTTGCCAGTCCACTCAAATGTTCCCGACAAATGGTGGATCTGAGGTAAGTTTCTATTAGTTTCAACTTGGAAAAACTTCTTTCACCACTTGCTACTGAAACAGGGAGCGTCAGAAGGATTCTTAAAGAAACAAAAACATTAGGGAATGTGTCCATATAATATAATAAAGTTGATAATAAACTTGAGCGAAGAGATAATGCTGTTATAGTTATCTCGAGAGTTACCTATCTTATTTGTACAATGGGAATTTATTAAAAATAAATTGGATGTACGTATATTTAGTTTTTAATTAATAATAATATGTTGTTAATTTTAATTTATTACAAAAAGTGGTTTAAATTTTCAATTATTTTTTGATAATAGTTAATTTTCAAAAAAAAATTTTCTAATCAACGTTTGAGTCTTAACCGCTTTAAACAGGGTCTAGATAATTTGAATAAAAAGATAATTTTTATACTTAGATAATCGCTCAACTCGTATTTTTTACGGTACATTTTTTTCGCTCAACTCGCATTGTTTACGGTACCATTAGCCACGCCCCTTCGCTCAACTAATAGTCGCCCTGTCCAAGCAGGCGCCCCCTTTTGCTTGGCGCCCTAAGCGACCGCGTACTTTGCTTACCCCTTAAACCGGCACTGCCCTCAGCCTTTTGTAACCTTGCGCCTTCAGCACCATCCTGTTTGCCATAGCCCTCACCACTTGTAAACCTGTGCCCTCAGCTCTTGGAAATTTTTTGCTCGAACTGGGGGGGACCCATGTCGTGAGTCCCTCCCGGAACTACTCCTAGCAGATTTAAGTTCTCACAAATATTTCATAAGCCAACTTTAGTTCTTACCAAATAAACCATACGAGTGGGGAACAAGCCGCAGGAGTCAGAGCACAACCTGGGTCCCCACCATCCCCTAACAAATAGGGGATGGAGGGAGACGACTTCCAGTAACATAAATACTCGCCTCCTTCGCCTTTTTACTCATTCTACACTTCCTCCAACCGCTGGCTACTCTCTCTCTCTCTCTCCTTACCATGTCTCTCTCCTACTCCCAAAAGATCTAGCCGATGGTGGAGGTTCGCCCTTAACCAAAACTAGCAAACTACCCTAAAAGATCGGTGGAGGTCCGCCCTTAACCGCACAAACATATCCAAAAAGATCCAGCCGATGGTGGAGGTATCGCCCTTAACCAGAACTGGCAAATATCCTAAAAGATCGGTGGAGGTCCGCCCTTAACCGCACACATCCGAAAAGATCCAGCCGATGGTGGAGGTATCGCCCTTAACCAGAACTGGCAAATTCCCCCCTCGCCTCTCGTGGTGAATTTCAGCCAATTTTAAATTCATCACAGAAGGTAATGTCTCCAGTATGCTCATTCCCCTACCAATAATTTGAAAAATTGAAATGATCAATAGAACTCAAGCATTCCTATATATTTTGCATAGGTATACTTATTTACCTAGTTATATAGGTACAGGTATCGTGTACTATAGTTATATTTATTTTCCATTCAGCTCCATTTCGAGTTATTTTTTCTCTTATCCGTCGCATACCGGGGTAAAGGGGAAGATTTAACATTGATCTATAATCTGAATTTTGCAGCGCTATTCATCGGACTTGAATAAAGTAATTTAGTTTCCTGTTTGGAGGTATAGTTCACCTATCCATTCAGTATCTTCTTTATTAATAATAATGTATCCAATGTTTACCAATTTATTTATCACCATCACTTGATTTCAGCGGCATTCACGGAAAACTTCAAGAAAATCCGAAAAGGTAAGCGTCAATTCTTCACCAGTCTTCGGAAAAACGAGAGGTGCGAGAAAGGGAAACAGGAGATTTGTTTTATTAGTATATTGAAGCTCTTGGGCTTTGTTTAGTTTTAACAGCTACTTTTTATGGTAAGTTTATAGAGTACTAATACCTACTACTACTACTAATCAGGTACAGGCAAAAATGTTCAGTTGCTTAGGTACCCCACTTAAGGATATTGAATACTTATCTGTACCTAAAGTTCATAATAATTTACAATAAACTTAGAAAGGTGTTAAACGTAAATATAATACTGATAATTACAACCTACATCTAATGTAGGGCTATGATTGATTTTTGTATTTTTGCAAGCCTTTGGCAAAGTTTAGCATTATCTAGGGAGGGGCATGAAATTGAATTGGGTGGGTACCCCACTTAAGGATATTAAGTGTATCTATACCTACAGTTCGTAATAATTTACACTATAAGTAGAAAGGTGTTAAACGGAAATCATTATAATGCTGATATTTATAACACACAACTAATATAGGACCATAATTAATTTCTGAATTTTTGCAAGCCTTTGACAAAGTTAAACTTTTCTTTTACAGACGGCTGACAACAAATTGGAAGGTGGAGGGTAAGTTTTTGACCGATAATGTTGAAGTCCATTAGGTAGAGGTAGATGGTACCAAACTCCTCAAGTAAAAGTTGAAGTGTCAAACAAGAAGTAAAGGAGAAAAGAAGAGGTCGGATCGTTAGAAGAAAAATGTCAGAAAAAGCATTACCAGCGGTAGAGCTCCAAAAGCTCTTCCAACGGACGTTCGATTGGACGTCGAAAATCGATCGACCGTCTGATAGCTTTTGATTGTGACATTGTGAGGATACTTTTAAAAAAATACTAAACCAGAGAGAGATCATGTGATGAGATTCTGTCAACACTTGAGTAAGATTTGGTATCGCGATAAACATTAGTGTAACAAAAAAGGGTATGAAAAATTGTAATCATAGATCACGAAAAGAGAATCACGATTCCTATGAAAATCGACTTTCACCTTTATTTAATTGATTTTTGTTCAACAGTGACGGAGCGGACTTGACGGTGGCGCACCCTGACTTTCTGGACGAATCTTATCTAGAAGCCGTTGACAACGAACCACGGCGTGAGTCTCGAATATCTGATGAGTATTACGGTGGGATGAAACCTCTGCGATTCAGCTCTCACAAGAAAAGGAATAACTCCGCATTCAAAGAACGTGTTCATAAGAAAAGAAGTGGACGGGTGGTTGGGGTAAGCCACAGACAGTCCACAGTACTTGAGTATACGTAACAAGAAAAAATCGTTGGCAAAATGTGACATAGCTTCATCGCCTGTGTAACATGCACTGTTTAGTTAAGGACTGATTGGTTAAAACTCACGAAAGTTTGTGAACCAGAAAGTTTCCCACAATGTTATGTCCGATCCCAAACGATATTTAGTCATACATTGTATGTTATATTATCGTATGCATTAGGCACCTATCCCGACCATGTTTTGTTCTGATGCAGATCGGTGGTGTTTACGATTGGGAAGTGAACAAACGTTTGCCAGATGATGTTGTTCCGTTTCAATATACTGTTTACTTGGAACCTCACATAGAATCAAATATCTTCTTCGGCAGAGTGAGTATTGCGTAAGTAACTTGCAACTAGCAAAAACCTAATTTGTTCCATGGTGTCTGAAACGCAAGATGTGAGCGGAAATTGTATTATAGAGGACAAACAGGTAGGTACCTTATTTATGAAGATACTTGACACCCCCCTCCCCCCCCACCAATGGTAACAAGGCTTTTCGGCCTCTAGCTGCGACTAAGTAAAATAATAAGAGCTTGGTCGTAAGATTTAGGTTTGATGGCTTTTCTGATCACTGTGCTTAGCACAGTTCGGCCGAGAGAACTTCTTTAATAAATGGTACGCTCTATGTTCCGCACTGGATCTGAATAATTTATATACCTGAATATTAGCTCTCTTACTTTCAAATACACTTAATAAAATACATATTTCCGGCCAATCGTAACAGATAACAACTAGTTTTCGTACGAAAGAAAAGTTGTTGACAGTCAAATTCTGCGTCAAACATTTCATTGCTCCGATAATAATTGGCAATTACATTCCAAAGTTACTACGTTTTACTACTCTACTGCATAAAAACTATTCTACTACTGCATAAAAAAGCCAAGTAGACAGTTTTATTGATGCAGAAGTTGCCACCAACTTTATTTCATGCAAAAACCACTGTAGGATCTGTTTGATTCAGTGAAACTGTGAATTTTTTAGGGTTTTTCGAGGATATGGCAACTAATACATGTAGAACGATAATAATAATGATCACACCGTGGCACTTTTTATCCTCAACGGGTGACCAGTAATAAAAAAAAACGCTGCAAAGTCCTTGTCACATGGGTTTATTATTCTATTGGACATACCTACAGAGATTTTGGCTGTTTATTTATTGTTTCATTCATATAAAATAATTGAAATAGCTATCTCTGGTGGTTTCCACCAATTTTGGCTCCCAAAACACGAATAAGGTACGCTCCTTTTTTTTTTAATATAAATTATCTCTGATCATTGATAGTACCATTTAATCGTCTTGATTCACCTGTTGACGCTTTTTCCAGTGTTATTCTACAAATTGATGGTGATTTCAGACGATTTCCCAGGTTTTTGACTCATAAAAAATCAATTTCGGGAGCTGAACATCTGGTAGAACCTCAATTTTCTATTCTTTGGTCAAAATCGACTTCATATTCGGTCTTCTCGTCCCCAAAAACATGAAAAACGATACCTTAAAAGCTCATGTTACCAACATGTCGCTAAAACGCAAAAGTACCTATTTTTACACACATTTTCACTCATAACACCCCTGGGTATATTCCGATCGGGCTGAAAAGTTTCGGGACACAACTAGGGCCCAAATGGAGCATGTGTGCGAAAGAACGATTTTTTTAGACCGAAAATGAAGCCTGTACACGTGATACGGCGGACGGCGGACGGACATTGCATTTTTGGAATCTACGCACCTTGAAACGGAAAAGAAAAAATTTTGAGGGGGTGTTATAAAAATGTTTTGCTAAGCGAATACATAGTGTATTATTCACAGAATAATAAACCAAAAGAAGTAACCAAGAAGAAGTAAAAAGAAAAACGCTGCAAAGTCCTTGTCACATGGGTTTATTATTCTATTGGACGTACCTACAGAAATGTTGGCTGTTCATTTATTGTTTCTTTCATGTGCAACAATTGAAATAGCTATTTCTGATGGTTTCCACCAATTTTGGCCCCCAAAACTTAAATTAGGTTGGTACGTCATTGGTAGTGCCATTTAGTCGTATTGATCCACGTGTTGAAACTTTTGCTAGTGTTATTCTACAAATTGATGGTGATTTCAGACGATTTCGCAGGTTTTTGACTCATAAAAAATCAAGTTTGGGGGCTGAACATCTGGTACAACCTCAATTTTCCACTCTTTGGTCAAAATCGACTTCATATTCGGTCTTCTCGTCCAGAAAAACATGGAAACCGATACCTCAAAAGCTCATGTTACCAATATGTTGCTAAAACGCAAAAAGTACCTATTTTTACACACATTTTCACTCATAACACCCCTGGGTGTATTCCGATCGGGCTGAAAAGTTTCAGGACACAACTAGGGCCCAAATGGAGCATGTGTGCGAAAGAACGAATTTTTTAGACCGAAAATGAAGCCTGTACACGTGATACGGCGGACGGCGGACGGCGTACGGCGTACGGCGTACGGCGGACGGCGGACGGCGGACGGACATCGCATTTTTGGAATCTACGCACCTTGAAACGTAAAAGAAAAAAGTTTGAGGGGGTGTTATAAAAATTTTTTGCTGAGCGATTACATAAGTGTATTATTCACAGAATAATAAATCAAAAGCGCAATATTTTCGGTTAGAATAAGCTAAGGTTAGTTTTGATTGGAAAACTATTTTTTTTGCCCCACTACCTGTGCGGCCAAGGTAGGTACTTCGAATGATTTTTTAATAACTCTCTGTTAATGCTGTCGATGATACACCGGCGACTGAATTAAAGCCGTTCCACTAGCACGACAACCGCAACATCTGATTTTATATTGGTGTTCCAATGTTCCAATGCGCCAAATAGTAAGTAGATGAATATGGTTATATTATTGTTGTACAGCGTTCCATGTCAAAGGGGCCTATATCAATTTTTTTCTGAAAATGAGTTAGAGGTGGATTCTTGTTCACTCCGCCTTTCTACAGTATACAATGTCCAGAACGCAACAAACAGGCCTTTATCCTTCTCAAAAACGATGCTCAAAGTTGAATGACGCTTCAAAGAAGCCCATCTCCACGGACCCAGACGTTTCAATGCGGCCTATATCCGGGCTACCAATGAAATGCCTCCATGCCGATCAAAGGTCTCTTACAAATGTCTTCCACCTAGGAGGGCTCAAAACTCGCTATCACGTTAGTTTTCTGTGTGCTGCTGACTCAACAGGTCGCAATTAATTTCTGTGAAGTGGAAAATAGTTCCCATGTTCGCCCGACAGAACCAGGGAAAGCGAGGAAAAATCCCAAGAACACGGACAAATGGAAGAGGAGTCCTTTTGTACTGTGTTGAAGCTGGGAAATGATGCTAAAGTGTTTGACTGGAAAAACCTGGCAGACAAACATTTTAAGAAGCCCGGCAATTGGCACTTCAAATTTGACGATGCTAAACGTTTCGTTTTCAGTAGATCGCGACACAATATTCAGCTTAGGGGTGAACCTTATTACAACTCTGATCTTTGTGCTTCAGAGCATACAACCAAAAAAGGTGTGAAACTTTCATTACTCGAAAAAGCAGCAGAGATTCGAAGTGGCGTCCCAATTAAAGCAGAAATATGAAGGATGTGAAAAAGCTCCTTGATGAGCACTTTGGTAGAGAATTGCAACAACATGGGGAGTGCAATTTTTATCAGTCACTAATAACCGTAAAGGCCAGTGATGAAGATTCAGACAATAAACTTTGCGTGGGCCATGAAGACGATATTGCGCCGAAAGTGTGAATTCGCTTGGGTGTATTTGTGCAATTTGTTTTTGGATTCCTTTTTTTGTATTTTTCTTATCAAGTAAAATACAAAATTTATTATAGTGCTGATGACTAATTATGAACTTTCATTAGCATCAGTGAATTATTAACAAAAATGAGGAAAAGGTTTCACCGAAATCCTTGTATAACTAGTTTCAGGAAACGTTTTTTGTGAATGCTGAAAAGTTTAGACAAATGGATATAGACCCTTTCGACATGGAAAATCAGATTATAGGTGTATATCGACTAACTCCCTCCCGGAGCCCCCTCATCCCTCCCTCATCATTCACTCATCACTCCGGATGTCATCATTTTTATAAAATTCCAATTTGCCCAGCATTTTTATGTGACTATTCATCGGGAATTATTCAAATTGCATCATCCATAAGACCAAACTGTAATCAGATATAACCGTCTAGAATTACCCTAAGACCATTTTTTCATGAACTCTCACTAATTCAAACAACCGCAAATTCATAATTTTCCATCCATTTATTAGGATGGACGTAATACTACCGAAATCTCAAATCTGGCTACACGCGCGCAATCTTCACATCACGAGCACCCAAATCTTCGACCAGAATGATAACCAGATCCCAATCCTGGGAGCGCATAAGTTTCGAAAGCATGAGTTTTTCGTTATTTTCTTGGAAGCGAATTTGAGGCCAGCAATCTACATGATCAACATCGACTACAACGGCATCCTATCTGACCGTAATCAAGTTGGAATGTTCATCAGAACTTATAGAAACAGAGACGGTTCCAGGAGGTAGGTAAGAATGCATTTTTCAAACTCCTGCCAATGACATACTTTTACACACCCCGACCATACTTACAGAACGAAGCAAAAAACGATGAATTCTAGTTTGAAGCTCGAACAAAGATTTGTTTGAACGAGATTTTATTTTTTCATTTATACCTGAATTAACCGATTGCTGATCATTGACTGCATCCGATCAATTTCGTTGCCATGCCAATCAGGGGCGTCAGGTCGTAAAAATAGCCGTGCAAACAGGGAAATCAGCGAGTGAAAAAAATTCCGCAAGGTGTGGACGTGGAGCATATAGCTTCCAGCAGTAAAATTAAATCAGTAGGCTGTATAAACGATTGCATAGAAGCAATCGTTTATACAGCGTACTGGTTTAATTTTCCTGATGGAAACTATGCTCCACGTGATGGAAGCTGCGCATATCAGAAGCAGATGCGAAAAAGGAATAGAATTTGGGTGCAGAATGTGCAAAAGATGAACAGTGCTTGGATGCAAGAAGTAGCAGCGGGTGCGAAAAAGCAGCAGAAGGTGTAAAAAAAGGAACTGAGCTTGAACGCAAAAAGTAGCAGGGCTGCGAAATATGAGCAGAGCTTGGGTGCGAAATGCGAATAGAGCCTGGGTACGAAAAGTAGCAGCGGGTTCAAAATAGGAACAGTGGTGGGATGTGGAACGTAGCAGCTGGTGCTAAATAGGAATTGAGCTTGTATGGGAAAAGTAGCAGCGGGTGCGAAATAGGAACACAGGTTGGGTGTGAAACGTAGCAGCAGGTGCGAAATAGGAATAGAAGTTGGGTGCGAAATGTAGCAGCAGGTGTGAAATAGGAATAGAGTTGGGGTGTGAAAAGTAACAGTAGGTACAAAAAAGAATAGAAAAATGCGAAAAATAGCACCTGATTATAATCACGGATGGCTGTATGTTGGTTGTTCCGTGATGTTATTCCATTTGAAAAATGATGGCTCTTTTAGATTTTGTTGATAGGTACTTTTTCAACTTGAACAAACGTTGAAGTATTATTGGGTAAATTATTATACAACGGTTTATTATACTATATACGCAGAAGGGGCATCTATACAGGTAAGTTATTACACATCGGCTTATTATTTACCTTATGCTTCATGAATAACTACTAATAATTGATGATTTAATTATTGAATCCCGCCCGTTTGTATGAAACTTTAATTCCCGGGCCGGCTCCAGTACTCCATTTAGGGCTTTCCTGGAGCGAGCTCCAGGGTACTGACCACAGAAAACAGTGATCTACGCAGAAGGGGCATCTACAGGTAAATAATCAACCGTTGTGTAATAATTTGCAGCGTTTTTCATTGCATTTTCGGATTCTATATACCTCGAAAGGTAAACCATCAAATTTTCAGTGGGGGTAAACCATCAAATTATTATTTTTTTTTTTCAATGCTCGATCCAAAGTTTCGTTATTGGAAATTAATATAAACCAAAAGAGCTTGGGTGCAAAAAGTAGCAGCAGGGGCGAAAAAGGAAAAGAGCTTGGGTGCGAAAAGTAGCAGCAGGTGGGAAATAGGAATAGAGGTTGGGTGCGAAAAGTAGCATTGGATGCGAAAAAGGAATGGAGCTTGTGTGTGGAAAGTAGCTGTTGGTGCGAAAAAGAACCAAAGGAAATTTTAGTTGGTAGACGGTCGGGAGAAATTAGTTAGGGTCGTTTGCTGTTAATTCCCGACCATCTACGTACCTACATGGACACACAATTCCTTATTTATGGGTGATTAGTTTCCACGATGGCACATGCGCAGACGAAAACTACCAATGGCCGGAGCTTCATGAAATGCGTTTATATGGTAACCTAATTTCACCACAAGCGGCGTGACATAAAGGATACTCGTATCATCGTGATGATAACTTTATTATTAGAACCAGCGTATTCTTGCTGCAACGGTTTCACAGTCGCAGACGGAAGTCTCAGTCGACTTGATAAAACTAATATCGGACTATCAAGTCCCCAACTTCGACCTATCTTCCGAATTTCAGCTCAATACGACCGAGAGACAAGGCCGAAAATGGTTTTCCCCCCAAAGTGTTCACAAGGCTTCCGCAACGTTGTAACAGAAGAAAAGAGTGAACAGTGAGACGGGTAGAAATGTTTATTGGTGAGAGTGAGGTTATTTGGGTTATTCGGGGAGGTAACTAAATTTTCTTCTAACCATCTCTAGCCCACGAATTTCCAGAGCGGATAGAGGATAAGACTGGCCGTATCAGAAAATCAGGAACATCAGGCAAATATTCCCAATATCAGGCAAACCTATGCGAACCCAGCAAAAAATGATCTTTTTGTTTGGCCAAAACCAACAAGCCACGCGTATCTTGCACCAGAATGGTAGGTAATAATTATATCAGAATGGATAATGCCAACGGATAGAGTGGAGAATGGGATAATTATCAGATAATGCCAACGTAAAATTACCTGACTGAAGCTTGTTGATGCCAACTATCAACTTTCTGAAATTTCTACCAAATTATTTAATATTTATTCATGCAGTGAATTGATTTTTATACCAACAGGCATCTTGTTTACACGCAACTGTCGCCGTTGTATGCCCGAAGAGTATTTCCGTGTTTCGATGAGCCCATCTTCAAAGCCACTTATGAAATTTCTGTGGTCAGGCCAACCAATGATTTCATTGCTATCAGCAACATGTTAGCAGAGGTAATTGAGCACCCTTCATCAAACATAGTGTTTTCCTCAGTACAATTGATGAATCGATGATTTTTGAAATAACATGTGCGCCATTTGCCAAATTTTACAGGAAAGCAACAAACAAATTTAGCATGGAACATGCTTTAGCCTTGACCTACCAGCCCGAAACAGGCAGTCACGAAATAGCAATAAGAAATCATGTCACGAAAGTAGCGCATTGGAAAGGGATCCTCTTTGGAACTGCTAGGTAACCGTGACATGGTACGGAGCCACCCTGATCAGATGGGCGAGCTTTGAGGCTAATTTCTTTTCTATTTAACCCACGATGCTGAAATTTGAAATGGAGCCTTTCTTTGACTGGTGGGCAACAATGACAAGGTAGGAGCCTCCCTGATCAGCTGAATGAGCTCTGACGCTAAATGCTTTCCTATGAACCTACGATGACTTGTTTGATTTCTCCGAGACTTCCATTCATGCAAATAAGGCGTCTCAGATACGAACACGGTAGGAAAAAGCATCAATGGCCAAGTTGTAAATCTACCTGTCGACGTGAATAACATGGTTTCAAAAATACCTCGGGACCTAAATGTCCCTGCAGAAAATCAAATTCCAAACAGCATCATTTTCGATGAGCATGCCGAAGAGCTGTCGTTCCCACATAGGCCATAAAATGGCAAAATGTTGTCCAAACAGGCGCTTCTATAGGCGCCTTTTATAGGTGTAAACAAGTGTGTGTTGCTTGTAAACAATCAACCCTCATTTCAGTCAGCAGGCTAAAGCATGTTCCATGTTTTATAATTTTAGCTGTCAAGCTTTTTTTCTTTTGTTCTAAACATTTTGGAGGGTTTACAGTTTTTATTTGGTACTACACTACTTAACAGTAAGCACCAACATGGACTCACTCATTTATTCAATTTTTGGCTTATTACTTTCAATAATGAACCTTCGGAATCGAGTACCGGGGGGCCACCCTCAAAATTTGATGATTTCCATTTCAAGGTATGTAGAATCATGAAATGGAATTAAAAAATTCTGTCCTTACGCCGTATGAAATATTTCGCAATTTTCTTAGTTACCATGAAAAAAAAAAAAAAAAACCAGCACGTCCCAGGGAAAAACGCTGCAAATTATTACACAACGGTTTATTATTTACCTGTGCAGATGCCCCCTTCTGCGTGAATAACTATTTTCTGTGGTCAATACCTACCCTCGAGCTCCCCCCAGGAAAGCTCAAAATCGAGTAATGGAGCCGGCCCGGGAATTACAGTTTCATAAAACATGGAAAACGATACCTCACAAGCTAATGTTCACTAAAATTTAAAAAACCTATTTTTACACCCATTTTTCACCCATAACATCCCTGTTTTCGACAAAAATATAAAACCGAGTACACCACTATTTCGAATTCAAGATTCCCAAACATAGAATTTCTCATTTGAGAGTGTAGAAACAACCAATATCCAGCACGAAGGTTATTTCAAAAACCATGGCCAAGGCTGAGTTTACCTCACTTCCAACACATTGCCAACGGCGGTTGTTTCATGTATCAAGAGATGAGTAGGTATAGGCCTGCACAATCACAATCCGTGAAAAAGCTACATTGTCAAAAAGTGGCGTATATAGGTTGTTTAAAAAATCATCGATTCAGTAGTAAACCGATGAGTAGTAGACCGAAAGTAGTAAATATGATGAAATTCTGTTGTGTTTTCTTCGAACCTGTAGAACGAAGAAGAAGATTCTCCGCAACGGGGGTCCACAACAGTGTTCTACTACATAACCGCTCCAATGTCTACGTATCATCTAACACTGGTTATATGCGATTTTCATCATATATCTATCAATGACAACCGCATCAGCGTTCCATTCAATGTCTACATCCGAGATGAAAGGATTGACAATTATCGAATGGCAGTTAACATTGTGTTAGATGCAGTCGATTGGTTTCAAGAATATTTTAAATGCAAGTTTCCTCTTCCTAAACTAGGTAAGCAATATAAAATGCGCATGAAACAGAATTTTTTCGCATTTGAATTTGACCTCAAAATCGGATTTGGCACCCAAATATTTTTGCAATTAAGAGTTAAAGGATCTCGTAGGAATCGATTTTGAAACATGCGACTTCACGTACAATACTCGTAGGTAGGTAGAAGAAGAAGATAAGTTACTATAACCCATTTTGCCAAAAAGCCATGTTTGCGCGCAAATGCTCAAGAATTTGAGTGTGGGAATTTGTATGGATGAATACTGAGGTAGGTCATCTATTACTTAAGGCTATATTTATGTAGGTTCCTAATTTTATGTAGGTTATATTTATGTTAGCTATTTTATGTAGGCTATATCATGTAAGCTATATTTATTTATTTTTATGTAGGCTATATTTATGTAGGTTCCTTGGTTTTCGGAATATGATGGGAAAGTTTCAGTCTGAACCAATAAGTCCACAATTTTTCTTCAATTTTCAATAATTTACACATAAATTACTTGAATGTCCATCAATATTCTTCAGTTTATTACCCTATAAATACAGATCTCATCATTATGCCCGAACTCAGCCTCCCATCCATTGAAGGTTATTCTGTTATCATGATTCAAGAGGACCTCCTGAAGGCAAAAGAGGAATACGAGTACGAAACTCTTCACTACACCTTGACTCGTGAAGTTGTGTCTCAATGGATTGGTGGATCAGGTTATTTCGTGTTGACTTTATTTGCCTCTATACCACCACCATACTAGTAAAATTTGGTATAGCATGTGACCTATTCTGGTAAATTAAAATGAATCTGAACTGATCACTTCTGTGGATTCATGTTTTATAGTTACTGTTGCTTGGTGGAATGATCTATGGTATAAAGAAGGACTAACGACAATGCTTTCCAACCTCTTTCTTGACAGTAAATACCCTGAACAACAAGCGGTGAGCGGTTTTAATGAGCAACTAACGTAGTATTAGAGGTTATATTGGTATATTTGTCTTTATTCAACTTACCTATACCTATACCTACCAATTGATGTTAATCGTTATACTAACTTTTCAGATCCCAAATTTTATATGTTACTCACAGCAACCAAGTATGTTCTACGACACATTCACGACTTCCAAAAAGATTGATAGAATCGTTGAACCGAACGACATATCCGACTGCATGGACCCAGTGGCATTTACGAAGGTATCAGATGTCCCCTATAGCATTTTCGGCAATTCTTTTCAAAGGTCTCCGTAAGAAAATAGTCAATTGGGGTAAACTAACCCGCAACGCCACGGTGCTTTGATGGTTTCGCGTTCTGTTTACATGCTCTCACTCTAAATATTGAATGTACTATACCAATGATAATATTATCTGGGCTAGATGTGTACTGTATGATTCACACTCGCGTTGACGAAGATTTTTCGTTTCAAACTTCAGGGCCATACTGAAAACGAAGGGCTGGACGTGCAATGCTCTGGGTGTTCTCAAAAAATAAGGGTTTTGAATAAATAGAGGGTTTTGAATAAATTTAAAAAAAGTCATAAAAATCGTGCAATATACCCTTCTGTTGTGGTTTGATTAGATGAGACGGGATGTGAGGTATGGGACATGCCCAGTGGGTATACCAGTCTGGGTTCTTTTCGGGATGTGCCCAGTGGGTATACCAGTCTGGGTTCTTTTAGGACATGCCTAGTGGATATACCAGTCTGGGATCTTTTCAGACATGCCTAGTGGATATACCAGTCTAGGTTCTTTTTAGGAGGTGCCCAGTGGATATACCAGTCTGGGGATCTTTTATGTGAGAAGGAGTCAGGCAAGGAGAGAGAGAGAGAGAGAGATAAGACAGCGTCTTAAGGAGAGCGTAGAATGCCTTGGAAGGCGCAGGAGGCGAGTTTTTATAGCCTGGGGGCTATGCTCCCTCCTTCCTCCACTCTCGTGGGGGATGGTGGGGATCCCTTCCCACTCGGCCCTTCCAGCTCTCTTGAGCTGCCTGCCCACGTCTACCAATTCATTAAATTTGCGAAATCTTTACATACAAGGAGTGATATCACGACACCTTCTATTAAAAGTTTGCGAGCTAAGGCCCTATTTTTCACCCCTTAGAGATGTCTGACAGTAACGCCGAGCTTCGCGGACCAACTAGACCACAATTTTTTGTTTGCCGTTATCAAATTTCCCATCTAAAATTTACAGAGTATTTTGAAAATGTTGGTTTTGGGAGTAATCCCAGAAACTTATTATCCCTTTCTTACTTGCCCAAATAATTTATATATCTATACAATTGCTGATCATTTATATACCTATTTGTAATTATTTATATGCCTACCACACACGGCCGAATGAATAACCTAACTAGCAGACTTACGTAATCGTACCGATTTTTTAACAAAGTAGTCCGTGCATTCCTATGAATTATGTATTATTATTTTAACAGTATCAGAATCGTTTCCTGGTGTTTTTCCTTAAATCTGTATCATAATTATGATTATTACCATTATTATTATCCTTATAAAACGATTGCAGCACGCTCTGTAATATTATAGATATATAAATATTATTATGCACTTTTAGGCTGCGGCTGTGTTTCGTATGCTGGAACAGGCGGATCCCAAATGTTTCGCGGAAGGAATAAACCGCTTCCTCACCAACTATCATCTACAAAACGCTACATGGAAAAACCTCTCAGAGTGCCTTACCGGATCGTTCGACAAAAGTACGTTAATTAGACAGTCTAGGGATTTTGAAGTCATTCTACTAATCCAATCGTAGTATACAACTGCACGAGAGTTTATTTACTTGTCTCCCAATATTTCTCAGATCAACACATCTTACTGAGCCTGGATAGCATGTTGTTCACTTGGAGTCAATACCCAGGATACCCTCTCATAGCTTCTGCGATTGGTATGAAAGCCATTGCAGTGAACCAAAGGAGATTTTTGACAACTATGGACAGCAAAATGCTAGATATGAACAGTTTGTAAGATATCTTGCTATATTACCAAGTCATGTTTAGATATTTAGATACTACCTTTTGGAACTTATACTTTACCTATCAAGCGTCCCATACGCTATAGGCTATACGATAGCCTGCAGGCTGTTGCCTCAACAGATGAGGCCAATGCCGTAGGACAACGCACACTGCAAGTCAACCACCTGCAGGCGGTCGTACTGCACTGCAAGTGCGTGCCTGAAGGTACCTCACACTGTGCCACAAGTGCTCCAAAACAGCAGGCACTTCGCTTCACCCGCGCAGTCCCAATTTGAACTCTTCAATATCTTGTTCATAATCTTCAAGGTGTTGTTTTTAGAGACTTTGGTTTATTATGGTATACAGGGTGTCTCACTTATGATCCGAAAAACTTCACCCACGTGTTCTACAACTAATTTCCAACAAGAAGTGTCCTAAAAAGTTTTTTTTGTAAACCACTAAAAACCTGAGTTTTTTCACTGTTAAGATTTTTTTCGTTGCGACCTTTGGTCACTGAAAAGGCCATAACTCCCTTAATATGAAGAGTAAAACCAAATCTGAGTACACCGTTGGAAAGAGCGTTAAATTTCCCTTCGTTTCAGCTCCTAACAATAATTTTTTGAAGGGGACTTGAGGGTGAAAAATGAGCCCAAAAAGTTAGTTTCGTCAGATCTTGAAAACTTCCTGTTTTTCAAACGCTCATCAGTCCCCCATAATTCTGGTGATCAGTTGTAGCCTGTAAGGCTAAAAAATGCTCAAAAGCCTCAGCTTTCCAACGGTATAGTCAGTTTTTATTTTTTAGAGGGAACGTTTTTGAGAAAATTGAGTTTGTATGTGAAAAAACATGTTTTCAGACACATTTGAGGGGGTTTTTTTCTTGGGGAAAAAATTACTGCATGACTAACAGGATTTGGAGGCAGATTTACGTAATTTTTTACGCTGAATCTAATGGTGACATACCCAGACCTTCCTAGCAAAGTCGCTCGACTGTCGATGGGATTGTATGCAAAAAAAAGTGTGTTAAAACAAAGTGAGGTTTGTTTCTGTTGTTCGTTATGATGTCCTCTTCTTAGCGTTGATAAGAAAATCGTCATGAGGAAAACATTTAAATGCAAAGTTGTCTCTCTATTCGACCGAGTTCACCATCACGTTCAATCCGTTCTTCCGTTTCGTCGATCCAGTGTCCTGTGTTGCAATTTTTCAAAGTTTTTCTTGCCACTGTGGCTCCATTCACCTATACCGTCAAAGAGTGCGTCATATGATTTTCGTATATGGTTACGCTAACGGAAACGCATCAGCAGGGGCAAGAGAGTACGCGCGGCGTTTCCCCAACAGAGAAACCTTCAGTAGGGTAAATGCACTTTACCATATCAAAAGGAGTTCGTTTTTGTGTTTTGGATTTCGTCATGTTTGGGATGAAGTGTTGTTTGTGCTAACACCCTTATTTAACCCACCCATTTGTGAAGACGCCTGATGGTATGAGGTTAACAACTGGAAATTACTCCCAAGGTAAATTCTGTTTTCTACGCCTACGTAATAGGTTCGTGACATTTATTCAGCCATAACGACCCGCAATGGTGAATTGTAGCTAACATTTTACAAATATTAACATTTTGAACAGTTGATCTAATTATTTTATTTTGTGAAGGCCGTCGCTCAAAAATAAATTTCCAAAGTAATGCCGTTGACTTGACATTCCCTACACCCTGAGATGGAGATTCCCTACACCCTGAAAAAACACGTTTTTCGCATATAAACTCAATTTTCTCAAAACAGTTCCCTTTAAAAAATAAAAACTGACTATACCGTTGGAAATCTGAGGCATTTGCGCATTTTTTAGGCTTACAGGCTATAACTTATCACCAGAATTATGGGGAACTAATGAGCGTTTGAAAAACAGGCAGTTTTCAAGATTTGACGAAATTAACTTTTTGGGCTAATTTTTCACCCTCAAGTTCCCTTCAAAAAATTATTGTTGGAGGCTGAAAAGACGGGAAATTTAACGCTATTTCTAATGGCGAACTCGGATTTGGTTTTACTTTTCATATTGAGGGAGTTATGGCATTTTCAGAGGCCAAAGGTCGAAAACACGAAAAAAATCTTAACAGTGAAAAAACTCAGGTTTTTAGTGGTTAACAAAAAAAACTTTATAGGACACTTTTTGTTGAAAATTAGTTGCAGAACACGTGGGAGACGTTTTTCGGATCATAAGTGAGACACCCTGTATAACAAACGTTTGGAATCGATCATGAAAAAAACCCGCACACAAACACACTCACACTCATCAAATTTGATGGTTTCCGATGTAAAGCACGCAGAATCCAAAATGGAGTAAATCAGTCTTGTCTAGGGGTGAAAAGTAGGGGTCGAAAATTCCAGGACGCCGTTATCCCGTTAACTTTTGATAGGAGGGTGCGTTTGTTTTTACGTTTTTTCGAAGTTGTGGATTTTTTTAGACCACCCAGAACATTGTTGTACGTCCAGCCTCCAGTCATTCGTTAACAGTAGCCCCTGAAGATTGCACCCCCCCCCCCCCCCCCCCTACATAAGCATAAGTTGAAGAATTTGCATCTGATCATATCTTATTAAAATTTCGAAAATTCGTAGTAGTTACCTACCTACATTGATTTTTATTCACATTTGTACGCATATATTTGAAGTATGCTAATTTGATGTCTACTTTCTTTTAGCCCTACATGGGAATTCCCTGTTTCATACGTCCTGTCTAATTTTCCTGAGGAGGTTAGAACTCTGTCCATGAAAGCTGATTCAATTGAAATGGATGGTATGAACGAAATTCCATTTCTTTCAAGGATTTATCACATTCTACTTATGGACAAACTATAATTATTCACTAGCCTCTGATTAAGACATCTTCGCCCACATTTTTATTAAAATAGGTTCTCAGTACTTTGATAGGCTAATAGGAGAAATAAACCCCTCTCCACTAGAACTGAGAGGAACAGATGTCCTCATCAGTCGCTGGGGCACTCGGATGTAAAGCACAGCCTGAAATGGCTGTTAACATACCTACATTACTTATATCTACTAGGTAACTTGTTATACATTATGATTCATGCTGCTTGCATAAAGTGCATAACGTTGCGTTTTGTAACAACTTACCGCAATCTTAAGATTTCTTTGCGTGAATTACCACCCTCCCTTGACGCACAATTGTTTATTCGATTTTACAGCGAGAGATGGCATACCTGAAGGTATTCATTGGTACAAAGTGAATAACAGACAGGCGGGTTTCTTCCGTGTGATATACCAAGACGAAGAGTGGAACATGATTAAAAAGGTTCTACTCACCAGACCTGAAGTATGAACGGATTTTAATATGATTACTGTGTATCCTAAGATTCTACCGCATTATTGTTCAAACAGATTTGAGTTATATTCTTTTCTAATGAATACATCATTAGATTTTTCGGTGAGAATTCATGTAGGTACCTATAGTTTGTGAAATCCGTTATAAAGTTCCTATACGTAGAAAATAATAAAATCTATTGTTTTTGCTTCCGAGTCTGCGAAGCAGCGGAAGCCTTGTGTTCACTTTCGTGAGCCAAAAAATTTTTGTCTTCAGAAATCAAAATTTCCACTTGCATTTTGCGTTTCAAAGCCTACTGAACAAATTTGGTTCCGTGTCTGTCGGTCTGTGAGTCTGTGAGTCTGTGAGTCTGTGAGTCTGTCCGCATTTCCTTGTTACAGCCATAACTTCCACGATTTTGAATTGATTCAGCTCAAATTTTGAGGGATGGTGCGGATAAGGCCCCTTGAGGTCCCATACAAATTTCAACATGATTGATCCAGCGGTACGCCCTGCGCATGCGCTAACGTTAAATTCAACAAACACGCATAACTTTCACAATTTTGATTCAATTTCGCTCAAATTTTCAAGGGTTGTTTGGACAAGGCCTAGTGAGTTCCAGTATGAATTTCAGCATGATCGGACCCTCGGTGCGCTCTGCGCATGCGCTGGCGTGAAATAGATTCAATTTCCTTGTTACAGCCGTAGTAACCAAAGATTTCACCCAATTTCAATGTAATTCTCAGGGATTAAGCGGGTAGGGCCCATTGAGGTCCCATATAAATTTCAACATGATAGAGCCAGCGGTTCGCCCTGCGCATGCGCTCTGTCTGTCTGTCTGTCCTTCTATGCACGGCCAAACGGCTCGACGGATATCGACCAAATTTGGCACGAATATCCAGTAGGCTCCCAAGTTGTGCAACGTCGCATTTTCAATTCCCTGACCATAGCGGAACTATGGTCGACCATGGTCAACTCCTGAATGGCTTGACGGATATCGACCAAATTTGGCACGAATATCCAGTAGGCTCCCAAGTTGTGCAACGTCGCATTTTTAATTCCCTGACCATAGCGGAACTATGGTCGACCATGGTCAACTTCGTTAATTGAAATGGTAACCCCTATTTTTTATCGCGTATTCGTAATCTACGTGAAATTCTATCTACGGTCGACCCTTCGGACTACCCCCGCGGTCGACCATAGCGCATCCATGGGCCCCTCCATGGTCGAATCCCGAATTGCTCAACGGATATCGACCAAATTCGGCACGAATATCCAGTAGGCTCCCAAGTTGTGCAACGTCGCATTTTTAATTCCCTGACCATAGCGGAACTATGGTCGACCATGGTCAACTTCGTTAATTGAAATGGTAACCCCTATTTTTTAACGCGTATTCGTAATCTACGTGAAATTCTATCTACGATCGACCCTTCGGACTACCCCCGCGGTCGACCATAGCGCATCCATGGGCCCCTTCATGGTCGAATCCCGAATTGCTCAACGGATATCGACCAAATTTGGCACGAATATCCGGTAGGCTCCCAAGTTGTGCAACGTCGCATTTTTAATTCCCTGACCATAGCGGAACTATGGTCGACCATGGTCAACTCCTGAATGGCTTGACGGATATCGACCAAATTTGGCACGAATATCCAGTAGGCTCCCAAGTTGTGCAACGTCGCATTTTTAATTCCCTGACCATAGCGGAACTATGGTCGACCATGGTCAACTTCGTTAATTGAAATGGTAACCCCTATTTTTTATCGCGTATTCGTAATCTACGTGAAATTCTATCTACGGTCGACCCTTCGGACTACCCCCGCGGTCGACCATAGCGCATCCATGGGCCCCTCCATGGTCGAATCCCGAATTGCTCAACGGATATCGACCAAATTCGGCACGAATATCCAGTAGGCTCCCAAGTTGTACAACGTCGCATTTTTAATTCCCTGACCATAGCGGAACTATGGTCGACCATGGTCAACTCCTGAATGGCTTGATGGATTTTGATAAAATTGGGCACAAATACCCGGTAGGCTATGGGATTTTTCCGTCGTTTGTTGGTTCCACGATACTGCGTACAGCGAATCTCGGATAGCGAGCGAAGCGAGCGGTCAGGCTAGTTATGTATAATGGACGTAATGTATTATGGAAGTCATGTTATGTATAATACCTATGTATAATATGTATATTTCATGTAATGTTATGTAATGTTATGTTATGTAATGTAATGTTATGTAATGTTATGTTATGTAATGTAATGTTATGTAATATGTATATTTAACGTTATGTAATGTTATGTAATGTAATGTAATGTTATGTTATTTTGCTTCCGAGTCTGTTCTATTTTATAATGGGTCACTCTGATTGTGACGAGGAAGCTCCTGTGCCATCACCTTGGCAGTGTATTACTTATCCCGTCCGTCAAAAAACGGAAAAACTCGAAAAGACTATAGCAAGCTGGGGATGAAAGAATTCACTCCTAGCGCGCACAGCGGACTGCCGCGAACTACTTACAGCACGGGGTAGGTACTCCGCCCAACGCTGCCCACTGATATGCTATCAGTTTTATTTTTATTTATTGTTAACAGATCCGCGGTAAATTATTTTTGACATCATTATTTCATCTTTATTAGATATTAATGAATTAGTACAGTGCAATTCGGCCTCTTCGCGAAGGCGAAGAATACTACAGTAGTAAAACGTTGATTTGTGTAGCTTTGAAGGAACAAAGTGATTTCAGTACCTCCATGAGGTACCTATTTTAATCAATTTAAATGCGAAAGAAGGCAAAAAATCAAGAAAAGTGAGTGTAAGTGTCCAGCTGGGAACTCTGGCACCTGCGAACATTGCTTTGCAGTTTGCATCACTGTCAAATGAAATAATATCGCAGAACAAACAACTCTTCATACAGCCATCCTTGATTTATAATCAGGTGCTCCCTAATGATGATATCCGGGCCGGATTTATACCGTTTGATTCACGATCGTGTTGACGAAGCTTTTTGGTGCTCACGAACGTCTGGACGTGCAATGCTCGGGGTGGTCTCAAAAAATTGTTTAGCTCGAGACAAATTTAATAACGTAAAAAAAACCACACCCTTCTATCGGAAGTTTTCGAGCTACGGCGTTCTGAAAATGTCAACCCCTATTTTCAACCCCTTAGAGATGACTGACAGTAACGTCGAGCTTCGAGGACCAACTAGACCCCGAACGGAACCTATAACCCCGAATTTCTTCAATTTTTATTCATGGTAACTAAGAAAAGTGGCCGGCGGACAGACAGAAATATTTTTATTGCAGTTTTGGATTCTACATACCTTGAAACGTAAACCATCAAATTTTGAGGGGGGGTAAGAATTTTTTTTTCATGCTCGATTCCAGTGGTTCATTATTGAAAATAATAAACCAAAACGGAACAACGGACAACTGTCAAGAAAATAGAATAACAGTCGTAAATAACAGCTTACTTTCGCGAGGCAAACCTCAACACTCATAACAGATGTAAAAACTGTTGCCAGGGAACTGTTACTTTGGTATTACCTAGTTTTTCCAGTTCGAAGTAACCACGTATAAAGTATGATTCCCTGGAAATAACCGACATTTCGGTGTGTGTGTGTGTGGAAACCTTCATTTTTTATTGTCTAAAAAAGCAACAGAAACCGATTGAGTGTCCTGTTACTCAGTCCGAAAGCCAAATTGCGTGAGCTCCTGCAGTCTTCTGAACACCCTATAAAATATACTTCACTGGAACGCCCCATTCAAACGCTCATTTTATCCCCTCTTTCTGACGAAACAACTCTTTTTTTTGTATTGCACAGTTGAATTGACCATGTAACAATTAAAACGAAAAATTTCCGAAACCTTCCAAAACGAGAGGTGTTATCAACAGCTCATCAACAACAGCCTGTTATTCGCATCGCAGAGTTGTTTCTAAAAACACTGAAAATGAAAAAACGTCCATAACGAGAGGTGTTGTCAGCAACAGGCTGTTGTGCCTTGAAAGACACAACAGACTGTTATTTACAACAGTTATTCTTGAGCAACCAAGAGCCTGTTGTCGTTTTCTGAAAACAGCAATAACGCCCACCACTAGTGATTATGAGATAAAGCAATAAAGTTATTAAGGGTTATTAAAATATAGATCAATTAAGAGGTAAATATACATGTAGTTACCTACCTACTTAGATATCTAGATAAATAGGCTGCGTTGTTGTCCAGTAATAATGTAGGTAGGTACTCGCTACATTTTTTTTTCTGTGAGAAATGAACCACGAAAGTCAAAGACGCCAGTACCAGACGCCGTGCTGTAGTTCGCGGCGTCCACTGCGAGCGCTGAGGTGAACTCTATCATCGCCAATAAAACACTGTTTGAGCGACAAAACGAGTAGGGTTTTTAACCCCCCCCAGCTTGGGGATCACCGGTGTTGATTTTTATCAAACTCATTCTCGAGACCCTCTGGGAACGAATCCCAAATTTCAACACTCGGGACCATCGAGGTTGAAAATCGTTAGTTATCAATTTTTCCTACTTCTTCGGTTTTTAGGGACGCCCCTTAGAAGCTTGGCGGAATCGTACAATGCTTCAGTCAGCGGCGACCCTATTGTTTTCTGTTTCGGTTGGCGAGGTGGCGAGAAAAAATAACCATTCTAAAACAGAATCCGTCGAATAAAACCATACCTAGGTGTCTGCGTGTGGGTGTGTGTGCGCGCGCGCGAATTTTATATCTGATGCTCAGGCCACAATTATTCTCAATCAATTGGCGTGGTTCTTCTTTATTCGACTCAATTTTTGGTCTAGTTGTGCGCTACGTCACCGGAATTCCGAAATTCACTTCAGGAGGGGGGGGGGGGAGTAGTATTGCAACTGTATGCACAGTTCTTCAACCGATTTGTACGGTTCTTTTTTAATTCGACTCAGTTTTGGGTCTAGTTGTGCGCTACCTCGCCGGAATTTCGAAATCCCCTTCAGGAGTAGAAGGGTTAATGATGAAGTAGGTATTCACGTTGCGTGATTCAAGGGCGTCCCCTATAATGCATGCATTAGGTGCAAACAATTAATATGTTTGTTCTTTGACAGGGCTACAGGCTCACAGACAATGGATCGAGCTGAAATTTCGCCCACAAATTTTTGTTTATGCTCCACCGAAACGCATTTTGTGCTATTTGTCCCCCCCCCCCCCCCCCAATTAAACAAAACTTGTTCAAAAGCTAAAAAAAAATTAAGTAAACATTTTAAAACGAAAACAGAATGAAAAATTATTTTTAGTTTCAATTTATGAATACCTATTTCTTTAATTGCATTTCACTGGATAGTACATGGTAGGTATCGGATATAACCATAATTAACTGTAAAAACAAAAGTATGGTATATGCCCCAAAAACAGCCCTGTTTTAAAAATTTGCCCGCCAAGAAAACCTCCTCAGCCGCAAAAAGGATTGATCCATTGTGCCCGCCAAAGTAGCATGCTTGGTGCTTCGCACTTTGCTCGTGCACACAGAAACCCTTTTCTTCCCCCCTAAACCCCCTTCTCCCCGTTTCCTGTTTCTTTCAACGCTGTTTGGCGGGAAGCTTAAAACTTATTTCAGCGCTTTAAACACAATAATCACTAACAATTTATTATCTCAAGTAAAAAAGTGCGTGTGTAAATCGGGATTTAAACAAATAATAACTGCGAGACTTTTTTGTTAGAAATTGTAATTGCATATTATGTAGAATCAGTCCTTGAAGTTTGGTCGAGTTTTTCATGGATCTCCTGCGCGTTCAACTGGCATTTCTAAATGAGCCTAGATGCTCCATCGGAATTGTCATTCGGAACATTTAACTAACGTACGTTTCATTTCAGTTATTCACACCCGAAGACCGAGCCAATATTTTGGACGATATGTTCAGCCTGTCGAGGGCTGGCTTCACGTGTTACGGGCAGACTCTCTCAACGCTTTCTTATCTGAGATACGGAAAGGAATCCTCCTGGCTACCTTGGGCCTGCGTTTTGAAACATCTGGTTTTTCTCAAAAATGCCTTGTCTTCTAACGAAGAGGACACGAGAAACTTTCAGGTCAGAATGAAGGGAAACTACCCTGGTTGAACTTCTAGAACTTTAGCCTTCATTAGGTACCTACGGACATATCGATATTTCGCTCGAATGCATGCAATAATTGTCTGATCCTTGCAGTACGGCATGTGCATTCATCTCGGCCCAATCAAATTTGATAACCGGTCTAGGCACCGTCAAAATAGTTAGATCCCTAGAGAATTTGCCCTGCTCTATATGCTTCGATTTCCCCCCTCTACATAATATCTTCTTCATGATTTGAGATGCATAAGTGTTGATAGAATGGTCCTGAAATCAATATGTAAATAATGATGCAATTAATGAATATTATTCTTTCCTCAGAATTACGTGGCTTACATTATTAATCCCGTTCTTAGCGAGAACGTATGGACGCTCTCTGATAAAGAAGATCCAACTAAACGGTAACCACGTAATGTCAACAAAACAGAAAGTTTATGTGTAATATAAAATTATTGCTAATTTCCTCTTCAAAGATCCCAAAATTCACCGAATAATTGTGAATAAATTATTGTGTAAATTATTTACACGAGCTTTAATAATACATATAAGTAAGTCATCTTTCAATATTCTGCTACTCAGCAAGTTTTAGTCGCTGGCATCGGCTGAAAGTTGTACGTTTTCGTCGATTGCCCTTGCCGGTACTTCGGGATTCACCACCGGGAAAAATTTTTTTGGCCCCTTGTCAATAGGTATAAGACACACAAATAATAGCGATTTTCAGTAACTTTGATGTCTATAGATAACATCCACTAAACCTTATCAAAACGAAATTGATTCAACTGATAAAAGACGGAGACTTTGTGTGAAATGGGGTTCTTTCTTTGACGAACGTCATGGAGTTGTCAGTTTCAAACGGATTAGGTTTTTAGTGCTACAAAACCAGTAAGATAGAATGAATTGGACGGTCGATGGAACGTTGTGAAAAATAGTTACCTACGGTTCGGTGCTAAAAACTATAAATTGACTCAGTTGAATGTTCTAGTAGAATAGGTTGATGGAATAAGGCTGCATATCATCACTGGGCAGGCTAAAGTGGACGGCTAAATGGTTTATGTTTGGTGGTGTTCCCCTTTTTGTGGGGTGGAGACCACAATTACCATTTTATATCTTCCATAGGATCGCGTAGGAATTTAAATAAAAGCCAAGCGAATTTCCCTTCTCGGCGAAGAAATTAATAAAGTCCGTCAAGCGCTTCATTCCTCTCATTCAACCAAAATTTGTATTCGAGTTCAGTGTGACATGCCGTCCTCTAAATTGACTACTATCCTGTGATGAACTTCTGCATTTCTCCGGGCTTCAATCCCACATTTTTCACTTTGCCGTTGTCTATTTTGTAGGTCCCCTTGGAAATTGTAGCTTTGAGGAATTTTAAAACCAGGTGTGGCCGGTCATTGGAGTGACGACTGAATTGACCACAGACCTCAGACTTTCACCGATCCAGTCGTTGCCTTCCCCTCCGCTCGCATGGTGTTATCGTGGATTTTCATTATTAATTTATGAATTGGTCAACGCCCGGAGACGGAAATCGGTGTTTCTGTTTCACCTACCGATTCTTACAAACTGATTTAATTACAAATTTAATTTTGAGATTGACTGATTTTTGTCATTTCTTCCCTCATCTTTTTAGTTCCCAAGTTTGAACAGCTACCTCGGTTATCGTATTATTTCATGAGTCTTGCTGAAGTCCACGAGTATTTTTCAACCAATTTCAAGTATTTTTTCGGGGAATCAATAAGTTAAATAATCAAGTAATTTGGTTTGCCAGCTTTTTTTCGAGAAAAATTAATTCCATGGAATCTTACCCAAGTACTCACTCAAAAGTGAACGAAGATGTATGTATGTAACTATACTGATACATGCTGTTTATTAATCGAAATTACGAATAGGAGCGTACGACTTGGTTCTGTTTGTCGAATGGCACTCCTTTTGGCACAGTTTTCTGGCTTGAATAACAAAATGTTACTCCACCAGAACGCTATGCTACCGTTCGCCATTAAGTTAATCAAAAACTTGAGTGAATCAAAACTTAATCAAAATAGGAATCGTCACACCTTTCGCAATCAATACTTTCGAGTGGTTATTGGGAATTTCGGCGTATAAACAACTCCATCAGGTAAGCATGTTGTCATTTCATGCTCAAAACTCACAGTGGAGTAACCGATTTGTAACATAATGATAATGGTGATGATTGTGCTCTAGCCGATTTAAACTCGCAAATCATGGAAAGATCGATTCGATGTGTGTACCTTCTCCTAACTATGTTGGTATTATCTGCATACACACAGTCGTATAGTCATTTAGTCGTTGAAATGGCCTTGACCAGGGAGGAAGCTTGCCGTGGAAAGGAACAGAGGACAAATGGTGAGCAGGAAGCCAGACAACCTTGCTCTGAACCTTGGGTCAAAGTCCCATGGCCCAACTCAAGCTTAACTTCAAAACAATGGGATAGCTCTACTCCCTTATTCCCTTGTATTATCTATCTCACCCTCCCACGCCTCGGCCTTCATTGCCACATTTGGTCTTGGGAACTAGTACAGTTGACTGGAGGGAAGGAGGAAAATCTCCGTTGTTGGTCCCAGTTCAAACTGCGCTCGTCGTCTTTCGTGCCTGATTACATGGGTTTCATCCCTAGAGAGTAGATAGCGTCCGCAACACCTCGATTGTACAGAAACTGTGGACTTTGAACCACACTAGGTGGAAGTTTGGACATAACCCGGCTAGGACCTCCTGCGCTTCCGCTTATGAAATTACGATAAACAGGAAAGTAAGAGACTGACCAGAAGACGTTAGTACTGCATAGTAACATTTCAAATCGTAAAACGCCCAAAATTAGGGTTTTTTTTTATTTTTATGGCACAATTGCCGCTTCAATTCTCTTGTAACTTGATTTTTACATGCTTAGGTACAACTCATAATTCTCGCAGTTTTAGCTCCAAATTATATCCACCCAAGCCGCAGTATCTTGGAGGAGAAATTTTAGGGATACCTAATAGAGGAAATAAATCACCCGACTGACAGCTTGTAACATTGAATATCACAGAATTCTAAGTTTGCTCCTTTTTCAGGAAATGGAAATTGGCTGTTTTAAGATTAGCATGCACCATGGAAATACCAGCTGCAAAAAGTCGTCTCTCGCATTTGATAAACATTTGGGGGTTCAACGGTACAAAACCCAAACCAGAGGCCCTCAGGTTCATCATTTTGAGATTTGGTATGCTCATCAAATCGTTTGCGAACGCTTTTAAGTAGCTGCCAAAGGTGATGTACTTTAGGTACCTAGTGTTCGAATGAATTATTTACATGCACCCTCATATTCTGAGTACCTCAGGTGCTCCAGAGAATGGGTACACTGACGAGCAGTGGTTGAGCTTGTGGAAAATGTTTCAAGATGAGAAGAAGATGCTTGAAAAGAAGAAATTATTAGCAGTCATGGCCTCCGTCGGTAACGAATCACAAGCAGCCAGGTAGGAAATTTAGTAGTTCATTCAAAATCGACTTCATATTCGGTCTCCTCGCCCTAAACACATGGAAAACGCACGCAAAAAAACACTATTTTTATAGTTAGGTAGGTACCCATTTTTCACCCATAACACCCTTGGGTATATTCCGATCGTGCTGCAAAGCCCGATAAGCCTTTGTGCGAAAGAATGAATTTTTTCAGACCGAAAATAAAGGTAGATGTGGATAATACGGCGGACGGACATTGCATTTTTGGAATCTATGCACTTTGAAACGGAAAAGAAACAATTTTGAGTGATATTAAAATATTGTTTTGCTGAGAGAATACTTAGGTGTATTCACAGAATAACAAACCAGTATTATTCGCAGAATAATAAACCAAAATATAAAATATAAGTACCAAGTACATTAGGGTCCGTATTTCCCTGGACATGACCGTATTATTAATGCGTCAAGGGTGTCCGTATTGTACTTTTGAATCGTCCAGGGAACGTCCGTAAATATCCACATTTCTTTAAAATTTCTAATTGAATATTGTAATGTATGAAAAAGAGAAGACAGTTCTCCTGTGTGTGAGATCGTGCGGCTAACCATGTACATGTACCTCCCTAGTTTTTCATCCCTCTGAGCATCGCCTCAGAACCAGACCTCAGAACCAAATTATTTTTTCATACAGTGGACAGAGGAAAGGAGCAAACTGCTTCATGATAAAGCAGAGGCGTGGAATATTGTCAAAACCAATTCCTCACATTCTGGTCCCGAATTATAATTATGATTACCTACATGCTAACCCAAATAAACCTTTTAAAACAAATTGAGGGCCCTACAACAAGTGAAGTCATAGAGTTCAAATTTGATTTTCACACACCGTTTTGAATGCTTCGTTTTTTTTAAAACCGAATTTAGAATTTTTAAACATCGGCAGTAAATTAATGAAGTTACATAGTAGTTGTCGTGATACCCGTCTATACCAGTCAAACCTATATGATAAGATTATACTCAATAAAGCAAGTAGAAGGAAGGGGTCTACGTGACCAGGAGAACGTGCACAGCCGGCTCCCTCCGACAGTCCCTAACGACTGTCAGGGCCGGAGGAGGGTGGAACAGTCCCTATAAAACCCGTGCTCTTGCCCAAGCTTCTTCATTCTACGCATTCACCTCGAGTCGATGACTTCTCTCTCTTGCTACCTTCTTTTTCCCTCGAATAGATCTCGTAGAGTGGTGGAACCTGCCTGGTGAGGCCTTTATGGTATAACAGGCGTGGTGGAACCTTCCGAGCACCCCCTACACTCTGCAGAAAAGATAACATAGAGTGGTGTAACCTGCCTGGTGAAGCCTTCGGGTATAACCGGTGTGGTGGAAACCTTCTGAGCACGTCATCCGATACCTCAGGTTCCATCACAACCTCACCTATCCCAGGCACACACTTCAATCACCACAGTTAGGGACGGCAAAATTTTCAAGATATATCGCTAAATATAAGTCAAAACTGAGGATTAAATGAGTGATAGAAATATCGTACAATAAACATATAATACATTCAAACACATATTTATTTAGTAAACGTAACAAAATAAGGCTATTAAATTTTTCAATTTCATACTTAGGTTACAACTTGATAGTACAAACTGACTACAGGCTTACGCACGCTACAATAATTGTAAAATAAAATAAAAATGAATGAAAGTTAGTCATAATAAAGTGAGTAAAATATCGCTACCTATACGCCAATCAAATCATAAGTCAAAACTAAGTGTTGAATCAGTGATAGAAATACTGTGCAATAAACAAAATACATTTATTAATACTGAACTTATTGAGTAAAATGTAACAGATTAGGCATATTACCTTTTTCACTTTCTAACTCAGGTTACTTTAAATGTTAGCTCAAAACTGACTATAGGAATACGCTGCAATAACTGGAAATAAAATAAAAATAGATGGAAGTAAGTTGTGGAAACAGATTGATTACATTGCTTAGTAGAATGTGCGAGTTTTTGTACATCACTGACGACGCCGATATCTCGGTTCAAAAATATCGATATTCCCGATACTATCGAAGGTCAAAAACCGATACCGATATATCGGAACCTAAATATCGATATTTCCGATATATCGATTTTTTGCCATCCCTAACCACGTAGGTAGTACTTGCCAAGTATATTTTGGTATTTTCAGATTTTTAGGAAGTTTAATTTTTTCGATTTTGGTTTACCTGTCATTTTGAACAGTACTGAACCTTTGTAATCGATGAAGAATAAACATTTTGAAGTTTTACTTTTCAAGGTATAAAGAAATTTGTGTGGATAAGTTTTCTATTATTTTCACCTATATCAATAAATAAACAATGAATTTACCATTTTGATATTACGCTTATAATTATAGAGAAAATGTATCTATTCCTTCTTTTACTTAGTCTTATCACAAATTATAGTCGTACCTCCACAAATTTAGAATAAAAATATATTTTCGATATTATCGTTCCTACTGCAGTAAATTGCTGAAGTCTATGATTCTTAACAAATTATTTTTGTTGTGAAAGAATAAACTTTTGTAATACATATACTGGTAGATAGGAACCTATTTTACGTTCAATTCAGCGTCCAGGTTTTTTTGTCCGTATATTTAGGGTTGGGCATCTACGGAAGTACAACTTTTTAGGAACATAGTTGGTACATAGTAGTCCCCTGTGTGAATCGTCGAATTCTGAAACAACTCTCTTTTGATAGTAATCCTGAAATAAGAGTTAGGACTCATAATTATCATGAGATGAGTTTCTGATCCCCTCCTTCCAATATCTAGTTTCGCTACCGAAGACCTTCATACCTACCTACCGAGACACTGTTTACAGGACAAGTAGGTAGGGGTTTTACCCCCTCCCCACCATAACTCGGTCCCCTGGGGGTCTCCTTTGTTGATTTTTCGTAAATCCCTGAGGACGTGTACCAAAGCTGTATTTCACGTTTTTCTACTTCTTTCTCTTGTCGTTGTCCTTTGACAGGGCTACAGCCTCACAGACAACGGATCACCCAAATGCGTTAAAAATTTGTGTTAACTTGCTGAAGGTACTTGAATAACCTGCTTTAGGTACTCTTGAGTACCTACATTGTAGATAGTTCGGATCACAACACGTCTACAACACTCATCGAGTTCTTTGTTCAATTTTTTTAGTATTCTCCATTCAATCAAGTCGGACGACGAACCTGTCGATGATCACGGCTTCTTCACAGTCTTATACGAAATGGCTACAACCAGAACAGGATGTCATCGTGTGTGGGAATTCATAAGGTGGTATTTATGTGAATATACGTACAATCATTTTCATTCAAATTAGGTATTCCGCGAGTATATTTCATTAGTGAATACTAACAACTTGGTTCCAGAAACAATTGGACATACCTGACTGACAGATTTTCAGCTACAGACTCCCGCCTGTTTCTTTTGTTCCCACATGTGGCTCAGTTGTTTGACCAAGACTTCCAATCTGAAGAGGTACGAGTACATACCCATACGAACTAAATCACTCCCGATGAGATCGGCGAAACCCATTTCAAAATAGAAAACGAAGTTATTGAAAGGTTATCTGTTTCCACTAATGTATTAGGTACTGTTAGACTTTAAAACAGACAACCTTTCAATAATACCGTGTTTTATTTTGAGGTAAGAATACATCTTCGCATTATGTGTCTACGTTTTAAAAAACTTGTGAAGTGTAAGCAGTGAGAGCCGGATTGAAAAAATTTGCGCGGTGAGGTAGCTTACAGTGTTTAGTCTTGTTGCCGATCCCGAGATGTTGCGACCAAACGCTTCAAGTGATTATGGATAGCTGTGTGTTATTTTTACTCTTAATTGGACCGCTTTAAGCAAAAAACGGGTAAGCGAGAAAAGTTGATTTTTGGGAAAACGCGATCGAAATTTTTAGAAGTACACCCATTTACAGGAGCTGTTTTGGAAGGTATTTGATATAGGTGACAGTTGGTACCTAGAGGTTTTTCGATCTGCTCTTTCAGATTATTGGGTACAGAACTTTAAAAACCACAGTCATGCTGCATGGCTATAAGAGCGAATTTTCGAAGTTTTCGGCATCTTCCTCCTTCGCCTAAAATTTTCTGAAAATTAATTTTCGGCCAATGTTTTCCCAACTTGATACAAAATTAAAACAGGAGTAGTTTTACGCAAAGTAAAATTTGGGGTGGAAGGAGGGGGAGGGGGAAATCAAAAATGTTTTGAATACCAGAAGAGTAGGTATTGGGTACGTAACAAATTTTTTGTTCATTTTTTGCCGAGTAACACCTCGGTTTGTAGATTTTCCAACGCTGAACACGATGGTGAAGTCAGAATTGCGATATCCCATTCCGTTATCAGATTAGAGCAGACGAACCAGGAAGAACATCTCAAGAAATATCCACGTTCCTTCATCTTCAAAGTGCTCCAGTTTGAGAATGGAATGAGATATCGCAATTCTGATTTCACCATCGTGTTCAGCGTACAAAAACCTTTAAAATGAGGTGTCACTTGTCAGACTTTTTTATTTTGGGAATTTATGGGTAATTTTCCCCCCCTAAAACTCCCCAAAACTCCCCCTTAGGGTGACCCGATTTTGCCCATCTTCGAACTTAGCCTGTCGATTGCCAAGATAGATTTTTCGTGCAAATTTGAACTTTTTATCTCAATTCTTTCGAGAGTTATCGTCTGGAATGACACATACATATACAAATATATAAATATATATATATATATATATATATATATATACATATAATTTTTGGTGTCTTTCGGCAGGGAATTCAGGATAGTCTGAAACGGATTTTGGTATAAAAATCTTTCGGAAATTCGAGTTTTAAAAATTTTGGACCGAGAACAATAGCTTCCTTTTCTTCGAAAATTCGCTAAAAATGAGCCTAAGAACCTTTTTCGAGCTTACCTCAATACTGCGAAACGCAGAATGAACAAAATCTTAAATGCAAATACGAAGTATACGCCGTTCCTCGCTCAATTCGAACATTGAAACTAAAAACTCGAACATTGAAAGGCTCGATCACGGAATTCGTCGCTCAACAAATGGCACAGCTGTAAGAACCAGCTGAGTTTACGCAAATTACAGGTAAACGAAACGTTGGTGGGGGGGGGGGGGGGGGGGGGGGTTGGCGCTTAACTGCTTTTTGCAAATTGAAGAATGCCCGATTAGACAAATGTCTCTCTCAACTGTTTTAATTATATTAAGCGAAATATAAAGATATAGACACCACTCCACATCGACAGATCTGGACGATAGATATATATATACCAAAAACTCAATTTCCGGAAAATGTCGCTTACCAAGTATTTGCATAAAGCGTTCCAATTTAGTTATTACCTCGTCATTTTAGAAGTCGGGATATATCCATCACAGCAATTATTGAGCATTATAATTTATTTTAAATGTAGTTATATAATATATACCTCCTTATATAATAAGCCAATGAATTGATTATGTTTCAGTTAACGGAGTTTATTTCTAACGAAATACCAACGCTTCCAACCGCAATGAGTTATGCAAACAACAATATATACTGGAATGCTAGGTAAGCAAATATGGTACCTATCTGCGGACCGCTAAAGAATTTTTTGTTGTTCCTTTATGGTGCGTGCATTTATTTTAATTTCCAGTTGTGGATACGAAGAAGTTAGGTGATACGCCTTGGCAGTCGTTTATGATTAATTTTCGGTTTGGATAGGACCTAGGTATTCGTTTTTATCATAATTGTTATGCCATCAGGTACAGGCGCACAGTTTCAAGTTGGCTCAAGAACGTTCAAAAAACCTTAACTAGGCAGACGAAAACTACTGCTCATAATAAACGCAAACCAGATTTAGCCGAGAAAACCAACGACCACAATATCTCAAAAGCGAAACAAGCTCTGGCCTAAAACCCTTTTCCACTCCCAAGACGGGACACGAACAGAGTTGACAACGATTTATTGGATATCTGAAAGTGACGGCAGGAGTTGGATCCAACCCAAGATAGAGAATAAAGGATCCAACCTACCGTGGGTACTGCATGGACCATGGAATACGAGCTGTGACCATGAGTTTGAGGTGCTTTGATCGATGATCGACGTAACCATCTACTCTGAAATAGCAATGAAAAAAAGATATATAAATAGAAAATAAACTTGGACTTGGAAGAAAAACGATTAATTTATCAAACTGTTCGGGTAGGTATTGTCACAATAACGAAGTACGGACTAAGGGATTGGGAAATTTAAACTCCCAACTCCCTGATCCCAAGTAGTTACTAATGATATCTACTGAGAAAATGTACCCTGGTGTTGAAGAAATTGATAATCATAACTATCAGTTGTGTTATAACCAAGCAGCAAACTTGCAGTATAGTCACTGTGGTAATAATATTTCACCCCCACAATCAATAATTATTCGTGATAGCATATTCCTATTACAATGGTACAGGGCGATCATTATGAAGAAGACAGACTACGAGTAAACCTTCTGTGTAGAGCTCAAGGTGAGCAAAAATACAAGCATCAGCAGTCTGCAGATCGAACTAAAATCACTGATAGTTAGTTAATATTTTGAATAGGCTTTATTCGAGTTCAGCAAAATCTAAAGTTATTTTCTTTCGGAATTCAGTAAGGAAAACGCTGCAAATCCCTGCACAACGGTTTATTATTTTGTACAGAATACCCTTCTGTTACAGATCACAGCTCTCGGTATAGATAACCCGTCTATATATATGTACTATTCTATACATATTATGTAGATCGCAGACCCTCCGTAGGTTAGTACCTAACCCCGTTCTCGTTACTAGGTACCTACCTAAATCACGAGTTAAATGTTGCTAAAATAATTCTGCCGATGACAAGTACCTAACAAAAGAAACACACATAATGAAGTTCTGAAAAGAAATTGTTGATGAGGAGTGAAAAAAGTTGCAAAAGTACCTACCAACAAACTCCAGCCCCTTCTACGTAGATGGTATAATGAAACGTTGTGTAATAATTTACCGTTGAGTAATGATTTACCATCGTGTAGTAATAATTTACCCATCAATAATACTTCAACGTTTGTTCAAGTTTCACTACCTATCAACAAACTACAAAACAGCCATCATTTTTCAAATGAAATAATATCACAGAACAACCAACGACTTCATACTCCGCCAATATAATCAGGTGGCCTCTAGCAATGATTTTATCTCCGGCCAATTTCCGATTGTCGGCGCGTCCCTGGTAACGAGATTTGGTCTGAATGTATACAATTTCATTCACCCTGGAGTCGAAAATGCCTGTCGGTGCAAACTTCGGGGCCTTACTGTGAACGAACGACTGGACGTACGATGCTCCGGGTGGTCTTAAAAAACTCGTAAGTTCAAGAACACTATTTAAAACCGTAAAAAGATTCACGTAAAAAAAGGTATAGGCGTTTTGAATATTTCAACCCCTATTTTGAACCCCTTAGAGATGACTGACAGTAACGTCGAGCTTCGAGGACCAACTAGACCCCGAACGGAACCTATAACCCGAATTTCATCAATTTTGATTCTTGGTAACTAAGAAAAGTGGCCCGTACGGCGTACGGCGGACAGACAGAAATATTTTTATTGCAGTTTTGGATTCTACATACCTTGAAACGGAAACCATCAAATTTTGAGGGGGGGGTAAGAATTTTTTTTTTTTTCATGCTCGATTCCAATGGTTCATTATTGAAAATAATAAACCAAAGGTGATGTTCGGAAAAAATAATTGAAGCAGTTTGTCCAAGGGTGACCGGAGATACGAGTACGAGCCCTGCATCTCATGGAACATAATTATTTGGACAAAGTGAAAATTATTACTACCTACATGCTTGGATACGTGCGAGAGAGAAACGTGGCATACCCACCCGGCACTATAACTAGGGGTTGGAAGTACAGAGAGGACCAGGACGAAGGTAATTGCCTCAAAGGAAATAAGCTTGAGTGAACGACGGCCCTCTCTGATCCAATTAGCTCACTAGCACTAGGGCAACAACTGGAGTGCTACGTTGCTGTGGCACGGTGATTTCTCGAAGAAAGTTCACTCGAACTCGATCGTAGCATTCAGTAGGTTCAACTGCCGGCAAATGGCTGGGGGAGGGCCTACCTGTCCGTCCTTCCTCTGGTAGCATTAATTCCATGTTCCTATTATATAGGAATGAAAGTATGGTGATGCCGTCAAAAATAGGTGTTCGATAGAACTATGGAATCTTGTTCAGAAGTGTCAAAAAGAGACGGATTTCCGCTTAATGTCGCTCCGTACGTAGTATGTTAGAACTCAAGTGGTCAAAACTTCCGTAAAATACGGTCTTTTTTAGATTTTCTTTTTGTATTTTGTTCAGCTCGTTGAATTCTTCAATTTGAAATGAGAAAGAGCTTTCTAAGTTGAAAAATAAGGGAGTTATGCGATTGTGGAGATCCGTATGGCGATGCGGAACATGTCATTATGGTATGTCCGCATTACGCTCAGAGCAGGGAAATCATGTTCCGGCATATTCATCCGTTGGTGTCAAATCCTTTCAATTATGCGACTCTGTTGACCATAAGAAAAGTTGAAGTATGGCAAGAAATGTATTCATTTATAAATTCAAATAATATAGTAGTTTGAGTAGTTCTCTAAGGTATTTTTATATTCGCTAAGATGTTCCTAACAGAAAATGGAATTATGTTTTTGGACTGATCATGGAAAAAAAAGGGAGTTATGATGAGGGGTTTTCTACTTTTTCCATTTCAACTATAACTGCCGTAAAATTGGACCAAAATTGATGCGGTTGGTACCAAAATGTCCGTTAGGATGCCTATTGATTGACAGTAAAGTAATTGAAACGGCTGTTTTTTGTGGTTTCCCCAATTTTGGCCCCCCAAAACTCGAATTAGGCTCCTATTTTTGACAATTGGTCTTAGATCATTGACAGTGCCATTTAATTGTCTTGGTTCACCTGTTAATACTACTTCTAGTGTTATAATACACATTTATGGTGATATCAGACAATTTCCAGGTTTTTAACTCATAAAAAATGAGTTTTGGGAGCTGAAGCCGTCAGAATCTCAATTTTCCACTCTTTGGTCAAAATCGACTTCATATTCGGTCTTCTCGTCGCAAAAAACATGGAAAACGATACCTCATAAACTTATTAATAAAAAAGTTGGATATATTCCGATCGGGCTGCAAAGTTTAGGGACACAACTAGCGCGAATGAGCGCATTTATATGGATGGTATTTCATATGGATGATACGATGGACGGCGGTCCATCGAATTAAACAATATAATTCGATGCGAAGGACGGACGTTGCATATTTGAAATTTACGTACCTTGAAACGTAAAAGAAAAATGTTGAGGGTATGTTCAACAAATTTGTTTGCTGATCGAATACATAGGTGTACCTATTCACAGAATAATAAACCAAATTATGTCAATGGGTACAACATTTTGCAGGTTTACTAGCTAAATGACGTTGGTGTGGTGTCAGAAATGGTTGAAAGTGAGATTTCTCTGGAAGTTTACGGATTTTGACCAAACTGGGCGGCGCCTGCCGCTTAACTTGTATCCATACTACTATTAAAAACGTAGAAGTATTGTGTGGCAATCTGAACCCCGGAACTTTCGTGTAATTCAATGGGCAAATACCCGTGGGTCGGAAATTAGACGATTTTTTTCTAGAATTCTAATTTGCGTTGAACGCTGATGGGGAAAATGAATGGGTTCGTATAAATAACCATTAAATTTACTTCGTTTTCGAAGTGGCCTACCTTCTAACTTATGACGTCACATAATGAACACGTGATCAAGCTGAAGAAGTAAATCCAAGTCGGTCCCAACCCCAACCTTCTCCACTTCTTTGTGAAATGCACATTTAAAACTATCATGAAACAGTAATACCCCGTTTATACGAGCAATTATAGTTGCCCGATTCCGGCAGTATTGCTCCACCGTCAATCACCTACAGTAAAAAGTGCCGGTGAATACAGGGCACTAAAAGTGGCCGAGATCGTGTAATAATTTTCCAACCTCGGTGGAAAACACCGGCAAAAAACGATTGCCGGGGGGTGGGTATGAAAAAAAAAAATTAATTCCCTGCTCCAAATTTTATTGTCCCCGTTTCAAAGTACGTAGAATCCGAAAATGGAATAAGAAACCTGCAAATTATTACACAACGTTTTATTATTTACTACCTGTATAGGTGTTCCTTTCGCGTAGATCACTATTTTCTGTGGTCAATACCTACCCTCAAGCCTCCCCTCCAACCCCCCCCCCCCCCCACAACCTCGGGAAAGCCCTGAATCGAGTCCGGGGATTTCATAAAAATGCGCGGGATTCAATAATTCAATCATTATTTATTAAATAATTAATGATTTTGTTGTTATTCACGAAGCATAAAGTACCTATCAACAAAATCCAAATGAAATGATATCACAGAACAACCAACACGACTTCATACAGCCATCCGTGATTATAAATCAGGTGTTCCCTAGCCAATGATATCTGTGCCAGATTTATCCCGTTTCATTCACGATCATGTTGACAAAGTTTTTCGGTGCAAATGAAAGGCTGGATGTATAATGCTCCTGGTGGTCTCAAAAAATGCTTTAGTTCGAAAGCAATTTAAAAACGCTGCAAAGTCCTTGACACATGGGTTTATTATTCTATTGGAGTTCTAGAGATTTTTGTTGGCTGTTAAATGTATTGTTTCTTTCATGTGGAATGATTGAAATAGATATTTCTGATGATTTCCACCAATTTTGGCCCCCAAAACATGAAATAGGTACGCTTTTTTTTCTCTTTTTTTTAGATCATCTTTGATCATCGGTAGTGGCATTTAATGGTCTTGATTCACCTGTTTACACTTTTTCCAATGTTATTATACACATTGATGGTGATTTCAGACAGTTTTCAAGGTTTTTGACTCATAAAAACCAATTTTGGGAGCTGAACCTTTGGTAAAACCTCAATTTCCGCGTCTTTGGTCAAAATCGACTTCATATTCGGTCTTCTCGTCCCCAAAAACATGGAAAACGATACTTCAAAAGCTGATTTTACTAACATGTTACTAAACCACTAAAAGTACCTATTTTTATACACATTTTCACTCATAACACGCCTGGGTATATTCCGTTCGGGCTGAAAAGTTTCGGGACACAACTAGGGCCCAAATGGAGCATGTACATTAGAGTGGTCACAAAAAGTCAACTTTCGAAATTCAATCGTGGCAACCCCCTAAAAGGTGCTATTTGACTAGAAAATGAGATTCCCAAAGTTTTAGGTCGATTGGATAACATTAACCCGTGCCGCATCGAGGTTGAAGTTTAGAAAAACTCACTTTTTTCATAAAAATATTATTTCATTCCTCATAACATAGTAACCATTTGTCCTAGAGACTTGAAATTGGAAATTTTGAGGGGGTGTTATAAAAATTTTTTGCTGAGCGAATACATAGGTGTATTATTCACAGAATAATAAACCAAAACGCTGCAAAGTCCTTGTCACATGGGTTTATTATTCTATTGGACATACCTACAGAGATGTTGGCTGTTTATTTATTGTTTCTTTCATATATAAAATAATTGAAATAGCTATTTCTGGTGGTTTCCACCAATTTTGGCCCCCAAACACGAATAAGGTACGCTTTTTTCATTTTTTGGTTTATTATTCTGTGAATAATACACCTATGTATTCGCTCAGTAAAAAAATTTTATAACACCCCCTCAAAATTTTTTCTTTTCCGTTTCAAGTTGCGTAGATTCAAAAAATGCAATGTCGGTCCGCCGTACGCCGTATCACGTCTACAGGCTTCATTTTCGGTCTAAAAAATTCGTTCTTTCGCACACATGCTCCATTTGGGCCCTAGTTGTGTCCCGAAACTTTTCACCCCGATCGGAATATACCCAGGGATGTTATGAGTGAAAATGTGTGTAAAAATAGGTACTTTTTGCGTTTTAGCAACATGTTAGTAACATGAGCTTCTGAGATATCATTTCCCATGTTTTTGGGGACGAGAAGGCCGAATATGAAGTCGATTTTGACCAAAGAGTGGAAAAATGAGTTCTACCAAATGTTCAGCTCCCACAATTGATTTTTTATGAGTGAAAAACCTGGGAAATCGTCTGAAATCACCATCATTTTGTATAATAACACTGGAAGAAGTGTCAACACGTGGATCAAGACGATTAAATGGCACTACCAATGATCAAAGATAGGTAGTTATTAAAAAAAAAAAAAAAGCGCACCTGCCTAATTTGTGTTTTAGGGGCCAAAATTAACGGAAACCATCAGAAATAGCTATTTCGAGTATTACCTACGCATAGAAGAAACAATAAATGAACAGCCAACGTTTCTGTAGGTATGTCCAATAGAATAATAAACCCATGTGACAAGGACTTTGTAGCGTTTATTGATTGGGTGTACCCAACACCGTTTCTTCCTTCCACAGCTCTCAATTAAAGCTGTGGAATGAGGAACACTTCTTCCTCATCTGAACTGCTCATGGCTTAATTCAGTGAACCTACACAACACTGGATCTGCCGCCCAGATAACGCTGTGTGTGTTGACGTAGCCATATCGCTGAACACCGAGAAGAACGTGCGTTCCCTTACCGCCGCGTTATAACGCATCCTGTGTGCCGAAGCCTTAAGACTGCCGAGGAACGTAAATTTTGAGCATCCAACAGCCCGAGTTGGGCAGTAGGACTTTCACGTTGTAGTATTGTATAACTCTCATAGTAGGTTCAACACCAACTAACATCAGGCTACATCAACATGAATCCAGATTTTTTTCAAGGTTTTACCACCCACATCGTATTGATCACGTATTCCAATCAAATATGTAGAAACTCCCAAGTGGATACCTAAATTCGTGATTTTACTCTGTTTATAGTTATAAAGGGAAATAACAAAGTTGTAGTTACCTTTAGTAGCGGTTGATCCGGGAATGAAGGTGGTAGAACCCAAATCGCATCACTAATAATCAAAACTACAATCACTGATAATACGGGCCAACCTGCACTCACGTGAGTTATCGGAGTGCCCATATCACTTCTCGCGGTTATTCGGCGGATAATACTGAGGCGATTCGAGAAAAAACACAAAAATGTAAATCTAGTCCAGGAATTATTGTTTAAAGATCGATTCTGACGAAAAACTACCGCATACCCACCAGCAGCGGGCGATCTAGGGACTGACTTCAGAAAGTATCAGCAGGGTGGGCCTTGGTAGGTTTTTGCTTCACATTTTCTCCTTTCATTTACCTGAATTCTCGTTGTATTTTTCGGTTCGTAACTTATCCAGACAATTAAAGAAATGTGTAGGTAAGCTACGTAAGTATGTCTACGTGGCAAGGGCTGTGCCACTAGAGCAACGATTCTCGTGATTTAGACAGGTAGGTACTCGGAACGATGAGAACACTGTCTAGGTCCCTTATCGGTAGTTTTTGGAAATTCCAGATCGTGTTAATCACGAAGTTCAATCAAATATGTAGAAACTCCCAAGTAGATACCTAAATTCGTGATTTTACTACATTCGCGTTTATAGTGATAAGGAAATATTACTTACAATAAAGGGAAATTACAGAGTTGTACTTACCTTTAGTAGCGGATGATCCGGGAATGAAGGTGGAAGAACCCAAATCGTAGCACTAATAATCAAAACCACAATCACTGGTCAATACGGGCCAACCTGCACTCACGTGAGGTATCGGATTGCCCAAATCACTTCTCGCGGTTATTCGGCGGATAATACCGAGACGATTCCAGAAGAAAACACGCAATGTATAATCTAGTCCAGGAATTATTGTTTAAAGGTCAATTTTGACGAAAAACTACCACAAACCAACCAGCAGCGGGCGATCTGACTTCAGAAAGTATCAGGAGGATGGGCCTTGGTAGGTATATTTACTTAATATTTCCCCCTTTCATTTACCTGAATTCTCATTCTTTTTTGGTTAGTAACTTATCCAGACAACTAAAGAAATGTGTAGGTAAGTTAGGTAGGTATGGCTACGTGGCAAGGGGTGTGCCACCAGAGGATCGATTCTCCTGATTCAGACAGGTACTCGGAACGATGAGAACACCGTCTAGGTCCCTTATCAATAGTTTTTGGAAATTCCAGATCGTGTTAACCACGAAGTTCAATCAAATATGTAGAAAATCCCAAGTAGATACCTAAATTCGTGATTTTGTTACACTCGCATTTATAGTTATAAGGAAATATTAGGTACTTACAATAAAGGGAAATTACAGAGTTGTACTTACCTTTAGTAGCGGATGATCCGGGAATGAAGGTGGAAGAACCCAAATCGCAGCACTAATAATCAAAAACACTGATCAATACGGGCCAACCTGCACTCCCATTAGGTATCGGATCACCCATATCATATCACTTCTCGCGGTTATTCGGCGGATAATACCGAGGCGATTCCAGGAGAAAACACACAAAAATTTATAATCTAGTCCAGGAATGATTGTTTAAACATGAATTTTGACGAAAAACTACCGCATACCAACCAGCAGCGGGCGATCGAGGGACTTACCAGAAAGTATCAGCAGGGTGGGCCTTGGTAGGTATATTTACTTAATATTTCCTTCCCCCTTTCATTTACCTGAATTCTCATTGTATTTTTCGGTTCGTAACTTATCCAGACAACTAAAGAAATGTGTAGGTAAGTTAGGTAGGTATGTCTACGTGGCATGGGGTGTGCCACCAGGGCAACGATTCTCCTGATTCACACAGGTACTCGGAACGATGAGAACACTAACTAGGTCCCTCTTATAGATGGTTTTTGGAAATTCAAATCAAATAGGTCGAAACTTCCAAGTAGGTAGATAGGTACCTAAATTCATGATTAGAATCCTCGACTTTATAAATTATAAAGAAAATATTACTTATAAACCTAAATAGCAAAATTTTACGGTACCTTTAGTAGTTGACGGTCGGAGAATGAAGCTGGTGGAATCCAAATCGCAGCACTGAACACAATCATCATCGGCGCGGGCCGACAATGCACCCACGTTGGTTTTCGAATTGCCCATATCACTTCTCCCGATTAAATCGGCGGATACCGAAGCGATTCGAGGAGAAAACTCACAATAACACAGTACAATTTAGTCCAGGAATTATTCTTCTATGATGAATTTGGAATAAAAACTTCCACGTACCTACCATCCGTCGCGGGTGATCGGGCCAGACTGACTAATAGAGAGGGGTGGCAGGGTGGGGAAGGTGATGTGGCTGGGCGTGGTGGGGTAGGTAGGTATTCACTCGATTTTTATTTATTTATTTATTTATTTTACATTTACCTGAATTTTCATTGTGTTTTTCTTTTCCAAACTGCTTCAAACAATCGAAGAAATAATATGCAAGTTACTAATATATATGTGGCACTGGTTGTGCCACGAGGGCATCAGTTCACAACATGATTTAGTTACTTGGAACGATTAAAACACCAACTATACAACTATTGGTGGTTTATGGAAATTCAAGATCGCATTAATGACCAATTCCAATAAAATAGATGGAAAATTCCAAGTATTAACCTAAATCTGGAGAGTTTAAGCTCTGGCGGGCAGACCCAGTGCCACGTAGATTGGTAACTTCAATCATTTCGTGGATTTTTTTGGAAAAGGGTAAAAACAGGTAAGACAATAAGTCGGGTAAAATGAAGGGAAAAATAATTAAAGTTACAAGTACCTAAGTGCCTACTTTTCCCTCCCCGCCACCTTCCCCACCTTGCCGCCCCTCTCTATTAGTCAGTCCCTCGATCACCCGCGACGGATGGTTGGTTTGTGGTAGTTTTTCGTCAAAATTCATCTTTGAACAATAATTCCTGGACTAAATTATTGTGTTTTTGTGTTCTTTCTCGAATCGCCTCGGAATGATTCGCCGATTGACCGCGAAGTGGTATGGGCAATCCGATGAATAACTTGTGTGCACTGATTGGCCCGCGTTGATCAGTGGTTGTGTATGCGGTTAGTTCTACGAACTGGATTCTACCTTCATTCTCGGATTGTACCTACACACTACTAAAGGTAACGAGCAACTTTGTTATTTCGATTTATTGTAAGTAATATTTCCTTAAATAACTACAAAGTCGAGGGTAATCATCATTAAACATATATATAGGTAATTATGAACCATATTAGGTAGTAAAACTACTCATAGCAACATTGGGGGTAGGTGCATTTTTCAAAACTAAATAGGTACCTATTAATTTATTATCTTGTTGCAAACTGATGAGTCCCTTGACGATGAGATACGCACTTTCTCCTAGGTGTAATTAAACTATAGCAAATGGTAGGATGTGGAGGTGAAACTGGAGAATCCAAGTCAGGAGATCCGACTTCCAAGTCTGTTCATTTTCATGATTATTTGGAAATGGTACGATGATGAACAGGAAAATACTATGGCAAGTCAGGTCAAACGAAACGGAAAATTTCGTTCCTATATCTACAAACTCGATCAATGGTTGTGTGTTGTGATTTGGTTTTGTACCACCTTCATTCAAGATTCTACCACTGCTAAGGCTCCGTACAATGTTATTCGGGTTTATTGTAATATTTTCGATTATTTTTATTGTAATAAATGTCGAGTTGACGTCTTCTTATGCTCATCGCTTAGTGGGCAGTTACGGTATTTTTTCCCTCCACCGCGCCCTGATTGCCGGACTAGAGTCAAATTTCGTACATGCCCTTTCTAGAACCCAAGCCCAAGCCCTATCCGCCCCCGAAACTCCAACCCTTTCTGAGCCCATGAAGACAGAACGTCGGCATATTCCCATACCTGTATACTTTACCAATAAAAAAAGGTTTGTTCTTGAGATTAAAGGGATTGAACTAATCTACATCACAAAAATATCATTACACTTTTTCCGGGTAGTTTTTTTTAAATTTTGATTTATTATTTTCAATAATGAACCATTGGAATCGAGCATGAAAAAAAAAAATTCTAACCCCCCCTCAAAATTTGATGGTTTACGTTTCAAGGTATGTAGAATCCGAAAATGCAATAAAAACCGTAGGTTAGTACCTAACCCCGTACTCGTTAATAGGTACCTACCAAATCACGAGTGCAATGATGCTACAATAATTCTGTCGATGACAAACAGTAACTAAAATGGCAAAAATAAACGCAAATAATGGAGTGATGAAGGGAAACTGTTTATGTGGAGGGAAAATACACTGGAAATGGCGGATGAGGTTGGGACAGAAACAAAACGCTGCAAAGTCCTTGTCACATGGGTTTATTATTCTATTGGAGTTCTAGAGATTCTTGTTGGCAGTTAAATTTATTGTTTCCTTCATGTGGAATGATTGAATTAGCTATTCCTGATGATTTCCACCAATTTTGGCCCCCAAAACATGAAATAGGTATGTACACTTTTTTTCCCCCAGATCATCTTTGATCATTGGTAGTGCGATTTAATGGTCTTGATTCAGCTTTTACACTTATTCTAATGTTAGTATACACATTGATGGTGATTTCAGACAGTTTTCCAGGTTTTTGACTAAAAAAAACCAATTTTGGGAGCTGAACCAATGGTAAAACCTCAATCTCCGCGTCTTTGGTCAAAATCGACTTCATATTCGGTATTCTCGTCCCCAAAAACATGGAAAACGATACCTCAAAAGCTCATTTTACTAACATGTTGCTAAAACGCAAAAAGTACCTATTTTTACACATATTTTCACTCATAACACCCCTGGGTATATTCCGATCGGGCTGAAAAGTTTCGGGACACAACTAGGGCCCAAATGGAGCATGTGTGCGAAAGAACGACTTTTTTAGATCTAAAATGAAGCCTGTACACGTGATACGGCGTACGGCGTACGGCGGACGGACATTGCATTTTTGGAATCTACGCACCTTGAAACGGAAAAGAAAAAAGTTTGAGGGGGTGTTTTAAAAATTTTTTGCTGAGCGAATACATAGGTGTATTATTAACAGAATAATAAACCAAAAGCCGGCGCCACAACGCGAAATCCCATGTGATTGGACAGGCCTAGGCCAGTCATAATGAATTTATTGAAAAAACAAAAGAAAACGATTGATTGAACTAATGCGGACCATGCCAGTTTAGACAAAATTCGATTATAATCAAGGATATTGTATCCAATTTTGTCGTTGTGGGGGGGGGGGTCTTCAATTGTTTACCGTTGTGTAAAAATTTACCGTTGTGTAATAATTTACCGTTGAGTAATGATTTACCATCGTGTAGTAATAATTTACACATCAATAATATACTTCAACGTTTGTTCAAGTTTCACTACCTATCAACAAACTCCAATAGAGCCATCATTTTTCAAATGAAATAATATCACAGAACAACCAACTCGACTTCATAGGTACCCCACCAATAAAATCGGCGCGTCCCTGGTGACGAGATTTGGTCTGAGGTATACAATTTCATTCACCCTGGTGTCGAAAATGCCAGTCGGTGCAAACTTCGGGGACTCCCTGTGAACGAACGGCTGGACGTACGGTGCTCCGGGTGGTCTTAAAAAACTCCTAAGTTCGAGAACTATTTAAAACCGTAAAAAAATTCATGTAAAAAAAGGTATAGGCGTTCTGAAAATTGCAACCCCTATTTTGAACCCCTTAGAGATGACTGACAGTAACATCGAGCTTCGAGGACCAACTAGACCCCGAACGGAACCTATAACCCGAATTTCATCAATTTTGATTCTTGGTAACTAAGAAAAGTGGCCCGTACGGCGTACGGCGGACAGACAGAAATATTTTGGTTTATTATTTTCAATAATGAAGGCAGAATGGTCAGCTCTCGTCCGCCGTATCTTGACGATCAGAAAACTGACTTTGGATCGTCAGAAAACACTGCAAACAGCCGGTCATGGATACTATACAGTCTTAACGAACAGCCCAACGACTTTTTGCCGGTCAGATAACCGTCAGATGGTCACTGCAAACAAACCTAATGTAACCTGTTCGCGAAAAAAGTACTCTTTTCTAACCCCCCATCGTTTAGCCTGCCAAAAAATGTAGAAAAAATTTGCAATTTGACAATGAGTATCCATGACTTCTGTTTATATTTTTAAATGAAAGGAGGTTCCATTCTAACCATTTTGAGTCCAACCACACTCTACTACAATGAATAGTTAGTGGGTGTCCCGCCTTGGCGGGAGGGGTGCAATGACTTCACTGGTTGCCGAAAATTTGAAAACTCATAGAAAAAGAACTATTCATCGTAGGAGAGTACGGTTGGTCTCAAAATGCTTAGAGTAGAGCCTACTTTCATTTTAAAATATTGTGAGGTTACTGCATTGGTTGTTTGAGTTACTTCATTGAATTTTTTTTTTGTTCAGTTGATTAATAATAAAAGTTCAGTTCTGTGTTCGAATTCGTGTACTTACAACTACCGATAAAAACTATGACAATATAACAGAAGTCATGGGTAGGTACTTCTTATTACACTGTGTAATTCTTTATTCAGTGGCATAGAGCCTTTGCATTTCAGAAGTGTTACTTCTGACATCTTTAAAATCCTGTTGTCTCACACCAGCAGCGATTTTTCAAGCCGAAGCAGTCCGTTCTTCTTTCTTTGCGAGACTAACATTGAGCAGGACAACCATCCCCCAATTTATCATACTGCACATTTTAATTTCCATTCAGACCTTTCCCTTATTGAAGCAGGTAAGTAGTATCCAAATGCCGATCCTGGCGCACTGACTTAGATCCTTGATAAAAATTTTTACCACAAAACATCAGAACACATTTTTAAACACAAAACATCAGAACCAGTGACTTTTTCATTAACCGACTTAGATCCCTGATAAAACTTTTTAACACAAAACATCAGAACACATTTTTTAAACACAAAACATCAGAACCAGTGACTTTTTCATTAACCGACTTAGATCCCTGTTAAAACTTTTTAACATAAAATAACAGAACACACTTTTTAAACACAGTGACTTTCCTTAAAGAGGGGAGGCGATTCGCCTCCCCTCTTTAACGTTAAAGGCGACTTAGATCCCTGTTAAAACTTTTTTAACACAGTGACTTTTCGGGGGGTGACTTTTTTTAAAAATATTTTTTATCAGAAACTCTAGTGAACTCTAAAAATTAGGAAAAAATGCAAAATTAGAACCTTTTAGGGGTCAAAGTTTTTGAAATTTAGCTCCCTCTGATGTTTTCACTAGAAAAAAATAAAAAATTAAAAATGACGTCACACTAAAAAACTTTTTTGAATCGTCTTAAATTAAAATGATATCGTCTTTAAAAAAATATTTCTGCTAATTAGTAGCATAAGAACTTTTTAATGAGCAGTGTTCATTAAAAATAAAATCTCCTTAATACTTCTGAGCTTTAGCAACAGTATCGAAACTGAAACTCAAAATCCTTCTTCAGTTTGGCTTTACGCTCATTATAAAGCAATTTTCTAAGTTGATATTCAGTAGCATTTTTAGGAACCTTAATCTTTGTTTCTTTAAGCATTACCTTTACATCCTCCTTTGTACGGAGCGGTGGATTACCATCAACACCCAATAAACGTTCTTTTAACAACCGTTTAGAAAATCTATACTCCCTCAATACACGATGAATCTCGTCTAGTGCGTCACAGTTTCTATCATAAAATCGAAATTCAGGTGTCTTTACCAACTCCCATAAACCTCCATGTTCATCACATATATCTAATGCCTCGTCGCATAAAACCATATCTCTTTATTTATTATAGAAAATATTTTTTTTTTTTTAGATCCCGGTAAATTACCGGGTCTAAAAGTTTTCAACAGTACGAAAATAATTTAAAACCCAATATATTTAAAGGTGGGGGCGAATCGACGCCACCTTTTTAAATTAAAAAACTCTTAGGATTTCTAGAGCCTCATGCTATCTAGCTTGTTGCGTGTGAACTAAAGGAAATGATAAATAATGCGAGATTAATATTCCGTACACTATCTCAAAGGAGGTCAGCTAGTCCGCTCGCAGTTCCTATCTCAATATTCACAATCAGTTTCTCCTCAACTGTTCAACATGGCACAACCTCCTGAATATTTAAAGTTAGCTTATTGTGATGATTATGATTTCTGTGAAGAAATTTTAAAAGTGGAACAATATCACCAGGAATGTTTGAGTTTCGTGCAGAAAGTGAAAAATTGTGTTAGTGCAAGTGAAGCCAGAGAACTAATCACGAAAAACAATGTGAGTCTACCAGGTAGTAGAAAATGTGATTTTCAAAAGCTTTTGAAAATCCCAAAAGTGTCTAATATATCAAGAACTCCAGATCAAATGCATCAGTACCTACAAAAATTTGTTGTATTTGACCATGAAATGGAAAAGGTGAAACTTCCTAATCAAAATAACATTATGGAAGTAGAGAATTACCTTATTAAATCTAGTGATGTGATAAAGAAGCAATCATCAAGACTTTTTTATACTACTGCTGTTTATGGATACTACTTGGAAGTGTATTTTCAACATATGAAGATCACAGGAGAGGATTGGAATCTCTGTTTAAAAGAAAAGCTACATGTGTCCTTGAGTTATAGTAAGAAGTTGAGAAGAGTTGGAGTGATTGTGAAAGACCATCAAAAACTTAAAATGTTGAGTATTTCATTTAAATCTTTTTGTTTGCATTTGAAAAATATTGAAAGGATGCTGAAAGATGAAAAGTATAAAAAATGCTGGAGTTGATTATGAGGCATTGGTTGACCTTGGAGCGGCTCCCGCGGGAGCTCTCTCAAGGTTCTTACTCATATTTATCTAGAATACTTTTAAACTCTGCTCTGCTCTGGTTAGCCTTGGAGCGGCTCCCGCGTGAGCTCTCTCAAGGTTCTTTCTTCATGTGTCTGATATATTTTTTATTGAGAATGTTCCCAATAAAAAAATTGTTATTTATATTGTTTATCCTTTTTTTCCTCCCATGGTGAGTTTTAGATTTCCTCTTTTATAATATTTTTAAGTGGTATATAGTTGAGAGTGACTTCTGAAACCAAAATTACGTAAGCAAAAGTGTTTTCTGGCACATTATTTTCAAAATCTGCTCGTAAAATTATATTACTTTTTTCTCCCAAGGACAAAGCTCACGCGTGAGCTTCAACCTTGAGTTCACCTTCACAGAACTCTGATCTACTCGATGTAAAATAAAATGTTTATTATTGTTTATTGTTATTTCCTTTTCCAAAACTTAGACTTACAATAATTATACATTGGGTTTTTATAGGGAATCCCTATAAAAACAAACTTAAAACCTATATTTTATTTCTTTTAACTAACTGAATCCAATTTCCCTGTTCTCATCCTGTTAAAATTCCTCTCGAATTATATTCTTCAACGGAATGTAGTTGAGAGTGACTTCTGAAACCAAAATTACGTAAGCAAAAGTGTTTTCTGGCACATTCTTTTCAAAATCTGCTCGTAAAATTATATTACTTTTTTGTCCAGATATGGACTGTGGTTGTCTAGTCATATTCACACTGAATATTGGATAGTTCTCTTTGAAGGACTGAGGCTCATGATATGGAAGGGATGAGTCTTGGTATACTATTCTTTTGAAATCTGTGTACATGGTGTAAGCTAAACTAAAATCCCCTGAACTCCAATCTAAATTCAAATGTTCTTCAGGATAACTTTTTCCTGCTACTTCAAAACTAATATTTTTAACATTCAAATGATCAAATTTGGAATTATTTTTCTTTTGATCATTTTTTCTGGCAGTTTGGAAGGCAACAAACCCCCAGATCGGATTCTGTACATTTCTATAAATATTGGTAATATTGAAATTCAAGGTTTTCCCAGTGACATTCTGTTCAATACATTGCAATTTTTTAAAGTGAAACAAATAAGGAGCGGTACTAAGTTCAGCAATTAATTTAGCTTTGGATTCACTTTCATATTCAATTATTGGGACTCGCAGGTAGAAAGTTTTAATTTCCACTTTTCCCGCCACACCTTCAGGAGAGGTACTGTAACGGAAGAGTACATTATCATCAGAATTTCTAATGAATGTAATTTCAAATCCTCCCTTATAAATTGGTACAATATCGCTGAAGAATCCAAGGCCTAAATCAGCCAAGTTACCATTCGCGTTGAAATTTCCACCACCATTCACTTTAGAATTGAAACCAGAATTCATTAATTTACCATTATAGTTTGATGGTCCTGAGAAAGAAGCTATACCCATCACCGTACTAGCAATACCTGGTTCTTCAATTTCATCAATAACCGTATTGTGCTTTTTTACTTCAATTTTGGAAAAAAGGTTTGCAACAAAATTATCTACCATCATTATTGTATCACTTATTCCATATGTTTTTGTTGCATCTTTAGGAATGTATTTTCCAGCAATGTAATATTGAATATTGCTGCTAAGAAACTCATCATCTAGAAGCAATTTGAAAACCGTTCTTTTATTCTCAGAGTTTAATTCCAAATTAGATTCAGGATTAAAGTTTCGATACTGAAGCCTTGTGATTTCAGAATCGTATTTTGAGTAGATTGATTTAATTTGATTCATATTTATTATAGGAAAAAAAGTTTTTTTTATAGAATCGAAATTCTATAAAAATATCAAGATAGTGGAATAGAAAATATTAAAATCCAGTTCTGAAAACTTCCCCATGTTTCAAAAGTGATAGTTTGATAGGATCCACACTTTTAACTTCTTTCTTATTTTTATTATATTCATTTAGAATAGTACTTTTCATATTTATATAATTTTTTATTTCTTGTTCGATATCATTGAACTCTTCATCAGATATTTTACCGTCTTTAATTGCTTTTGTAAACTTTTCCTCAATCGAATTTAATTTAGCCTTTGCCAAAAGCTCAATTTCAGAGTGTTTATTAATTTTTTTATTGAAAAATCCGCTTGAAGTCCTTAATATTATCGATAAGGTTGTCAATCCTGTAGAAATTGGAACACTGAATGGAATTATTATTGGTAATGCTATAGAAGTACCAACCAATCCGAGTTCTGAGAGGGTGAATAAAAATTCAGTACCGTAAAGAGTACTGGATATTTTTCCATATTTTTTTCTTAAACTATTTCTCATTTTCACTTCATCTTCTAAAAATTTGTATTGATTGATAATTCGATTGATTCTATAATTGTTCTCATTAAACTCGGGAAAAATTATTTTTGGATATAATCTAGGATGAGTTATTGGAGTAAATTCTTCAGGGGCTGAAGGTGATTCATTATTATTTGAGTACATTATTTTATTATAGGAAAAAAATTTTTTTATAGAATCGAAATTCTATAAAAATATCAAGACTATAAAATTTAATAAAAGAAATTAAGATTTTCCTTCAATGTTCTCATGCTATTTTCAAAATCGTGTCCTTCTGATAGCTTTTTCAAAATTAATAAACATAAATGTCCACAGATAGGCGGATCATATTGGTTTTGGATTTGCTCCTCATTATAAAATAAATTTTCTGAACCTAAATATTGAACAAGTTCTCTTGGTGGTGGTGCATTTCCATACGAGTCAAAATAATATTTTAAATTGTTATTTTTATAAAATGCAGTCCAGTGGCTTCCAGCCTCATCAGAATTTTCTAGATTTATAATTCCACATTCCGTGTGGTTCACTTTCTCTGGTAAATCATCTTTCATGAAAACTCCTTTGAAGTTTTTAATTTTCATTTCTTTCGATAATCTTTCAATATCAAAATTGGTAAGAGGCCGGAAGCTATTTAGTTTTTTGATTTGGTAGTAAGGTGATTCATTATTATTTGAGTACATTATTTATTATAGGAAAAAGAGTTTTTTTTATAGAATCGAAATTCTATAAAAATATCAAGACTATAAAATTTAATAAAAGAAATTAAGATTTTTCTTCAATGTTCTCATGCTATTTTCAAAATCGTGTCCTTCTGATAGCTTTTTCAAAATTAATAAACATAAATGTCCACAGATAGGCGGATCAAATTGGTAAGAGGTCGGAAGCTATTTAGTTTTTTGATTTGGTAGGTTTCTTTTTAGGTTTCTTTTTCTTCATTCCAGAGCCGATACTTAAACTTTTTGCATTTTGTGCTAATCTCTCCATTTCCAGGTTATGACGTTTGATTTCTGCTTCTTCAGCAGCTTTATGCTTAGAATCTATAACACTAGAAGCTACTGCAGCTCCACCACCCATTAACGCTCCAGCTGCTGTCATTGCTGCAAAAATTAAAGGCAAAAAACCCCCAGAATGATTTATTTTTAACTGATCATAATTCAGTTCCAATTCTAGGCCTTTTTTATTCTTTATACTTTTATCAATATTTTTTTTCTGTGTTTCATTCAACAGGATTTTATGATTTCCTTTTCCAGTAATATCTGCAAAAGCCAGTCGTACTTTTACTGGAGCACGTTTTTTATAAGCAGATCTTATTTTTTTCATTTGTATTTCTGACAAATTTATTTGATGCGTAATCATTTTATTATAGGAAAAAAAGTTTTTTTATAAGATGATCTTATAAAAAAAAATAATCATAATACCTAATTAGTATACACCCATCCCAAAGAATCTTTTGGTTTTCATAGCAGTTTTTACTGTAGCAGCCCCCAATTTTTCACCGATATTTGTTGAACTTTTCATAATTTTATCAGCTTCTACTTCCAATTTTTTATCAGCAAGATGCCTATCACTAGTTTTCTCATGATCTCTGTAAAAAATGTCGTGTTGTTTACAAGCTTTATCAAGACTATTTATACCTTCATCACCTCTATTTAATCTCTTATCCAATTTAGTAAATGGCCCACAATATTGATAACCACCTGGGAGATGCATTTCTGGAATAACAGGCCCAAGTTCATTAAGAATAGTATTGAAAATACCAGAACCATTTTTTATCATATTTTTAGGTAAATTATTAATAATTTTAATCAAGTATTCAGTTCCCTTGGGATTATCAATATATTTCTCCAGCTGATCTTTAATTAATTTTATAATTCCCAATTTTTCATTGTGAAAATTATTATTTCCTGCCTGCTCTTGAGCATACAAATAGAATAGTCTTTGTTGAATTTGATTCAAATTATCTATATATTTAAATTCTACAGGATTTTCAGTATATTTAATCAACCCAGTACCAATCTTTTTCTTTTTACTATACTCCCAGATTGGTTTTATGATTTCTTTCCATTTTTTACTAACACTTGATTTTGGTTGTTTAGATTCGGGATTATTATTTTGAAACATGCTATTTGTTTGAATGAGGATTTTTGTATAAGCTTTAAAGTCTTCATTAGTGTATTCATCTTTGGATGGAATATCAGAAGCTATGGGTTTTGTTAAGAGCTTCCATAAGCCTTCAGTACCGGAATATTTCATTTTTTCTATTTCAATATCATTTCCATTTACCCGTATCTGTTTATTTCCAATAAAGATATGATTTTTTAAAGGGTATATTCCAAATTGTTTATCGGGATGTAGAATATATAATTCTGCAATTGGTCCAATACCCAAAGGGCCTACTGAAGAGTTTGGTAATTTAACACTTTTTTGTAATATTAATTCCATTTCATCATCACTATCTACATTGTCACTTGAAAAGCTTTGATTTAATGTATCTTCAGTATCAATACCTTGGGCCTCGGTATCAACATCTTTAAAAGTAACTTTTTTAGGCGAACTGATAGCCAAGGGGTTAATTGTTTTTATTACAGGAATGAGTTCTAATTTTTTACCAAGATCTTCATCAGTCTGTTTCACTGCTTTTTCTACCTTATCTAATCGTGAAGTTATAGGTTCATAAGCCTTTTCTCTTGTTTCCTTATCAGATGCTTGGTTAACCCTTTCTTGTTTTGCTAATTTCTGTAAATTTTTCTTGAGTTTAATCGATTTATTAGCTTCAGCCACAGTCATGGGCTTACGTTTTGGTTTTGTGAAAATTATTTGTTCATCTTCAGAGGGTTGATCAATCTTTTTGATTTCTCTAAGTTTCGCTTCTTTTTCTTTCATCACTTCATTTTGCGCTTCTTTGAATTTCTGTCTAAGCGCTTGTTGTACAGTAATTTTTGTTGTCATGTTTTTATTATAGGAAAAATTTTTTTTTAAAATCGGTCAAACGTTAAAACGTTAAAACGTTCAAACGCTCAAACGCTTAGGAACGCTATTTTTGCGTTTTTAAGCGTTTCCCAAGGCGATGTTTTAAGCGTTTCCCAAGGCGATTTTTGAAGTTATCCATGTAGCGTTTTTATAGGGAATCCCTATAAAAACGTTCAAACGCTCAAACGCTTAGGAACGCTATTTTTGCGTTTTTAAGCGTTTCCCAAGGCGATGTTTTAAGCGTTTCCCAAGGCGATTTTTGAAGTTATCCATGTAGCGTTTTTATAGGGAATCCCTATAAAAAACAAACTTAAAATCTATATTTTTTATCTAAAATATTTCACCAAATTTCTTTCGGTAACGTCCGTTACTGCGTTTCTTTGTTAGGTCAATCGTTAGAAAACCAAAGTCCTCATCCCAACTAGAATAGCATAATTCTTTGAATTGATCATAAGTGAAATCACTTCCCACATATTCATCATAAATATCTCGCATGTATCTTGGTCCTTGTCTAAATACACATAAAAAATTAATATTGTTTCTAATGAGTTGTTTATCAACTTTTGACCATGATTGTGTCAAGTAAACACACGAGATTTTCTTATGACGCCCTCTCACGTAATAATCTTTAATAACTTGTTGCTGTTGAACATTAACACAATCATCAAAAACTACCAAACTGTTCGACTGGCAATCATCTAGGGGTATAATCTCGTCACAATTACTGAAAAACTGCGCTATTTCCACACCATCTTTTGCAGAAATTATTTCATAAACTCTTCTCAAAATCTCATATGCATTCTGATCCAGAGATTTTGAAAAAATATATAGATAATGAAAGGGGATTCCCCATGATTTTGTGATGAGATTATAGAGAAGTGTTGTTTTCCCGCAACCGGAAGTTCCTACTATTAATGCTCTTAAAGGTAATGGTAACAGTTCTTTTCTAGCCTCTTTTTTATCAAACGGTATTGGGTCAACCTCGTACTCATCTTTTACTCGTGGTTTACTCATCTTTATTATACGAAAAAAATTTTTCCTATAATAAAAGCATGACTCTAATAAAGATTTCTGATAAACACCAAGATCTAAAAATAACTTTTGCTCAAAAAATTGTTCTAAATCCCAATAAAAATTATAAACTTGGAATAGTAAAGTTATTATTTACTTCACCTTCTCTTTCATTTCAAGTAAAAGATGTAATGATATCATTAAAATTTCCTATTACAGATGTATGGTATCATTACGAGTATGCGTTAGCTGGCACATTTACTTTTGAGACGTTTAGAAGAGAATTATATTTAAAAATAAAAAGTTGTATATCTGAACTCATGAAGACATTTGAGGGAAATAAAACATTATATAAATCACAAATTGACACATTAAAAAAAATAAAACCTGAAAGTTTGGTTTTTAAAGTAGACTACACTACAAATCGTAATAGATTTTTTCTTAAATCTCCTGTTTTAATTGAAATTTTAAGTTTTGGAAATTTCTGTGAGCTATTTGATTTTAAACAATGTAAAACACCTGGGGATTATTTTGAAATTAATAAGGACTACTATTCTGAAGACAACCCAAAGTTAATCAAACCTATTTCGTTAATTGAATGGCATTGTAATATTATTGATTATAGTTTTGCTAATCATGATGAGCATTCCCATCTTCATAGCGAACATGAATTACTGCATGTATCTTTGATAGAGAAACAGATTCTCCCCAATACTATTTATATGGAAACAAATAAAAAGATTCTTTACAGCCCTATACGAGAAGGAATGAGAGATATTAAAGAGATTAAACTATCATGTAGAAATGAAAATGGAGATGAGCTACAATTTGAAAATGTTACAGTTTATTTGCATTTGATTGAAGAGTGAGAAGCTTCTTTTTTATGAGATATTTCTCATAAAAAAACTTTTTTTCCTATAATAAAATGGATAATGATTTAACTGATCCTATTTACTGTCACAAGTGTAAAAAGAAAACTAATAATGTTGATGCTGAAAGAGTGCAAACTATCAACGGGAGATGGAGAGTGGCTGCTAAATGCTCAAAATGTAAAACCAATAAGAGTAAATTTATCACTTCGCCTGTGAAAGAAAATTCTGAAGAGTCTGTAGTGAAAGATCTGAATGATGATGAAAAATTATCTCTCGCTAAAGAATCACACAAGTCAATAAGAAATAAATTTCAAAAAAGGGCAATAATTACTAAAGGTATTGATGATTTGTGGGCTGCTGATTTGATAATCATGAAAAATTATGAAAAAGAGAATGATGGATACGGTTATATGCTTAATGTTATCGATACATTTTCAAAATTTGTATGGGTCTTACCCTTGAAGAAAAAGGATGGAAAAAGTGTTACTAAAGCATTTGAGAAAATCATAGAAAAGGCTAAATCACAAAATCATAAAGCTCCTAATTTTCTACATACCGATAAAGGTTTAGAATTCGAAAATAAACTGTTTAAGGATCTGTTGAAGAATAATGGAATCAAAATGTATCACACGGAAAATTTAGAAAAATCTGCAATTATCGAAAGATTCAACAGAACTTTGAATCAAAAAATGAAAATTCGTTTCGAGGTGAATGGAAATAAAAATTGGATCGATATTTTACAGGAATTAGTTAATGAGTACAACAAACAAGACGTTCATCGTTCCATTAGAATGACACCTGCTCAAGTCGATGCGAAAAACGAAAATGAAATTCTGAGATATTTATTCAAAAAGAGTGGAAAAAATGTAAAAAAGAAATTTAAAATTGGAAATCGCGTGAGAATTACGAAATCAAAGAAAACGTTTGCAAACAAATACAAAGCAAATTGGACGAAAGAGATTTTTGTGGTTTCTGGAATTCTACCAACAAATCCGATTACTTACAAAATAAAAGATTTAAACGACGAAGAGATTGAAGGATCTTTTTATAATGAGGAATTGCAAAGAACTGCTTTCTGAAAATAAGAAAAAATGAGGGGTAAGTTAAAAGGATCTCTCCAATAATAGACAAAAGAAAAAGGTGGATGTGTACCATACATCCACCTTTAATAATTCAAAAAATTGAAGAGGTTAGTTAAAAGAATATATTCTATTATAAAATGTACGATACGAGAAAGCATTGTAAAAAGTGCGACGTTAGCACTACTTATAAAAACTGGGCTAGACACCTAAAGTCTAAGCGCCATGGAAAAAACGACCCGGACCGGACAATGACTATCAGAAAACCTAGAAAAGCAAAACCTGTATTTGTAAATCCGAGGAAATTGCACAAAGTATTTAATTTTAATGAAAAAGTATTTGAAAAAAACAGAGAACCGAAAACGGAAGTTGTTAAAAAGGAAACTGCATTTAAATCTAGATTAGTGACTTACGACATTAAAAATACGAAAGGATTTAAAGATGCTTCCAAATTTCTGAACAGTATTGAAAGAACCGTAACAGGTTTAATCAAATGGGAACTTAGAAAAATGGAACTAAAAGTTAATGTAGTTTTAATCGCAGAATTTAAAAAAGGGACAAACGAAAATAACATGGAGTATCAGGCGGGGTTGTCAAACTGCGACCCATTTATGCAAAAAGCGACCCCTCAAATTATTGTCCCTTCTACGAAGTGCGACCCTACAAATTGATAGCCCTTCTGCAAAGTGCGACCCTGCACCCTTCCTTTCCTGGTGCTTACTGCGACCCACCCAGTTCGTCTGCAGATACAGTTCGTTTAGCGTAACCCAGGGCGCACCAACGTGGAGGCGAACTGTTCCACGCCCCATAAGTTGCAGTTTCCACTCTCCACGCTCGTAATACCATCAATTGTCGTCATTTTTACATTGCTCATTTTTTGGTCTTCGGTAAAAATTTGAAGGAGACACTCTTCACGAATTCCATTTGCGTAATTTCTCCGCGAGTCAGGCATGACATCTTCTTCCGCAGGAATTCCTGCTTCTCATTCTTCTTCGTACTTTTTGAGCGCATTAATATATAAGTATCTTGCTGAATCGACTTCAGGGTCTCAATAACAAGGAAGATGTGCGGGTGGGACTTATAAAACATTTTATTTATCTTTGAGTGGAAACTCTCGCAACTGTTGGTTGTTCGAATGGCAGTATGGGAAAACATCGCCCATATGTCAGGTGGGAATGTTGCGTTGGTGTATAGGTAGTTTTGTTTCATATAATCGACAAATGTCCGAACTTTGGGGTTTCTCGCTGGCATTTTCGCCATCAGCTCTTTGTCAAAATATGCCGGCACGTCGTCAGGATCCAAGAATGGAAGTCCAAAAAATAACTTCAAAAACTCGCCTACTTCGCCTTCTCCTCGATAAGCAGTGCTGAGGCCGACATTTTGTATTTTTCTCCACCAGCTTTGTCCGAGGTGAAAACGGCATCCGCGAATAGTTACTTCCGGCCATACGGATAGTGCAGCCTTGTGTATGGCAGCCTCGAAGTCGACCAGCACAACTGACGGTTTGAATTCAAGGCCCAATTTCTCGCAGTGTTTCACCAAATCCAGGGGAGTTCATTGTTGACGCGTTGACAAACGTTGGCAAACTGAGTGAAAAGTTACATACAGAAACAGTTCCTTATCTTAGACGGAAGGATAAGGTTCCTTATCTTAGGCGGGTCGCACTTCGATCAATGCACGTAAAACGTCAGGGTCGCACTTCGATCAATGCACGTAAAACGTCAGGGTCGCACTTTGTACTGGTTCCGAGGGCACTGGGTCGCAGGTTGCTAACAGCCGTATCAGGAACTCAATTTCAAAACTAAAAACGTAATAATATTGCAGTCGGCAGAAGTACCAAATTGTTACGATGAAATGAAACAGAAAATTCTAAATGAAATGGAATCGTTCGAAATTAAAGGATCTCAATGGCAACTTCATAAAATCAAACATTTGGAACTGAACGTTAACAAGTACATTCCTTTGAGAGGATCATCTTTCATCCCACTCCCTAAGTTTCTACAAAGTAGGAAAGCAATTATAAATGTACAAAATAATGATAATAAATGTTTCCTATGGGCTGTTCTTTCGGCTTTACATCCTGCAGACCGCGATTCTGATAGAATAGGAAAGTACATAACATGGGAACATGAGTTTGATGAAGCGTTGAAAGATATCAGTTTTCCTATGAAACTTATCGATGTGAAAAAGTTTGAGGAAAGAACTAGGATTTCCATTAATGTTTACTGTCTGAATGAAGGAAATACTATAGTACCCTTGGAAATAACGAAAGATGAAAAGGAAAGGCACATTGACTTGTTGTACTTGAAAAACAAGGAAACTGAACATTATTGTTGGATCAAGAATCTTTGGAAACTGGTTGGCCATAGTCAGCTAACAAAGAATGGACACAAAAGATTTTTATGTAAAATGTGTTTGAATAGCTTTGGAACTCAGGTTAAATTAAACGAACATAAAGAATATTGCGGAGTTCATAAAGCTGTTAAAGTAGATCTACCAAAACCTTATGATAACATTTTGCAATTTGAAAATTATAGACACTCTTTAAAAGTACCTTTTACAATTTATGCAGATTTTGAATGTACGTTACAAAAGATTGATACCTGCAAACCAAATCCCGATGAATGTTATACAAATGCCATTCAAAAACATGAACCGTACAGTTTTGTTTACTACATGAAAAATGTCGAAGACGATAGTAGGAAAAACTATGTAGGCGATTATAAACTTGTACAATATTCTGGGCAGGATGTGGTAAAAGTATTTTACGAAAAAATAAAAAAGGATGCCATAATGGTGGCGAAAAAATACTATGACGTTAATATTCCCATGACAAATTTAACCGAAGAACAACAAAGAGAATACGATAGTGCTGAGAGTTGCCATATTTGTGAAAGAAAATTTAATGAACTTCCACCTATAATTGAAAATAGACATGATGTACTGAGAAAAACAATTAAACACTTTATCGATAAAAAAAATGATGTTAAAGCAGATGAATATATTGAAGAATTAGAAGTTTCGAAGGAAAATATACCTGATAATTGTATAAAAGTAAGGGATCACTCACATTTGACTGGAATGTACAGAGGAGCGGCTCATTCGATTTGTAATTTAGAATATAAAAATCCAAAGTTTATTCCAGTATTTTTCCATAACCTTTCTGGCTACGATGCACATCTATTTATTAAAGAATTTGAAAAAGATAATTACGATATTAAACTTTTACCACAAAGTGAAGAGAAGTACATTTCCTTTTCTAAAATGGTAGCTTATAAAAGTAATGAACTCGATAAAAATGGCCACAAAAAGAAAAAGACTATAGAATTGAGATTCATAGATTCTTTTAAGTTTCTTTCTGCTTCTTTAGATTCTTTAGCTAAAAGTTTAACCAAAAATCAATTTAGGGAAATAAGAAAGTATTTCCCAAAAGAACATCTCGAACTAATTACTAGAAAATTAGCTTATCCATATGAAAAATATCGAGAAACTAACCTTCCACCTATAGAGAAATTCTACAGTGAACTCACTGGAGAAAATGTTAAAGAAAATGATTATAAAAATGCTCTAGAAATTTGGTCTACATTCAAAATTAAAATTTTGGGAGAATTTACAGAACTTTACAATAAAATTGATGTTCTTTTGTTAGCAGATATCATGGAAAACTTTAGAAATATATCTTTAGAAAAATAAAAATTAGACCCCGCTTGGTACTATACAACACCAGGTTTCGCTTGGGACTGTATGTTGAGAATGACCAAACAAAAGATAGAATTGTTAACAGATTATGATAAGATTTTACTCGTAGAAAAAGGAATAAGAGGCGGAATTTCTCAATGTTCAAAACGATACGCGAAAGCTAATAATAAATATATGGGAGACCAATTCATCAAAGAAAAAGAAACTGTTTTCATTGAGTACTTGGATGCAAATAATCTTTACGGTTGGGCGATGAGTAAATTTTTACCTTATGGAAATTTTGAATGGAAAATGGATCTAGATAATTTCGATATACAATCCATTCCTGATGATTCACCCAAGGGTTATATTTTAGAAGTTGATTTAAAATATCCTCAAGAACTCCACGATTTACACTCTGATTTTCCTTTAGCTCCTGAAAATAACTATGGTGATGAAAAACTATCAAAACTTTTATGCACGTTGTATGATAAGAAAAAATACGTTATCCATTACATTACGTTAAAACAGTATTTACAACTAGGAATGAAATTAGAAAAAATTCATAAGGTTTTAGAATTTGACCAAAGTGCTTGGTTAAAAAGCTATATTGATTACAATACAAATCTTAGAGCAAAAGCCAAAACAAAATTCGAACAAGGCTTTTTTAAAGATATGGTCAATAGTGTATTTGGGAGGACAATGATGAATGTGCGTAAACATGTGGATATTAGGCTTTGTTCTGATGGATTGAAATTGGAAAAACTAATTTCAAAACCAAACTTTAAAGGTAGAACTATTTTTTCCGAAAACTTAGCGGCTGTACACATGAAAAAAGTAAATATCACATTTAAACAGCCAATTTTCATTGGTATGAGTATACTAGACATTTCCAAAACTTGTATGTATGATTTTTATTACAACACGGTTAAAAAACAATATAAAAGTGATGTAAATTTATTATACGGAGATACAGATAGTTTAATAATGGAAATAAAAACGGATGATTTTTATAATGATATGAAAAATATGTTGGATCATTTCGATACTTCCGACTACCCAAAAAATAATGTTTACAATATTCCACAAGTTAATAAAAAAGTGTATGGGAAATTTAAAGATGAGTTACAAGGTAAGATTATAGATGAGTTTATTGGACTTCGTCCAAAGTGCTACGCTTTTAAAATATTCGAAACTAATGATGTGAAGAAAAAATCTAAAGGAGTAAAGAAAAATGTCGTTAATAAAGGTTTAAGTATAGAGGATTATAAAAGATGCTTATTCTTTAAAGAACCAAACTATCAGAAACAGATATTATTCAAATCGAAAAAACACGATGTGACCACAGCACAACAGAATAAGAAAGCTCTTTCCGCTCATGATGATAAAAGATTTATAATGAAAAATGGCATAGATACTTTGGCTTGGGGACACTATAAAATAAACATAAGTAGAGACAAGTTTAAAACTCACCTTGAAGAAATAATAAAAGAAAACAATAAAAAAGACTAGTGTGTTATCCGTTAAATATGAGTAAGAAAAAAATAGGTTTTAAGTTTGTTTTTATAGAGATTCCCTATAAAAACGTAATAGATACTAAGTCTTTGAAAAGCATAATATTTACTCAAAGTCAATCAGAAAAGCATTTGTCTTTTTATCAGTTCCATTATAAATAAGTTTTTCAGGATGTCTTTCTGGATTGTTTCTAACGTGATTAAGAAGTCGACGTGAAATTCTTTTAGGTAAAAACAAACATATCTCTTCATCATCATAATAAATTTTAACGACAACGCTTTCACCATATTCCGAATTTTTTATAAAATTTTCCAAGATGGTATAAGTTCCTTTTTTAATATCCTTGAAAGATGAGTAGTTTGATTTTTTAGCGGCATTCTTATATATTTCAATCACTGACATTTTATTATAAAAGTTATTCTTTTAACTACCCCCCTCACTTTTTTTATTATCCACCCACTTATTCTTGTATGGATACTATCCTGTCTCCCATCCTACTAACTCCTCATTAGTGAAAACATCAGAGGGAGCTAAATTTCAAAAACTTTGACCCCTAAAAGGTTCTAATTTTGCATTTTTTCCTAATTTTTAGAGTTCACTAGAGTTTCTGATAAAAAATATTTTTAAAAAAAGTCACCCCCCCGAAAAGTCACTGTGTTAAAAAAGTTTTAACAGGGATCTAAGTCGCCTTTAACGTTAAAGTCGAATACAAGTCGAGAACATTTAAAAATTTCTTTTAAAACACAATTCCTTAAAGAGGGGGAGCGATTCGCTCCCCCTCTTTAACGTTAAAGTCGAATACAAGTCGAGAACATTTAAAAATTTCTTTTAAAACACAATTCCTTAAAGAGGGGAGGCGATTCGCCCTCCCCTCTTTAAGGAAAGTCACTGTGTTTAAAAAGTGTGTTCTGTTATTTTATGTTAAAAAGTTTTAACAGGGATCTAAGTCGGTTAATGAAAAAGTCACTGGTTCTGATGTTTTGTGTTTAAAAATGTGTTCTGATGTTTTGTGTTAAAAAGTTTTATCAGGGATCTAAGTCGGTTAATGAAAAAGTCACTGGTTCTGATGTTTTGTGTTTAAAAATGTGTTCTGATGTTTTGTGGTAAAAATTTTTATCAAGGATCTAAGTCAGTGCGCCAGGATCGGCATTTGGATACTACTCAGGTATGTACATAACTACAGTTCTTGATACTTTGAGAAAGCCACGTAGGTACGTACCTACCTATTGGAAATTTCTTCAGCTGTACATTGGTGTAATCAGATATATGCAAGCTTCGAATAAGCAGGGATGTACAACCTTTTTAGTGGCCGAATGAATAACTAGGGTCAGCGAAAAAAGAAGTCTGCCAAGTTGGGTGGGCAGTAGGTATAGCTTCCTCACTTATTGTAACATGGATGTGTAGAATCAGTTGGTAAAAAAATAAAGAGTCAAAACGATTGAATAGCAATAAATAGAATAGTAATAAATTACATAACATGCGTAATAGGATAAAACATTTCAACATTTTTTCAATATTTCACGTTTGCGCATGCGCAGACGAAAGTTACGGTACAATTTCAGTGATTTTAATAATGGATTACCTGCGTTCCAACCCGCGTTTACCCTCATCTACGACTATTTTTCGCGGCGTTGCAAGGAAATGGTCACCATTTCATGTTCACGCATGCGCAGACGAAAGTTACAGTAAAATTCCAATGAAATTCGTACGGAACTATCAAAGTATTATTCCTGATCGACCCTCCAGGTTTGAACTCATTTCAACGATATTTAAGGTAGTTATGGGGTTTCAGGTATTTCACGTTTGCGCATGCGCAGACGAAAGTTACGGTAATTTCTCAATGATTTTGGTGCGGGACTATCTGTGACCCAACCCGCACCTACCCTCCAAATTTCAGCCTATTTCAACAATTATTTCGGGCAGTTATGGGCGTTTCAAGGAATTATCACAGACAGACACGGAACCAAAAAAATGTTCTTCGATGTCTGAAACGCAAAATGCGACTGGAAATTTTAATTTTGGAGGACATTAATTTTTTTCAACTCTTGCACGAATACAAAGCTTCCCTACCTTCGGTAATGAGGAAGCAAAGCAGTGAATTGAGCTCTGAAGTTTGGTGCGTTAATAGGACGTCCTGTTAATAATAATTTATAATCAAAATCCTATCCGATTTTATGGCCGCAGTTTGTTTCGCCAAATGTGATCCCTCGCTCACTTGGTGCACTTCAAATTCGGCGGGGGACGTAGTTCCAACATCTGCCGTTCCGCGTGGCGATGGTCCTGTGATGTTATCAATGTTATCAACGCTATCACAGAAATCATTCAAAATGGCAAGTAAATAACATGGGCTGCACGCCATGCGTATCCATGGTTATTGCGAAAAAGCTTTAATATTTATTTGTGATAAAACCTTCACGTACCTAATGCTTATATATTCTGAAGCACCATGAACAAAACAAGTGTTTTAAGGAAATATCTTCTATGGTTCGCGAATGAGCATCTAGATTTCCGGTCACAGGTGTGTTGAAGAGTTACGTTCGTATGATTTCAAAAGTTTTCATAGTCAAACCAACCTTATTGTGCTCAGCTTATTTAACGAAAACTTATCGATTTACAGGAAATCAATTCAATCGCAACTTTACTAAATGTCAAATTGTCGTGGATCCGAAAAGCTCCCGATGAAGTAAGTTCACAGATGTTGCTTGAACTACTTAATCTGCATTACATAATATAGGATATAGGCGTATGTCATACCTATTAAATATTTACGATATCTACTTGATGCTGCTAAGGACGATTCATCTCTAAACAGATGGGTAGGTAAAGTTTGAAAAAAAATGTCTAGGTACCGCTTGAAATGTTGACTTACTGCTGAGTGGGAACTCATTTAAATAGGTACCTAGTCTCAGTTGACAGTCCATTTTCCCATTTCAGCCCTTCTGGTTAGTGGAGTTGGAAAACGAAGAAGAGGTTGTGAAGTTGACATCTCGGTCTGTCACTCTTCGGTATGCTATCGAATTGTGGAGCTCTTCCGGCCAGAGAGAAGACTTCCACAGTCAGCTCAAGTCTCTACCCGCCTCATTCACAGAGCCTTATTTCGATGAAAATGTATCTTTCAAAATCAAGGTGGAGGTATTTGGAAGTTCTCAAACCCATGCACAGAAAGTACAACGAATTGAGGTAAAGTAATCGGCATATCTTCAGTTTTACATGAATGCATTCCTTAAACTAATCAAATTGATTGGAGTAACTGCGTGTATAAAGCACTAAATTCATTCTTTTTTCAAGTCTTTCAGTTATCTTCCACTGAAAGGACCCGTGAAACTCAAGAACCCTGATGTGTCATTCCAGTACATTGAGTATTATGGCAATGACTCTAACGAAATACCTGATGAGCCTCACCATTTTTACTTCGGAAGAGTAGTGAGTTTTTCCATGTAAATAGTTAACTACTTGGCTACGAACTGGGGAAAACAACACTTGGTAGCGGCCCATTATTCTGTCTACCAAGACTCAACTGGTTTTAGTATGCTATCTACCGTCGGACTCTTGCCTACCATACCAAATGGGCCGTTTTCGTGGGTTAAAAATCAATTCTCTATTTCTTGCCAAATTCTATTCGCCAGCGGAAACACCTATTAACCACATAACGAGGTGTTTATGTCGGAACTTTTAGGCAGAAAACGAGGGCGAAATTTGAATTTCTGCGTTCCCGCTAGAAATGGCATATCAGGTAAGTTGGTGAGTAGTTCAGCTTAAATCCCGCTTACAGCGCTAACGCGTAACTTCAAACGATGTACAGGACCGCAGTGGATAGATGGGTGGAACCAAACATTTATAAATAAATTTTTAAGTCCTCAAAATTAAACCGAAGGGTGGTTCACAAAAGGTCAGTGTAGAGTTTCTTGAAGGATGCCAGAGTTTGGAATTACTAATGTTATTGACATCATACCTATTGAGAACCCTCGCCTAAGCTTCACTCAGCCTCCTTGGGCCAACAGCCGATCAGATATCGATAGACCTGATACGTCATTTCTTGCTTGTTCTTTACGCTCAGCCACCATCATTTAAAAAATAATGCTTAATTTTGAAAATGACTTGAAACACCATTTGTCCAAGAATTCTGAATATTTGTTAGCGTAATATGTTTTCCTTTCAAATTACTGGTACTCGTTATAAACACAATCACAGCCACACAGTAGGTATCACATTGAAATCCCAAACCAAATGAGCAGCGAGGTAGGCCTCTGAGGGTAGGCATTGCCTCAGCGGAAGATAGCATATTGGACCGCTACCCACTACCAGTACTTATCTGTGAGTGCTGTACTAGTTATCTCCCTATTACAACTTTCTGATGCATTCACTAAGTTGGAGGAAGCGTAGATTAGGTACGTTTTAACCCAAGAAGTGGATGATCGTTTCACTGAAAACCGCATAGAAATTAGTGATTTTCTGATAAACATGGAGGATTTATGGATATACCAACTAGGAAACTAAGGGCCGGTTTCACCAACGCAAACGAAGGTGTTGATCTCAGTTCAAATCGCGGTTCAAATCGTAAACGGAGATTGTCCGTCAGGTAGGGTTTCACCACGGGCGCTTAACCCTGAACTCAGTTCAACGGGAGTTCAGCGCTGAACGCTTGATTTTGGCCGGTCAGCAGTGATGAACTCGGTTCAAGTTTACTTTTCCCTCCCGCTTATCCATTCACATCAACAATGTCTCGATCACTAGTGCTCGACATGATTTTCGACGAAGATGAAAGTGATGAACTCAACAATATTATAATTCGCTGCCCGAGGCAATTCCGGCAGAGGACATTTATTTTTTATACACTTGTCTAATCCTCTCCCTTCGTATTTCTTCTACTTCTCTTTCTTTCTCTGATCATTCCACCTAATTCTCACATCTCTTCATTGTATTACAACTTCATTCATTTCAATGACATTCATCATATTACAATTAAATTCAAAAATATAATTATATTAATATTTACTAGTTTAGATGTAGGTACAAGGTTTGATTTGATTTACCGAGAATAAATTGTTTATCGCTCTTGATTTCTTTTTTTTTTTTTTTTTTTTCATTACCTACTTTAGGTTTGTTTCCTGTGAACAGGTTATTTTCTTATTTACGCTTACTTGTGCGCGAGGTGGGATTTATTTCCTATGCACAAATATGTCGAGATACCGACTCTCGAAAGAATCTACGAAAAATAGGTAACTACACTGTAAAGTGAAGCAGATAAACCCAAACCGAACCATTCAAAATCACGTTTTCGGTGTGCATCAATTATTATTCAAAGAGCTGATGATAAGTAAGAATTCAATGAGACTACGCAAGCTGTGGGGGCTACTCCACTGCACAAACCAGGAAACGAATTTTGCAGAGAGGAAAAGCCGACGTAATGGAATAAAAAGTTTAGGATAAAAATTCAATGATGCCATAAGTAGTCGTGACATTGAATTATAGCGTTTATATTTATTTTCTGTCTACAGTTAGCGGTCGAAATAATCACATGCTCGCCAAGTGATATAAGGAACGTTGTCACTTTCTGAAGGTTCAAGTAATCACCAAATGTAATATTTGTCATAAATGCAAATTTGGTGACGAAAATGAATGCGTAGGAACTGATGGAAGAGATTCAAAATAGTATCGAGTATCTCCCAGTGGCTTTATACTAGGTTGCAGAGAACCTCGTGCTCATTGGCTGTGAAGATCGGTTCTCACTTGACTCGTTTTGGTTCCATTAGGAATCAGGACAACGGGACACAAAACACGGAAAAACAACTATGTTTAGCGAAAAAAAAAACGGGGAAAAACAGCGTAGGAGTGTAGGTAGGGAAAGCAAAAACAGAAATGGTTAGCTGGGCTTCTCGCTCCCGCGTTCATCAAAACAGCTGACACCACCAATTTTACCTCGTTATCACCTTCTCGAATCATCGAATAATCGAACCCCTGCCTTCCAAATCAGAGTTCAAACTGTGGATCAACAGCAGTTCGAACTTGGTTTTTGTTGATCTTAGTTCAACATGAACTCGGATCCTAGAAACTCGTTTAACTTCGTGAAACCCAAAACTTTTTAAACTGAGATCAATCCATCGGTTACGTTGAACTAGGTTTCCGATAAACCGAGTTCATGGTTTAGTGGTGAAACCGGGCCTAAGTATAGTTATCAGACTGGAAGAGATTTTGGTAATCGTGTTTCTGACTATTTAATTTTGTCTTCCAGAAACAGTGTGGTAGGTATGTCGTCACAGCAACTACTGATGCTTGACCTTAACTTTTCTATTTCAACAGGTGTCAGATGGTCAGAGGGACTTGATCTCGAAATTATCCTTGAAGATGAGGAAATTCATTGGTAACACAAGCATGGATCCTCAGTTGTCACTTATTATGGCTAATCAAGGTTTGGTTAAAAACGGCTCCTTGATATATGACCCGTTTGTCGGGTCAGGTAAGTGTTTAGTTAGGTACCCAATGACTGTCCGTGTTCACATCTGCAAAGTCTGTTCCCTCCCCTCAGCCCTCAGTGACTCGACTGAACCTCAGCCCAGCTTGGACTGGCTATTAAACTTTACTTTTTACTACTACGCCACTTTTGAAGTACAAAATTGAAATTTTCCCCAAAAAATTAGGGACATAATTTGGCGTCGTCAATATTAAATTAATTTAAGAAAACAATATTTTATACAGGTTCTCTGTTGATTGGAGCAGCACAGTTTGGAGGGTACGTTATGGGAGCAGATATTGACTATCTGATGTTGCACGGGAAATCTCGACCGACTAGGAAACAAGCTCGGGTAAGCGTCAGCTCTTCCCCACTTTTTGTTGCTATTGTATACAACCTTTGTTTCCAAAGATTTTCACCGGGTGCAGATGGCTGTCACTGCCTTACTTCAGGGATAGCAGTGAATCTAATGTGGTTTCCTGTCCCCTGTACTGCTAGGCCCTCCATTGTGTCAGGCTCCCTCAGGATTCCGTTCAAAGGCACTGAGTTTTTGGTTAATCTCAAACTAAACCACCCACACAACACAAACTTGTCTCTGAGATGTATGAGAACTGTATCCGCTGTTACAATGAATGTCTCTGAGACATTGTGAAACGTTGCTGACACATGCCTGAGATGTCTCAGTGAGACGTTGACATGGTGAGTTGTTAACATTGTATACATCGCACAGATATCTCAACTAAAGTGAGGCATTTTGAAACGTTGCTGAGATATCTATATGTTCGCCTAATATCCTTCTCGAGCTGTTAACATTATAGATGTTGCAGAGGTATCTCAAATGGTCTGAGATACTTTGAAACGTTGTGAAACGCTGCTGTCACATGCCTGAGACGTCTCACAGATATTAAGGGGGGGAGGGGGAGTTAGTGATGTCTCACTAAGGCAACTCTTGAGATGTCACACTATGAACACAAGAGATGTCTCACTATGGCAACCGTGTACCAACATTGACTAAAAATAAACATTTTACGGTAACAGTAGTCCAGAATAAACTGCTCACATCTGGTCTCAAATACATTTCTGATATATTCAGGCTTTGTCTCCCTTACATCGCAATTATTAGAAACATTTCTGAGACATTATAGCACAACTTCTACTGAGGATACCGTTTCAAACAATGCCTCAGCTACATTTTATCAAATGTCTTGGAGATGTATCGGGTGAATATCTCAGAGACACATACAGCGACTGTCTCTTAAATACATCTCCGAGACATTCCAAGCTCAGTGTCTCTCAAACATCTTTGCAAGATTCTGTCTCAGTGTCTCAGAGACTTGTTGTCTCACAAACGTCTCAGTTAAATTTCTGAGACCTTTCAGGCTCAAATGTTTCCAAACACCTCGGATGAGATGTCACAGAGATATCTCAGAATGCTTCAGGCATTTTTATTAGTTGAGACATGTGCGCGGTTGTGCAGGTTTTTTGTTTGTTCTCTGAGACATGTTTGCTGTGTGGGCATTTAGGTCTTACAGCCGTAAAGGAGAGTGGAGTTCACATTCAACTCAAAATTCCTGATCTTTTTCATCAATGAATAGCCAGAATGGTCACAAAGACCTAAAAGAACAACATAAGCACTTTGAAGTGCTGTTAAGGAAGAAATTTCTGAGAAGATAATCGTGGAGAGGGTGACTCAGTTGAGGAGTAGTGGGGATAGCACGACATAAAACAAATATTCTGTTGAGGTCAGGAACGAAGTACCGGATTGTCATGGTGCCCTTTACAATATACCATTTCTGTAAATAGTTTAGATTGATACCAATAAAGGCGAGGGGTGCGACGCAAAGGTCCGAGGGCCAGTGTTGTCTCTCCCTCCTAAGGCTCCCAACGGTTTCCAACGACCGTTGGTGGACCGGGGGAAGGGTAGAGGCGCCTTTACAAGGCGCCCGGCTAGCCCAGCTCACCATTCATCCTGCTTCTCTCTTACCAGAGCCTTCTCTCTCTCTTACCTTACCTCATCCTCTTCAACTCACCCTTCTCCTCAACCCTACATTCTCGTTTTGGTGACAGACCGAGTGCTCTTCCAAATATCAAACGTGGTGACAAACCGGAAGGATATTATCCCATCCTAGAGACACATCCAGGGAGGTGATAAACTGCGTGGATACGCTCTCACACTCCTCTCAACTCCTCACCTACCTCAAACCACGCCATCACCACATGGATCTTCCGCTTGAAAGCCATACTTCACTATAGCAAAAAATCTGTTGAGAGGTACACACCAACTTGTAGACCGATATGTTTGATGGTGTTAGTTTGCTTGTTTGTTTATTCGTGTGATGGTTATCCAACTGTCAGAAAGGCGTTTCCTTGTTTGAAGTGTTTCCTCAACTATCCAAAGCCAGCCGACAGAAAATTCAGTGCTTGACTAGTTGTTATGAATTTCTGGAAACGACCTTTCTGACGATAACCATCAGATGGTCACTGCAAACAAACCTGTGGCTTTCTAGGAGTCAGTAACCGCCAGAAAAAGCCAGCTGCAACGAACCTTCTTTCTTATGACTAGTTTAAAAATGTAAGCAACAAAATATTGTACAATGTCAGTTTTTATTTTTCCAGCATAAACCCCGTGAAGAAGAAAATATTTTAGCCAACATGAGTCAGTATGGATTGGCTCATCTCTACATGGATATTGTCGTGGCTGACTTCTCCCTACCGTTATGGCATGATTCTTTCGAGCTGGATGCCATCATTACAGATCGTAAGATATCATGACCCAACGTCTTCACCAATTAAAATTCCTTTATCGCGCAATTTGTGCTCACTGACCCAGCTTGAAAAATTAATTTGTTTTTCAGCACCTTACGGAGTGAGAGAGTCTGTGGAACGCGTTGGAACAGCTAGGGAGGATAAAATCGTGAGCAATCGACACCTTCCGACGCACATCCCCAGTAAAATCCAGTATGGTATGGCTCAACTCCTCCACGACCTCCTGTCGTTTGCTGCAAAACACCTGCGGATGGGAGCTCGTTTAGTAACATGGGTACCCATCATCAGGTCAGTATTTGAACCAACAGCTAGCTCACCAAGCTTTTCAGGAACCTATTGATCCTAGTTATCAAGCAATCAAACCGATCAATCGTCTTCTAAACAGGTTGGAGTACGAAGAAAGTCAATTGCCTCACCATGAATGCCTTCGATTGATTGCCAATTCTGAACAGATTCTATCAACTAATGCATCGAGACGTCTTCTCACGTACAAAAAAATTGGAGAGCCTGAGGTAGAAATTTATCAGCTCAATCTTGACTATATATCTAAAATAAGGTGTTGTAAATTATTCACTGATCTTATAGTTTACAACGATGACTGAGCTTATGCAGTGCTCAAAGTGGCAAACGAACGAACTACCTACTATTTTTGTTCTACTCATTATCTCCCTTTCCTCCCTTTGTGGAGAATCGTTCCTTATGAAATCCAGCTTTAGTTCACACTTCCACCATCAAGCTCGGTGCTGCATGAGCTCAGTCGAGTCATTGTTGTCAACTATTAACCTGAAAATAAGCAATGAGGAATGGAATTGGGTCGGAACTTGCTGCTTTTGACCACAGAAACGGATTCAGCACCTTCGAAACTGCTGGTCCCAATTGTCGGCTCCGACATCCGAGTAGTTCAGCAGGAAGATTTAAAAAAAGGCGTGACATCTTCTGGTATTTATCTTCCTCTCATTCGGTTCCCATGTGCGGACATACCAGATGACGTCGCACGCTTTTTCCTTCCCCTTTTTCACCCACTTCCATCCATTTCCGACCTATCATGTAGCACCTTTTTGGAAAGCTGTCCGTTAGAACTACAATGGGGTATGTGCACGTATTTATTTTATTTGTTAAAATGGAAATGGATTCCATTTTGGGAATTTTGGCAGCCGTTGTCCTGGGACATGTAGATCTTTATCTATGACGTCATTGTCTGCCCCCCCCCCCCCCCCCTCTGGCCCACTGACGTCAGAATTGGTTGAGACTTTGAAAAATCATAGAAAAATAACTTCTTATCGTAGGACTGTGCAGTTGGTGTCAAAGTTCTCAGAATGGAATCTACTAAAATTCGGGGTTATTCAACACAATAATTACTGACTACTTCTGTCCGAAATAATGACAAATTACGTTTCTGTAATTTATTTACGCCTTGTTAGATCTTCTTAAAGTGTATGTTTGTATGTAAATACTACATAGTTTTCCATAGACCTCCCGAACTCGAAGTTTTGGGCTTAACCCTCCCCAAGTCGAAGTCTTCTTAGTCCCTTCAGGTTCGAGTTATCGAAGTTCCACTGTAGTTTCATTAAAAAATATAATAAACCGCTTTTGTGACCCATGCGTATACCCCATTTGAATGATTAAAAAAAAAAAAAAAAAAAAATGTGCACCCATTCCTCAGACTACCCGTTTTTGCTGGTTACAGGAAGACATGCGAAAAATAGTCGTGGAGGAAGAAACTTTCAGGCAGAAGTATTCAAGATACATTGATGAAAACAGAAAATTGAAGTCAGAAGACGAACACAAGAACAAGAAGCTCAAAAACTGCACAGAACGAACGTGAAACAGGTTTTTCGAGGAATACCGGTCCTCTGAATCACGTGAACAGATTTGTTGAGTCACTGGTTTGTTTCGGGAGATTCTATACCCCCCCCCCCCCCCCCCCGGTTCAAGGTTGTGGTGAATTTCAAAGCTATAACCAATCCCTGTATGTCTACAGCTGGAGTTTATTACGATTTGTTGAACTTTCAAAGCCCAGCTACATTCTCAGGGAATTGAATTCAAGGCTTGAGATACCTTCCTGGTTGGTTTACCTACCTGAAATCGTACATACAAGGCTTTAGATACATACTCGTTTACGTACGAGTACCCTTCTGAACTGATTTGTACTTTATCAAAATTATGTTTTTTTTTTTTTTTTAAATCAAAGTCTAGAAGTATAATACACATTTTTATTACATGGACATTTTCTTTAAAATAAAATCGTCAGGAGTTTATTTTCCATTCTTCTTTCCCCTCTTTCCTTTGCGTTTAGGTTTGGATCTTTTCTTTTTCCGTTCTTGAATTTCGCGAGCCTTGGCAATTTGTTCAGGTCGTTTGAGCTCAATTTGCTTCTTCATTTGCATTTTGAGGTTGTGTTTTGCCCATCGCGCATTCTTTGGCTGCCGTTTTATAGCTGAAAACATAAATCATTACTTACGTATTACGTATATTATAGAAGAACCATGAAAAACAATAAGGGCGGTATTCATAGTCCACACCTTATTAAAAGTAAATGCTTAAGTCGTCCTTTAGCATTTCCTTTATTCCTATTTCATAGACAATAAGTAAAGAAAAATCTTTACTGTTTGGCCTAAATAAGTGGAAAAAACTAAGGTACGTCGAAAGGTACCTTAAGCATTTCCTTATTGATCGTTTGCACTGTTCTCTTTTCATTTATGTCATATTTTCAGTGTCATCGTTCTCGGCATTCTTGTTTCTTTTCCTAATTATTCGGGTTTTTTGTTTGTTTTGATACGATGGATTACGAAATTTTGTTTGACTTCGATGAGTGGGATGACGAGTTCGATGTAACGGAGAGCATGCGGGTGATCTGTCACTTACACTAATGGGGCTTACATACAAATGCTGACCATCAAAGTAATATAAATAAATTGTTGATAGAGGAATAAAAATATTAGAATTTCCTAATCTCAAAAAAAATCCGTCTGTCCTCCCTAGGATCCCATAAAATTGGGTTTAGCAGGTCGGTTACTATGGGTAGGTAGCTACCTATCTACAGTTTAATATGATAGGTAGATAAAATCTTGAATTAACTATCGGCAATACGTTTTTGAACTTCCTACATCACAAAAACTGGAATGCGAAACATTGTGGGACTAGTTTTTAACCCTTCAACATTTTTAACGTTATTACTCGTTAACTTGAACTGAGGGTATTACAGAATCTTAAGGGATATTTTTTGAAAGCAAAAAGATGAACATAAATTGGTTAAAAACTGTTTCATACTAAAATATGGAAAAAATTGTTCAAAATTGAATTTTATGTACCTACTGTATAATATGGTGTTTTAAAATAATACTATTATTAGGGTGTTAATTCTATTACATGGAGTTTTGGTTAACATTATAGGCCATTTAAAACACCATATAAAGTAGATAAAATTCAATTTTGAACAATGTTTTCCATATTTTAGTATGAAACAGTTTTTACCAATTTATGTTCATCATTTTGCTTTCAAAAAATATCCCTTAAGATTCTGTAATAGTATCCATTTTGTTTTATTTTTGTAGATTTTCTTGATAATGATGAAATAAATCATCGAAACGTCGGAATAAAGCATTATTCAATTCAACCTGACCGCGCCTCGATATCCAAGCAACTTACACTTGCTCTCACCTACATATCAACGGTCGATAACTTCAACTTATATATACTTTTTATCATGATTCAAACCGGGCACGTTATGACCAAGCACAAACCACCTTACATTTTTGATAACCATATGGAACCTCCCTCAGCACCAAAAAAAGGGAAAATTCTAGTGAGACTAGGTTAGCACCTACCTCCAAAACCTAAACTACTCGGGCCATTGGGTGTCTTTACCTACTTGCCCAATTTCGACTTTGGTTGGTTACATTCTATTTGATAACAACGATTTCCATAATAGTTGGGTACATATTCTAATTACTGGTAATTTTAATGAACAGGTCATTTTCAGGCTTCTTTAGGATACTTGGTGATCCTACTCAACACCACTGTAAAGCGCTCATTGTCGTCCACGGACTTGATATGAGAATGATGTGTTGTTATTCAACAGATAACTTCGTTGCATGTTTATGTACCAACCAACATAACTAATGCTCTTCCTTCTAAAGTCTAAAAATAGATGAAAATCATGATCTATAAAAATAGATAGTCTAAAAATTAGATGAATTTTGGAATATTTTAGTTCAAGTAAGTGTGAAAAGGACGTACAGTGTGGGAGATGGTGACATAAGGAAGGGAATGCGAAATAAAGGTATCAGATGTTGAAAAAGAGCGGTTCCTACGTCTACATCATGGCTGGGCTATGTGCGCGCATGCATTAGCGGGGTAAGGTATTATAGTATCCATACGGATCTTGGCGATCAAGGTCTCTGCCGATTCTGTCTAACGTCACTTCATCGTTGAAGAGTGGTCAAGTAACTTTGAGGAAACCCCAACTACTATTATATTATTTCCATCTCGATCGTGTTTGTTCCGTTTTAATTTGTCCCTGATACTACGAGGCAGTGAGTTATCTCTAGGTCACGGGCTCTTTTTTCAAACTCCCATTTTCTATTTGCTTCTCTAATTTTACGTTTTCTCAACAGACAAAATTTTCGTTAACCCAAAGCAAATATTTCGAAAAAGAAAACAAATGGCTGGAATACCCCAGATCCGTATAATCTTACTGCCTCCCTACAATTCTACAGAACTGAGACCCCACATGATTTTACAAGTACCTCACAGTTATGCGAAACTTACCCTTAGGAGGTCCTGATTCCCCGTCATCCACGTCGCTTCCAGCATCATCATCAGCCGCAGCCTTTGTCCTTTCCATCCATTTTTGGTACCGTCCTGATTTGTATGACGCAGGAATCCATTTTCCTGATTCTGATTTGATCATGTTTTTCTTACTTTCACCCTGCACTCCTACCATCTTTTTCTTCTTCTTGTCCCAAACCTTCTTAACCTTTGCAGACTTCATGCCTGCCTCTGTGTCTCCCGTCAGATCAAAACCAGCGGCAGAAGCTTCTTTTTGGAAGTTGTGGACTTGCAACCTATGAATCCCAAAAGAGAACACAAATTAGGTATTGTCGGCTTTATTTTATTACGAAGAAACAACGAAAACCCTCCAAGTTCAGTTAAGAAACTAGAAATTCTGTTTGAAAACTTGAGTGAAATAAATCAATTCCATTCATACATGGATCTCTTATATAAATAGCGCAGTAGGTCACCAACCCTTCTTCCGTATGAACGTCAGCAGGTTGGTAGGGAATGAAGTGTTCTTTATCAATGAGGAGTTTCTGTTTCTTCTCAGCCAGGTCGCTGAGAGTGAACGTTTTCCTCCTTTTCCCCATCACCACTTTACTGAAAGCAGACCCTATATCTTCCGGTTTGCTCAGCTCCAACTTGAGATCCGTTCTGCTGTCTCTAATTGCTACAATTACGTAACAAACGTATTGAATTATTATAAGTGTTATGCTGGGTGGTTGATACAACCGCATCTTTAGTGTCCTAATTTTGGCAGATCCAGTGGTAAGTTCCTCATGGGAAAGAATAACACGTCGTCGGGTATAATATTTAATTGTGTGATACCGGTTTCAACTCAAAAGTCATCCTCAGTCACATCATCTGTATTAGCAGCTGCGTAGGGCAAAAACCTCTTCATCAATCAATCTACTATCAACACAGTGGCAAATGCTCAGTCCTCGCATAGGCCAGTCAGTGTCTGTCTGTGACTTCAGATGTTCTAAACTGAACAAACTTTGAGAATAACTCTACCACCAAATACAAATGTAAGAAACTCGGCTATTTCTTATTTTGGTTAGGTAAACTACTAAAATTAAAAAAACGATTAAAAATGTCTTCACACGACAGCGATGGAAGGAAATTACAACAGGTGGCATTCATGAGAAATATTTAACCCGGGAGGTTAAACATTATACCAGTCGACGTGTTTTTCTTTCGCTCTTTTGATGGATCTGCCCAAGTGAGGTTTTAAGAAAGTATTTACCAATGTGAAACAAAACAAGAATACGCGTGGTCTTGGGGTAACACCTTGGCTTATCTCACTAAGGCACAACATATCCCCCCCCCCCCCCTCCTCACTGATGAAATGTTATGACCATGTATGATGATGACTAGAGTATTTTGGTCATGCAAAGAGCACTCTACCGATCGACATAAATATCGACAGTGGGAAAACCCGCAACTCCAAAAACACTACTTAAAAGGATAGCAAAAAAAACGAATACAACCAATTGAGTGCGTCAAATTCGTACAAACATCGGACCTGTCATCCATCCAATTACTTTTTAGCTTGGTTTATCATATGATTCAATAAATCAAGCGTCATTCACAACCTTCATGAGAGAATGGCTGGAGCATTAGTTCCTCAAAGCTCCGCTCGAGCGCTGCACTTCTGTGTTTTAACAAGACTCAACTTTTTTTCCGCCATTTTTGAATTTTGAGTTCCTATCAACGGCTCAGTTACCGAGGTACCTACTTGACAATATTTAAATCCAGATTTACTTTATCGCATTGCTTTCAAAATTTTCAACCAAGGCGGGAACAGTATTTTTCGTAGCTCTCTGTTTTTCGCCAACACTCCATTGATTCGTTTCCATGGACAGGCTTTGTAATCATTTGCTAACTCATTCCAGTCTACAGCTCGTTTGTTTGCTCAAAGTGCTATCAGTGCCCCCCCCCCCTCACCCCTTTTTTTTTGCTTTTTCTTTTTGTGAAAAAAAGAGAATCCGTCTTACTCTCTCGATTACACTCAGGAGGAGATTATAGTTGTTGTCCCAGAGTTGGACGAGAAGTGGAAATGGAATTTGGTTATTTTCAGCACTCAAGGTATCGTCAGGAATGACAGATCCTAATTACAAAACCTTGCAAAGTCCTTGTCACATAGGTTTATTATTGTATTGGACAAACCTACAGAAATGCTGGCATTTTTTTTTTTTTTTTTTTTACAAATTATCTCTGATAGTGCCACTAAACTGTCTTGATTCACCTGCTGACACTACTTTTAGTGTTACAAATGTATGGTGATTAGACAGTTACCCAGGTTTTTGACCCATAAAAAATGAATTTTGGGAGTTAACCTTCGTTACAACCTCAATTCTACGCTCTTTGGTCAACATCAACTTGACATCAGGACACAACTAGAGCCCAAATGGAGCATGTGTGCGAAAGAACGAATTTCTTGGGCCGAACATGAAGTAGATATGCATGATGTGGCGTACGGCAGACAGACACTGCATTTTTGGAATCTACGCACCTTGAACAGTTCAAGAAAAAATTTTGAGGGGGTGTTACAAATATTTTGGTTTATTATTTTCAATAATGAACCATTGGAATCGAGCATGAAAAAAAAATTCTTACCCCCCCTCAAAATTTGATGGTTTACGTTTCAAGGTATGTAGAATCCAAAACTGCAATAAAAATATTTCTGTCTGTCCGCCGTACGCCGTACGGGCCACTTTTCTTAGTTACCATGAAAAAAAATTGATGAAATTCGGGTTATAGGTTCCGTTCGGCGTCTAGTTGGTCCTCGAAGCTCGACGTTACTGTGAGTCATCTCTAAGGGGTTCAAAATAGGGGTTGAAATTTTCAAAACGCCTATACCATTTTTTTACGTAAATATTTTTACAGTTTTAAATAGTTCTTGAACTTGCGAGTTTTTTAAGACCATCCGGAGCATCGTACGTCCAGCCGTTCGTTCACAGTAAGGCCCCGAAGTTTGCACCGACAGGCATTTTCGACTCCAGTGTGAATGAAATTGTATACAATTCAAACCAAATCTCGTAACCAGAGACGCGCCCACAATAGGAATTTGTGAATACGGCCAATCATTGGTAGGGATCACCTGATTATATTGGCGGAGTATGAAGTCGAGTTGGTTGTTCTGTGATATTATTTAATTTGAAAAATGATGGCTCTTTTGGAGTTTGTTGGTAGGTAGTGAAACTTGAACAAACGTTGAAGTATTTTTGATGGGTAAATTATTACTACGGTAAATCATTACTCAACGGTAAATGATTACACAACGGTTCATTATACCACCTACGTAGAAGGGGCTGGAGTTTGTTGGTAGGTACTTTTGCAACTTTTTTCACTCCTCATCAACAATTTCTTTTCAGAACTTCATTATGTGTGTTTCTTTTTGTTAGGTACTGTTTGTCATCGGCAGAATTATTTTAGCAACATTTAACTCGTGATTTAGGTAGGTACCTAGTAACGAGTACGGGGTTAGGTACTAACCTACGGAGGGTCTGCGATCTACATAATTATGCATAGAATAGTACATATTATATTATATAGACGGGTTTTTTCACTCCTCATCAACAATTTATTTTCAGAACTTCATTATGTGTGTTTCTTTTTGTTAGGTACTGTTTGTCATCGGCAGAATTATTTTAGCAACATTTAACTCGTGATTTAGGTAGGTACCTAGTAACGAGTACGGGGTTAGGTACTAACCTACGGAGGGTCTGCGATCTACATTATATGTGCAGAATAGTACATATCATATTATATAGACGGGATATCTATGCATAGAGCAGTGATCTGTAACAGAAGGGTATTCTATACAAAATAATAAACCGTTGTGCAGGGATTTGCAGCGTTTTTGCTGTGTGAATACATAGGTGTATTATTATTCATAGAATAATAAATCAAAAAGTTGACAACAATTTTTGATCTCCTTTTGTTCAACACGTCTACGAATAATGAAGGAAATGTGCCTATTTACATATACATCTTCTTGGCTTGGGGCTTCATTGTTTTGCTCCACAGTTAGAGGTGGCACTCCTGTATCATTTACCAAGAAGATCAGGAAGATAAGAACACAGACAGCGCTCCAGTAGAGCTTTGAGGAACTAATGCTCCTGCTCTGGCCATCCTCTTGTCAATCTTCATGTTGATTTATGGACGCGAAAAACATTTCAAATTACTGATAAAACATCGGCTATTCAAGAGGCATGGAACCCCTATTGAAAATCAAGCTGACAAGGTATCTTCAGATAAAATCACACTAATCAACCTCACTTTGCAATAATCTCACTGCACACTAATCAACCTAATCAAGAGTTAACTTTGTAATGATTGTTCATATATGGGAACGAGAGATTCATACTGTATGCTCATCAGAAGATAATAAGAATAAATTGAATAAAATAACAATTTTCCTCACAAATATCATGTTAAAACGGGGAAATTCCCCAACATACAGACTTTGGAAATGGAGCTGACGTCAAATAATACCTACAGGGCATAACAGAAGTCACACTACTTGCTCGGAATATCCAACCATTTTGTATCACCTTTGGAGATGTAGAAAAACTAAATACTTGAAAAAGAAAAAACTCGACCCTTGACCCCAGACAACACCTACTTCATTACTTCGAATGAAACTATGAAACACGGTACATGTTCTAGAATGGGGAAGACCATGGAGGTGGTGGACAGGAGCAAAAGCGGAACCAGTCAAGCCAGCAGGCAGAGGCTGTATAAGTGGGGGGAAGACAAGGCGAGTGTGGGAATTATTTCGTAACGCGTTTTTGTAACATGACGTTTTTCGGGTGGTAGGTCAGGTTATCGCAAGAACACGTACCATGCGAAGTGTTTAGCCAACTATCACCACTACGAATGACCGAATCACTAGAAAACCCCCGAATGTATCTGTTAGTAGAAAACCCTCATTTTTGCCCACAAAAAGTTACAGGTCGTCTCTCGCCCACCGTCTACATGGGTCTGCAAAGAAGCACTCACTCCATCTTAATGATTCAGCAGGACGGTAGGGTGTAAATGAATTCTCAGATTTCCTAGTCATTCGTAGAAGATCGAGTTATTCACATTTGTGTAATAGGTTACAAACATGAATTCTACTCATCTCTCCAGATAACAGATATCACCAAGAACTTAAAAAAAACCACAAGATTACGTGTGACAGGGAGGTTTGAAACTGTTGCAAAATGACGTCACACGCATCTCACTCTGGACTAAACTAATGGAAACTTTTAACTGGAAATTGACGGGCGAGGGGTTTTCCTAAAGAGCTGAATCCGTTTTTGAGGTCAAACGTGTAAAATTCCTTCCTGTATTATGTTTTAGTTGAACTAGGTACACAACACACCAATGACTTACCTTCACTTTCAGTGAGCTTTTCCTGGACTTTTTGGTGGTAAGCGATAATTTTCTTGTCGTGTTTCTGCCTCCTTTCTCTCATCAGTTTGTAAGAATCAGAGTAGGACGGGCGGCCAAGCTCAAATATTGTCTAAAAACATTGAAACGTACGTGATTTCCCAAAATATAAGCACCAACTTTTTTTAAACTAAGGACATTTCAGTGTTTAGAAAAACCGTAGCAGTTTTGCGCAAAACATAATATTATAGTAGGATTAGAAAAATCCTGATTCATTTGGCTCATGTAGTGAGGTGCAGCCCACTGACCACCCGCCGACCAGTTTATTGTCAGTCATCTAAAAGTGAGTCTTGAAGCCCTCTTGAAGTACCTAATAATTAAGAGTTAGCCTTGAAGTAGAACTTATGACTGATTATAATCGACAGAACGCTTTACCCCAGGAGGTCTGTATGTGCTGATTCCAGTTAGGAGTTTAGCCTTGGCCTCCTTGTCATTGGCAGCTTCTCGAAAAAGAGGGTGCTCCCCGATGGTGGCAAAACAGATATCTTTGGCCCGTTTGACGGATTCTATGGATGCTCCTGGCCGAGACCGGACGTACTGTTTCATACCGTTTTCACATACTTTTTGCATTGAAGCCTGAAACCCACAACAAACATTAAACTTTTGCTTGAGTCGGTCACTTCTACCAGCTTACAGTCCGCAACTTTTAGTTTTACGTTGCACGTTATTAGACAACGGTTCATTATTTTCCTGTACAGGCACCTCTTCTGAGTGGATCACTGTTTTCGGTTTGAGCATAATTGGGTCAATTTTACTGGGAGATATTGAGTGCCCTCCTCAGAATCGCGATTGCTTATGCATAATGGCCGTACTCATGATCCAATCGCTAAACAGTTCACAGGGGCTATTCTAGAAGATACACCCCCACTATCCACCGGATCTGAGCAAAATCGAGACATCGATTCGTAAGACATTCATTACCTACTACGGATTTCGCGTTTGCGCATGCACAGTGATCAGACTACTTACTATCCAAGCGTTTTAAAAGTCATATGGGGCCATCTAGAAGTTACACCCTAGCTACCCACCGAACTTGAGCATAATCGGGCCATTTATTCGTGAGATATCCTACTACCTCGGACTCGCATTTGTGCATGCACAGTGGTCGTACCAATGATCCGACCGCACCATAATTCACAGGGGAACATCTGGGGCCTAGCCTGCACGATCCTGATGACAAACGCTTCAACGACCATTTCGCCAGCAGTAACATCATCCATTTTCCCACATCTCCCATCTCCTGTAACGCACAATTTTGGCCCCACGAACCCCTCAACCTTTCATCATCGAAATTCTTGTACCTGACAACGAAATCCAAAACAACTATCTTTCCTCAAATGAAACAATATCTCGGAACAATAAACTCGATTTGATACAGCCTGACTATAAAAATATTCAGCTCTTCCCGAGCAATGATATCTGGGTGTTATGATTCACACTCGTGTTGATGTAGCTTTTTGGTACAAACTTCAGGGCAAAAGAACGGCTGGACGTGCAATGCTCCACGTGTTGTCAAAACAACACTGAGCTTCGGGGACTAACTAGACCCCATATAGGACCTACAAACAAAATTTTATCAATTCTGGTTCATGGTTACTTGACACGTGAGAGGGGTAACTAAGAAAAGCGATGGGACAGAAATTTTAACTTTGATTGCACAGGCTTTTTCTGACGGCTGGTACCTAGAAGACTGTGAGAAACCATCCACGATCCAATACCGTCTTGATAAGCGTTTGAGTGTGATAATGGTTAGGAATCGAGAAGGTAGTGCATGAGTCAGGAAAACATTGCCAGGTTCAACGTTCGAAAAGAGTCTGAGAATCACTGCAGATGGCCAAACGCCTTTCTGACGGTCAGGTAACCGTCCGATGGTCACTGTGAACAAACCTTTTGTTATTCCATTTTCGGATACTACGTTGGTTCCTTGAAACGGAAACCTTCAAATTTTGAGAGGTTTAAAATTCTGCTTTTTCATGCTCGAATCCACAGGTTCATTACTTGGAACTGATAAACCAAAAGTCGACTGGTATTGAATACCAACACAGGATTGCTAAACTCGTGTGCTAAAGGTATGGACAAATGAGTTACAAATGAGAAAAATATGTATGAACAAAATCGGCAACGGCTTACCAAATCAGACATGTTACTATGCCATTTCAGCAGATCTGAGAGCTCAGTTTCAAGATAAGTGGAAGGGACCTTGCCAAGAGATGATATTTCAGTGCCACCGCTAGGAGGTGCAATCGTCAAGGGGTTGCCCAAAAACAAGTGGAGGTCAAGCAAATAACAAAATTCGTCTGGTTCAACAATACAGAAAGCGTGGCCTTCCCTTCCAGCCCTGGCGCATCTCCCTGAAATATAATTAGGGTTTTATATTTATGTGCCTCACTCAAAATCAAGATGAGAAGTTATTTGGGAAAAATGTGCACCTCATCTATACATATAATAAAACAGTGTCTGTTTGTTTGTTTGTCTGTTTGTCTCGGCATCAATTGAGAACGGCTGAACGTAGAAAGTTGCGGCTGGTACCATTTGACGCAGAATTTATCTGGGAAGGTTTATGAAGAATCCGCATTTGAATCTGTCCATCCGTTGAAACGCTATGAATGAAATACTACTAAAAAACGTGTTATAATCACTTCTATGAGGACGTTTATGCTTATAATAACTTTGAACGGTTGGACGTAAATCCGATTGTAGAAAGTTGCGGCTGGTACCATTTGACGCAGAATTTATCTGGGAAGGTTTATGAAAAATCCGCATTTGAATCTGTCCATCCGTTGAAACGCTATGAATGAAATACTACTAAAAAACGTGTTATAATCACTTCTATGAGGACGTTTATGCTTATAATAACTTTGAACGGTTGGACGTAAATCCGATTGTAATATTAGATTCTGGATTCAGCTCGACGAGTACATTCAAGTGGTACTTCAATCAGGATGTTAGTGGGAGGGGGGTACAGGTTATGAGAGGGGGGGGGGGGGGTCTACAGAAATTTCAAAACTACTTGACCAATTGGAGTGCAACTTTGGGAATTTGTTGTGTGAACATTGAGGAATGTTTCTAACCAGGTAGGGAGGGTTCATAGGATACGGGGGGGGGGGGGGGGGTTAAAGGTAGTTAGGGTTGGCATTGGGGAAGGTTTCTGATCAGTTGAGGAGGGGGGGATACAGGGGATGTCTGTTCTACCGTTGCGAAGCGCGGGTACACAGCTAGTTTGTTATAAATCACAACCAGTACAACTAGTATTCAGCTGACGTTCAGAAACTTCCTGGTCCCTCTCTAAGATGTACTAACTCTATAATACCATTATATTATCCAACATGATTTTCATCACAGCCTTTATAAACACCTCCTCAGATGGGTACCTATTTTACCACACTGATTTTCTCGATAGATATTTGTCAAGCTTTTCTACATTATTTTCATTATGGGAGGGGGGGGGGGGGTATTCTCCCACTTACCTGCTCGAATGGGTGATCTACTCTCACTAGGAACTCGAAAACGCCAATCCAAGCGGATTCGTCAGGACAGTGACGGGAAACATGTAGCGCCTACAAAACCCTCAAGATGTCCATCCAAAGGGTTCTGACAGGTTCCATAAGAACGAATGAGTAATTCTACTAACAATTCGACTGAGGGACTTACCGACTCTGTGAACAAATAACTTGGGTTTGGCAGGAAAATTAAAGTTGATGACATAGTCCAAGTGAGGAATATCGATACCTCGAGCGGCAACATCTGTTACCACGAGTATTCGCACTTTTTTCGATTGGAATTTGGCTACGCTTATCTTTCGGGCTGACGGATCCAAGTCTGAATAAATATAAGCATTAGGGAATCCAGACTTCTCCAAAAGCTGAAAATTAAAGAACTCATTTATGCGTTGTTTTTGAACTTCATTCAGTTCAGTTCAAGTTTTGAAGTTCATTAAATTCATAGCAGTAGTAGATTATTTAAATTGATACATACAGTATGAAGATATTCTACGTGGTGTTTTGTTGCGGCAAATATAATCGTCAAAGAATTATCCTTGACAGCGTGTTTCAGGATACTTAATAATACGGCTGATTTTTCGTCTGAACGGCAAGCAAGGAATGACAAACTCAACGTGTCAGGAATCTTGGTTTCCACATCCAAACTAAAATCAATGTTGAGACTGATGAACAGCTGTACAAGTACGAAAATTCCTAAATGGAATTTTAAATGTAAAAGAACATTGCCGAACGTTAGTGAGGCTCTTACTTAGAGTCGAGCGACATTTGCGGCTTGTGGGTGGGTATATTTATGTATGTATGTACCGCGAAAAGTGACCCTTGGAACCGTCGTAAGAATCAGAAATTGACAGTATACTCCTTGGGTTACCAGAATTTGCTTTATAGTTTTTGGTGTCTCAACGACGTCAAGGAGAAGCGCCATGGCGCGGCAAGAGCCAAAACACTGGTGACAGTTATTTTACGACTTAAAATTTTCAGGCTATGCTGTCAGGTATAGCTATATAGGTTTTGGTACAAGACAAAGCCAGTCAGCGGCACCAAAAATTCAAAACAGTTTATCTGTTGTAGGTATGCGTTGTGTATTTGTTTTACTGGAGATACGTGAGGCTACTGGTTAGCGGACCCGCTAGTAAAATATTACGCATGCGTATGTACTCCACGAACAATCTCAATGCAGGATGATATACTAGAAACAGGTAGATGTGATACATACCGAATCAAAACTGGATCAGACAAACCAGCTTTGGCGAATTCCACCAACACTTTGGGGAGAGTAGCTGAAAAGAGAACTGTTTGTCTAGCATCGGGAAGTCTCTGGACTATTTCGTTCAGCTGCTCACCAAAGCCCATTTCGAACAATCTGAAGAAAATAAGCAATTGAGATAACTGATGAATATTTTCAACTAATCCATCTTATACCACGTGACAAGATAAGTGAGAGTAGGTATCTCCTACTTGAGGAAAGAAAGGATCATAACCTGTCTGCTTCATCAAAGACCACGTACTGAACGTTGTTCAGTTTGAGGTCCATTTCCACGCAGAGGTGAAGGAATCTGCCAGGAGTGGCAACAATGATGTCTGGACTGTCCCGGAGGGCTGAGAACTGTTGTTCCATCGCATCACCCCCAAGCACAACTGCTGACCTGAGGCCTGTGTACATTCCCAGCTCTTTGACGAATCTTTGGGTCTTCACAGAAGAAGAAAAACAAAAAAATATATATATTATATAATTAATATATCAATAGTTTCATACCATCGAAGCCATGTGCAGCTTTCTAACAGTTCAAACCCAGAATATCTAATTTGAAACATTTTCTATTTTCGTGTAACTACTTCGTTTTTTCCTTGACTGCGCCATTTATTTAAATGATAGAGTACCAACCTGCAATGCTAGTTCTCTTGTGGGCGACAAGACCAATGCCCTAGTTCCAGCTCTACTACTGTGAACTTTGAGTTTCTCGAAAAGAGGAATTAAGAAACATGCAGTTTTACCACTTCCAGTTCGCGCCATAGCTACAACGTCTCGCCCCTCAACAACTAACGGGATAGTCTGCAAAACGGAAGATGTTGTGAAGAAGAAGTCATTCACGAGAAAAGAATCACCAAGACAAGGAAAAGTTGTCACCAAAGTATGATAAGTAGGTGTCAACACCATACCTTTCTCTGAATAGGGGTGGGTATTTTGTAGCCTCTTTTCTTGATGCCTTTGAGAACAGGAAAACTGAGGCCCATATTTTCAAAGCCACCCGACCTTTTATTAGCGCCTTTCTTCGGTTTCTGCACATCATCACTTCCATCATCCCCAAAGCCAACGATTCCTTCTTCCTTGATGTTCAGGGAAGGTTCACACTTCATATTGCCGGTGTGTGAGGTCTAAAACCTAGAAAAAATATTGAACCGCATACCATTTCAGTTTTTAGGAAAACTAGAAGGGAATGGATTATACCTACTTACAGGAATGGGGTATACGCATGGGTCACAAAAGCGTTTATATTATTTTTTAACTAGCTGTGTACCCGCGCTTCGCAATGGTAGAACAGACACCCCCTTTAGGACAGGCCCCACTCATAACAGATACCACCTTCTACGTTCAGCCGTTCTCATTTATCGATGCCGAGACAAACAAACAGACTGACACTGTTTTATGATATATTATACTATTTGAACCGACGCGTGTTGCTGCGATTTAAATAAATGGAGCCAACGGTCATGTATTTTAATATGCCTGTATCCCCCCCCCCTCCTCAACTGATCAGAAACCTTCCCCAATGCCAACCCTAACCGCCTTTAACCCCCCCCCCCCCCCCCCGTATCCTATGAACCCTCCCTACCTGGTTAGAAACATTCCTCAATGTTCACACAACAAATTCCCAAAGTTGCACTCCAATTGGTCAAGTAGTTTTGAAATTTCTGTAGACCCCCCCCCCCTCATAACCTGTACCCCCCTCCCACTAACATCCTGATTGAAGTACCACTTGAATGTACTCGTCGAGCTGAATCCAGAATCTAATTACAATCGGATTTACGTCCAACCGTTCAAAGTTATTATAAGCATAAAACGTCCTCATAGAAGTGATTATAACACGTTTTTTAGTAGTATTTCATTCATAGCGTTTCAACGGATGGACAGATTCAAATGCGGATTTTTCATAAACCTTCCCAGATAAATTCTGCGTCAAATGGTACCAGCCGCAACTTTCTACGTTCAGCCGTTCTCAATTGATGCCGAGACAAACAAACAAACAAACAAACAGACACTGTTTTATTATATGTATAGATGAAACCAGATTCCATTCTGAGAACTTTGACACCAACCGTACTGTCCTACAATTATTAGTAGTCCTATGATTTTTCAAATTCCAGAAGTTCTGACGTCACAATGGGCAGGGGGGTCCCGCCCAGGCGAGAGGGGTGCAATGAAGTCAAACTTCGGTATCTTTAAAAAATCATAGAAAAAGAACTAGGTACTTATCGCAGGACAGTGCGGTTGGTGTCAAAACTCTCAGGATGGAACCTATTTTCACTTTTAAAAATAAAATAAATACGTGCGCTTACCCCATTATTTAAATTGTATATAAACACCTTAAAACGGTGAGAAGTGCATACAATACTGACTACAGCGAAATTCTTTTGACCCCTGATGAAGTTTACTAAAAACGAGAGCTCGGCAAAGAGTTGTTGGGCTCCATTCGCAATACTACAGACAAAATAATCCATTTGGGGACAGACCATGTATGCATCGGGACGGCCATGGCTCCCCTAGGATCACGAGCCTTTCACAGATTTCGGATGGGCGTTTTGCAACCGCAGCTGCAGTATAAGCAACTTTTGTTAAGACTATTCCGCTATAATTTGAACTTCGATGTATCCGTAATGTAGACCACAACCAGAGGTTTCACAAAAATCCTCTAATCTCACCCTCACCAGTGAAGAGAGAACAATGAGGTACCTACCTACCAACTTAAGCCGATGGGACTGATGCAGAACTACTCACACGTCACATCCGTCTAGTATTATTCCAAGGGCAAATGAAGAAAAAGAAGCACTTTATTGTTGGTACTAACAGGCCTCTTGGGCCCTGATCATGTACTCGACGAATTACAACCAGATTAGAAGGCGTCGTGCATGCACATTAAAATGTTCGGAAAAAATATTCAATTAAAAATGGTACGGTACTGGTAAAGAATTATTCAGGCACTAAAGTGTCGCTCAATTAGGGAACGAAGGGCGGAGAGGTCATCGAAGGTCCAGACGGAGAGCATTCCATAAACAGGTGCCAGTAATCCTGAGGGAAATACGTCAGTATCTTGACAGGTCTCTGAACATTCTTTTGGATTCTAGGTGTTAGAACGCGGAATATTATAAGATACTGACTTTGAAAGAGCTGGAAAAGTAGGTGACAAACGATTCGGAACTGAGATTTCGGGGAGCTATAACAGACCAAGCAGTCTAACACTTAACTACTCACCTCCTTCGAGCTGATGAGACTAGTAACTGTTGTTCAATTGATCAATAATTATGCAATATATAATCAGAATCCCAGCACATAACATTACATCAAATCAACAAGCATGGGACCCAATTCGCGTCACTCATCTGAAAGCAGGCAGCAGGTTACTCTTATTCTTCTTGTTTTTCTTTACAACACAGGGTGGTCATAAATGTGGTGGGCTTTTGGAGTTTATTGACTCATTGGGCGGAGGCAACCTCAAAACCCCCTGAGCAGTCTCAAATTCCGCCAGATCTTGGAGGTAGAACTCTTCCTTTCTTCCATTGCAATAAACTTGACTCGGAAACAAAAGAGAAAGGTCATGAGGTCTCTCAAAGATCATGACTTGAAGAGCAAATGAGTGGGTGGGGGAGAATATGCTCATGCCGCAATTTTCGTCAGATTTAAAGGTACCTACCTATTTATTCTACTTGGCTCAGCTCCGGTCTAGTTCAAGATACGAGAGGAAACTAATTTGAGTAACACTAAATGGTATATCGCATTTTCCAGTCAAAACCATAGTTCAAGCGAAATGGAAATTCTCCCTAAATAATATTGTTCCAACCAAATTAGGTAGGTACCTATCCCTACCATTTTAGCCGGCACAGTTATTAATTTGGCTCCTGAAAGTATGTATAATATTATAGACTGCATTATTTTCATGGATATTGTTTCGATTATTGGAATAAGTAGATAGGTAGTTGTAGTCTTTTGGAATTAGTAGGTAGGTATCTATGGCGTGGATCACTAGATGTTGAAAGTTAGAGCAGAGCACTTGTAGATAGTACTTGGGAGCAGTATGGTGTGGTGTGTGGTCATTATTTCATTCTGATCCAAAGAGGGTCAGGGAGAATTCCAAGTCCAGTGGCTATGGGTGATTTTTTTTCTCGTTTTTCTTTCACATAATAATATTACTTACTGGGAGTTCCAACGTTGGGATCTTGGAGTTTATAGTCCTATTATATAATCATGTGTCCTATTCGTTTTGCAAAATATAGAACTTTTGTGGGGTCTCTGTATTACATCATGTAAAATATATCTGATAGGCAAGTAGGTATATTGTGGAGTTCCGTGTAGGAATGCCCTTAGGGTGGCTACTGCGATATACATGCTCTCGCTAAATCAGTCGAATAAATGTTTCCATGTGAAGAACATTATCCTATTGGTTTATTATTCTGTGAATAATACATCTCTGTATTCCCTCAGCAAAACATTTTTATAACACTCAATTTTTTCTTTTACGTTTCAAGGCGATTAGATTCCAAAAATGCGATGTCCTTCCGCCGTGCCATCCATAACTACTTCATTTTCGGTCTAAAAAATTCGTTCTTTCGCAAACAGGCTCCATTTGGGCCCTAGTTGTGTCCCGAAACTTTGCAGCCCGATCGGAATATACCCAGGGGTTTTATGGGCTTATGGGCGAAAAATGGGTGTAAAAACAAGGATTTTTGCTGTGTTAGTAAAATGTGCTTTTGAGGTGTCTTTTTCCATGTTTTTTTTAGGGCCAGAAGACCAAATATGATGTCGATTTTGACCAAAAAGCGAAGAATTGAGGTTGTAACTAAGGTTTAGCTCCCGAAATTCATTTTTTATGAGTCAAAGACCTGGGAAGTTGTCTGAAATCACAATAAATTTGTATAATAACAATAGAAGTAGTATCAACAGGTGAATCAGGACAATTAAATGGCATTATCAAATCAAAGATAATTTGAAAAAAATTAGCACAATTCATGTTTTCGGGGGCCAAAACTGGTGGCAACCATCATAAATGGCTATTTCAGTCGCAGGACATGGGGAGGTCGGCCATCAGGGACATGAAGATAGAAGGGGCATCATTCAATTCAATAACCAAGACAAGCTATCAAAGATTGGAAGAAGAAGAAGTTTACAATTGTGGTTATAAAGACTTGGTTGTTGGTTCACGCTTGCTCGGCTTTCTACAACGTGTAGTCGTGTAGTTAGTTTTTCTCCAACCGATTATTTAGCATTAGGTTTTAGTTAGTTTCTCTATAACAGATAGGTAGTGCTGCGTCTCAGACATGCCTACAATATCCGTGAAAAGAGATCTGCTTTTCAAAGCTCTCGGGCAGACTTACAGTGAGTTCTGTGTTCATTATTATAAATAATGTTACATCTACTACATTATTAATGTTACATCTGCATCTACATTTCTGTCTCTCTGCTTAACTTGATCTAGCGAAAGTCTCGCTTGGCGAGACACCCTTCTTGAGATCTTCTTTTCCAGTCGGAAGTAATGATAATAATAATAAAGCTCTTTGTTCCACAATCAAGAATACATGAAAAACGCTGCAGCCCTTGTCACATGGGTTTATTATTCTATTGGACATAGTCTGCAGAAATGTTGGCTGTTCATTTATTGTTTCTTTCATGTGAAATAATTGAAATAGCCATTTCTGGTGGTTTCCACCAATTTTGGTCCCCAAAACACGAATTAGGCTCGGCTTTTTTTTTACAGATTATTTTTGATCATAGATAGTACCATTTACCTAATTGTCTTGATTCACTTGTTGATACTACTTCGAGTGTTATAATACAAATTTATGGTGATTTCAGACAGTTTCCCAGGGTTGTGACTCATAAAAAATGAATTATGGGAGCTGAACCTTCGTTACAACCTCTGTTCTTCACTCTTTCGTCAAAATCAACTTCATATATTTGGTCTTCTCGCCCTAAAAAACATGGAAAAATGCCTCACAAGCTCATTCACTAAAACCTCGAAAAACCCTGCTGTACGCCCATTTTGGTTTATTATTCTGTGAATAATACACCTATGTAATCGCTCAGCAAAAAATTTTTATAACACCCCCCTCAAAATTTTTTCTTTTCCGTTTCAAGGTACGTAGATTCCAAAAATGCAATGTCCGTCCGCCGTACGCCGTCCGCCGTATCACGTGTACAGGCTTCATTTTCGGTCTAAAAAAATCGTTCTTTCGCACACATGCTCCATTTGGGCCCTAGTTGTGTCCCGAAACTTTTCAGCCCGATCGGAATATACCCAGGGGTGTTATGAGTGAAAATGTGTATAAAAATAGGTACTTTTTGCGTTTTAGCAACATGTTGGTAACATGAGCTTTTGAGGTATCGTTTTTCATGTTTTTGGGGACGAGAAGACCGAATATGAAGTCGATTTTGACCAAAGAATAGAAAATTGAGGTTCTACCAAATGTTCAGCTCCCAAAATTGATTTTTTGTGAGTGAAAAACCTGGGAAATCGTCTGAAATCACCATCAGTTTGTATAATAACACTGGAAAAAGTGTCAAGACGTGGTTCAGGACGATTAAATGGCACTACCAATGATCAAAGATAGTTTAAAAAAAAAAGAAAAAAAAAGAGCGTACCTAATTTGTGTTTTGGGGGCCAAAATTAATGGAAACCATCAGAAGTAGCTATTTCGATTATTACGCATGAAAGAAACAATTAATGAACAGCCAACCTTTCTGTAGGTATGTCCAATAGAATAATAAACCCATGTGACAAGGACTTTGCAGCGTTTTTCACTTCGGAGCAAACTAGGACCCAAATGGGGACCCAAACTGTATGCGGAGGAACGACGATTTCAGACCAAATTTTGCGTAAATTTACCTAAGGCTGAAACGTTGTTAGAACCTCAGTTTTCCAGTTTGCTCAAAATCAGCGACTTCATACAGCGTCTGCTCGTCCTTAAAAACATGGAAAACTATATGGAATAAACAAACAAAAAACGCTGCAAAGTCCTTGTCACATGGGTTTATTATTATATTGGACATACCTACAGAAATTATGGCTGTTCATTTTTGTTTCTTTCATGTGAAATAATTTAAATTGCTATTTCTGATGGTTTCCACAAATTTCGGCACGCAAAACATGAATTAGGTACGTTTTTTTTCTTTTTTTTCAAATTATCTTTGATCATCGGGAGTGCCACTTGATCTTGATCCACGTGTTGACACTTTTTCTTGTGTTATTATACAAACTGATGGTGATTGAGAAATCTGGGCGAATTTCAATAACTTAAACTCGTTCTTGGGTTTCACTTTAATTATATTTAATCACGTCCCTCAGTCTCGGAAAAATCTCAACAATAAATACAGTTGTACCACCTTATTGGATAAAGTGGTGGTGGTTCAATTCATTACATTCTCCCCCCCCCCCCCCCCCAACTTTGATATCCACAGCATGGTTAGAAAAATAAATGAAAAATACTTTGCGAAAACACAATTCGCAGTTACCGTCAGTAACCTCTACCAAAATAAATATTCACTTGTGCTTCTTGCATGCTTGGTACAACTATAACTGCACTCACTGCACTTCCTTTGAAATTATAATTCGTCAATCAATCTGCGGACTGGTTTTTCATTTTGCCTGGGTCCAGTTGGTGGAGAGATGTCGGAGCATTCGACAGGTTCATTCCTGGAGGAGTGGGAAGCCGAAATGGCCACTGACCCAGTAGACTTGGGTCGGCTTGGAGGCGGGAGGTTAAGTGGTTCAAGTGTTGGGAACCCAGCAAAAAGTGGAGATTCCGGTGAACTGCCCTGAGGCTGGTTAGCTGGAGTTTGTTCCATTGTCGGAGTGCTGACCCTGGCCTGGAGCTCTTCCACTTTTTCAGATCCTGTGTCTGTTGCTTCCCTGGATTGATCCACGTGACGTATCCATGTGAGCTGGAGTTCGGGAACCCAGACTTCCAATCTTCTGGGACCCAACAGTTTCTTCACAGTTGCTCTGATCCACATCCCTCCTTCCCTACGGTAATTCTTTACCCACACTTCGTCTCCAACCGCAAATTGATGGTCCCTAGCTGGCTTGCCTCCATAATGCGCAATCTGCTGCTGCTGCTTACGTTGAACCCTTTCGTCGGTGAGCAGAGGTCTCAGTAGATCCAGCCGGTTGCGAAGTTTTCGACCCATTAGCGCCTGAGCTGGTGATACATTTGTAGTGCAGTGGGGTGTATTCCGATAGTCCAGCAGGAATCGCTGTAGGGCGAGGTCAAGGTTCTTAGATCCCATTTCCATCACTGTCATCTTGAGTAGTCTCTTGATTGTACGTACTGCATTTTCCGCTGCTACATTTGTTTGTGGGCTGTATGGAGCGCCGCTCTTGTACCGAATTCCGTTCTTCCTCAAAAATTTCTGGAATACGTCCGATGAAAATGCAGAGCAGTTGTCGGAGACAAGTGTCTGGGGTAGCCCGAATCTCGCAAAAACTTGGCGGAGCAACATGATCGTGTTCTCTGCAGACATGGAATTACATGCAAAAGCCTCTTGCCATTTTGAATGGCTATCGACGATCACAAGGTAATACTGATTATTCAGCGGTCCTAAATAATCAATATGAATCCGTTGCCAAGGTTTGTTTGGCCATTCCCATGGTATGAGCGTCGATTTTGGAGGGTTATCCTTATTCTTGTTGCAGGCTGCACACGACTTCACACGCCTCTCGATATCTTCATCGATGGTTGGCCACCATACGTATGACCGGGCAATGGATTTTACTTTGCCCACACCCATATGGGAAGCATGGAGCTCTTGAAGCACATGCGGTTGAACAGTAGTCGGCACAACTACCCTGTATCCCCAGAGAACTACTTCTTTCTCTAGGTGTAGTTCATCTGCTCTACGGAGATAAGGCTTATACTCTTCATCGACTTTTTCTGGCCATCCCAGTTTGAGGTACATAATAACCTTTTGAAGAATTTTGTCCTTTTTGGTCACTTTCACCATGTCATGATAACTCAGAGGTAGCTAGCTCCCCATCGAAAACATAGTGAATCGCTGGGTCATTGGTGCCCCCTTCTTCATTGGATTGGTGTGGAATGGGTGCTCTCGACAACCAGTCAGCCTGATTTTTGTTTGATCCGACCCACTGTACCGTATAGGTATAACTGGAGAGAAAGAGAGCCCATCATTAAGCCTGTTGGCCGCACAAGTAGGTATGCCTCGTTTTGGTCCGAATATGGTCAACAAGGGACGGTTGTCATTCGCTAGTATCCACTTACGTCCAAACAGGTAGAGATGAAATTTCTTCACACCAAACACTAGTGCCGCTGCCTCCTTATCCAACTGTGAGTAGCCCCGTTCCGCATTTGTCAAGCTTCGGCTCGCGAAAGCTAAAGGCTTTTCCTGCCCACCCGGATATTTTTGAGAAATTATGGCCCCTAATCCCTTGTCTGATCCATCAAAAGTTAGTCGTATTGGTAGATCGGGATTGTAATGAGCTAGCGAGCGATTTGTTTGTACCACTAACTTGACTTTTTGGAACGCCTTGATGCAGTCGGAGTTCCACTCCCACTTTGAGTCTTTTTTGAGCTGTTGGTACAAGGGGTGCAAGATAGATGCTAGCGATGGCAGGAACCTTGATAGGTAATTAACAAAACCGAGGAACGCTTGTAGTTCCTTGATGTTTGTCGGACTAGGTGCGTCTAGGACCGCCTTCACTTTACTATCCGTGGAGTGCAGACCCTCTTCATCGATTCGGAACCCTAAATATTCGATCGAGGTTTTTCCAAATACGCATTTTTTGATCGACAGTGTCAGTCCTGCCTTTTTCAGCCGATCTAAAACAATGGTCGTGCGTTCGTTCAATTGCTGAACTGAATTTGCTCCTATCACCACATCGTCAAGGAATGCAGTCACCCCCCCAATACCTGCTAGTAAGGAGTCGATAATTTTTTGGAATTTTCGTGGAGCTGGCGATATTCCAGAAGGCATTCGTGTCGGCCTGAATAATCCTTTTGTAGTGGTGCAGAAATTACGAGAATTTTCGTCAAGTTCACATTGCTGATACGCCTGGCTCAGGTCCAATTTGGTCCACAGTCGATTTCCTCCCACTTGTTGATAGAGGTCCTCTATTCTTGGAAGTGAATGTCGCTCGATCTGAAGGCAAGGGTTGAGGGTGAGTTTATAGTCCCCCGCAAAGCCTAATTGAACCATCGCTTTTCAACACTGGAACAACTGGTGATCCAAATTCACTGTATTCCACCGGTTCAATGATACCTTGGCTGAACAGACGATCGATTTCCTGATTGACCTTGTTGCACATAGCATAAGGAATCGTGCGCGCTTTGATGAATTTTGGCTGTGCCCCTGGTATCAAATCCAACTTTACTTTCCCTTTTTTGAAACATCCTAGCTTGTCAGTGAATACCTCCGGAAATTTCCGTACTAGGTGTTCGTTAGCTATTGCGTTCATTTCCGAGTAGAATATAGGTTGATTACTACCTACATCCAATATTCTGAACCCTAGAGCTTCAAACCATGCTCGACCCAACAGTGGTGGTCCACTGGATTCGACTACATAACACACCAAGTTAGGTACACACTTATCTTTATATTTCACATTGGCTGTGAATGAACCTATTGGATATGTTTTCTGTTCTAGGTATGTTATGAAGGTTTTATTAGAGTGGGTCAACTGAGTATTTTGGAAACTGTTTTCGAACACTGTCTTAGGTATTATCGTACTATAAGTCCCAGCGTCTATATCAAATTCCATTTCCTTAGAATTTAGTTGTAGTACCACCTTATAAATTCTGGAAGTGCCGCTCATGATGTAGATAGTCTCGTTGTCGTCACTACCGTAAACTTCCTCCCCCAAAAAATCCTTCCCCAACGTAATCGTGCTCGCGTCTTCTTCGAACAGTCGCGATCTCGTGCTTCCTCTTGTCTTGCCCATAACAAAACGATCCTTAACTGGTTATCCAGATTCGCCTCGAACTTGCAGTCACCTCAGGCGCGGATCCAAGGGGGGGGGGGGGTCACAGGGGTCATGACCCTCCCCAGAATCAGCCTGCATGTCAAAAAGCAGAGCTGAACGAATTGTTCACGAACCCGAAAACAAAAAAACCAAACGAAAACGAACCCAGTTTTTCTGAAATCAAAAACCAGAAACAAACCAAACGACCAAAGTCAACTTACCATATTGTTAACTTAAAACATTGGAAACAAAATATAACAATAATTACATAGAATACTGATTTTTTTCTGTATTTGGTTTGTAGCAACACTTGTGATTTGTTTACATTTGTATAAGTTCCAACTGGGACGATCATTTATAACACAAAATCTAATTTTCTAATTTGTTTCGCAAATCTGTTGATTATCGCATCGATGTCCAATTCGATGTCGCGATGAATGTGTAACAATGCAAGCCCAGTGAGTCTGTCTTCTTTTATAGTTGATCTCAGCCAAGTTTTGAGGCGACGGAGAGTTGAAAGACTCCTTTTTGCAGTGGCTGCGGTCACAGCGATCAACAATAGATTGTTGTGGTTTCAATGTTTTGATTTGCAAACTCTGAAGTTAGCTGCGCTGCCATAAAATGCGCCAATTTGTTTGAAAACCATTAGGACACTTTTTTAGAAGAAAATTGAAAATAAATACATTTATCAGTTAAATAATTAATAGATATTGAAAAATATTGTTTACATAAACAATGAATTTTATAAATAAATACAATTAATTTTGTAAGTAGACAAATTGGACGAGTTTAGGCATAAGGTTGAAAATTCGGTTTGTATTGTTCGTTTGGTTATTTTGTTATTTTTTATATTGTTCTACCCTGTGACCCCCTCCGGAAAAAAATTCTGGATCCGCCCCTGAGTCAGCTGCAATTGAACGAAGTCTTGCGATCCAGTTATTGACTGATTCCTGCGGTTCACGAATCGCGCTGTAGAATAAATGTCTGTAGGAAAAAGTTGATTTACACGGCAAAAAATGTTTGCATCAACGCTACCAGTTCGTCGAATGTTTTGTCTTCCGGTTTATGCGGAACGGAGAGGTTCAGAATCAACTTATTATAGGCCCCTTCGTCAAACGAATTTAGCATGAGGGCCTTTTCCCGCCTGTCATTCTGTATGCCATTAGCCGTAAAGAAATTCAACATTATAGGTTTTGATATCGCCCAGTCGTTCGTTAATGTGAATTCCTTCAGCGTGCCCACTAACGACATCGTCTCTCCATTGTCTCCTGGCGTATCGAGGAGAAACGGAAATATTTCACCGATCGACAACGTGTTGCAGGCCCGATAACGCCGCCGTGTACCTACCGGTCACAAGTTGCCCGTTGTCACGAGAACCACGCGCACTCTAGATAAATAACAAAAAACGTCGCAAGATTTAACACTTCGCGTATCGTTAATTTTTCTATCTGGTTGATCGCGGATTCGATTGTTACTCGTCGCCACTGAGAAATCTGGGCGAATTTCAATAACTTAAACTCGTTTTTGGGTTTCACTTTAATTATATTTAATCACGTCCGTCAGTCTCGGAAACATCTCAACAATAAAAATACAGTTGTACCACCTTATTGGATAAAGTGGTGGTGGTTCATTACAGTGATTTCAGACGATTTCCCAGGTTTTTGACTAATAAAAATATCAATTTTGGGAGCTGAACATTTGGTAGAACCTCAGTTTTCCACTCTTTGGTCAAAATCGACTTCATATTCGGTCTTCTCGTCCCAAAAACATGGAAAACGATACCTCAAAAGCTCAAGTTACTAACATGTTACTAAAACAAAAAAACCACAGTCATGCAGCATGGCTATAAGAGCGAATTTTCGAAGAAATAACTGATTTTATATAAAATGTGATCTTTGGGATATCCCATTCAAATATGGGCAATCTTAAACTTATTGGGTAATTATAGGTACTTATTCAAGTATGACGCTATTCGGTTAATTCGATATGCATCAAATATGGGCATACCTACGTAACAAATTTTTTGTTCCATTTTTTGCCGAGTAACACCTCGGTTTGTAGATTTTCCAACGCTGAACACGATGGTGAAGTCAGAATTGCGATATCCCATTCCGTTATCAGATTAGAGCAGACGAACCAGGAAGAACATCTCAAGAAATAACCACGTTCCTTCATCTTCAAAGTGCTCTAGTTTGAGAACGGAATGAGATATCGCAATTCTGATTTCACCATCGTGTTCAGCGTACAAAAACCTTTAAAATGAGGTGTCACTTGTCAGACTTTTTCATTATGGGAATTTATGGGTAATTTTTCCCCCATAAAACTCCCCAAAACTCCCCCTTAGAGTGACCCGATTCTGCCCATCTACGAACTTAGCCTGTCGATTGCCAAGACAGATTTTTCGTGCAAATTTGAACTTTTTATCTCAATTCTTTCTAGAGTTATCGTCTGGAATGACACATACATATATAAATATATAAATATATATATAAATATATAAATATATAAATATATATATATATATATACATATAATTTTTGGTGTCTTTCGGCAGTGAATTCAGGATGGTCTGAAACGGATTTTGGTATAAAAATCTTTCGGAAATTCGAGTTTTAAAAATGTTGGACCGAGAACAATAGCTTCCTTTTCTTCGAAAATTCGCTAAAAGGACCTATTTTTGCACTCATTTCCACTCATAACACACCTGGGTATATTCCGATCGGGCTGCAAAGTTTCGTGACACAACTAGGGCCCAAATGGAGCATGTGTGCGAAAGAACGATTTTTTTAGAGCGAAAATGAAGCCGGTACACGCAGAAAACTGATTGTAAAAATAGGGATTTTGGAGGGATTTTTAGGTTTTGGTGAACATGAGCTTGTGAGGTATCGTTTTCCATGTTTTTTTGGGCGAGAAGACCAAATGTTCTGTTGATTTTGACCGAAGAGTGAAGAATTGAGGTTGTAACGAAGGTTAAGCTCCCGAAATTCATTTTTCATTAGTCAAAAACATGGGAAATTGTCTGAAATCACCATACATTTGTATAATAAAACTAGAAGTAGTATCAACAGGTAGTATCAAGACAATTGAATGGTACTATCAATGATCAAAAATTATCTGTTGAAAGGAAAAGTCGAGCCTAATTCGTGTTTTTGGGGGCCAAACTGGTGGAAACCATCAAAATAGCCATTTCAATAATAGCAGATGAAAGAAACAATAAATGAACAGCCAAAATTTCTGTAGGTATGTCCAGTAGAATAATAAACCCATGTGACAAGGACTTTGCAACGTTATTATTCTGTGAATAATACACCTATGTATTCGCTCAGCAAAAATTTTTTATAAAACCCCCTCAAAATTTTTTCTTTTCCGTTTCAAGGTGCGTGTAGATTCCAAAAACGCCGCAAAGTCCTTGTCACATGGGTTTATTATTCTGTTGGACATACTTAGAGAAATGTTGGCTTTTCATTTATTGTTTCTTTCATGCGTAATAATCGAAATAGCTATTTCTGGTGGTTTCCACCAATTTTGGCCCCTAAAACACAAATTAGGTACGCTCTTTTTGGTTTATTATTCTGTGAATAATACACCTATGTATTCCCTCAGCAAAAAATATTTATAAAACCCCTTCAAAATTTTTTTCTTTTCCGTTTCAAGGTGCTTAGATTCCAAAAATGCAATGTCCGTCCGCCGTATCACCGCCGGCTTCATTTTCGGTCTAAAAAAGTCGTTCTTTGGCATATGTACATTAGGGTGGTCACAAGGCAATAGGCAAAATTTTTTTTGAGAAAATCACTTCTGGCAACCCCCTAAAAGGTGCCATTTGACTAGAAAATGAGATTCGCAAAGTTTTAGGTCGATCGGATAACGTTAACCCGTGCCGCATTGAGGTTGAAGATCAGAAAAACTCACTTTGTTTCATAAAAATACTCTTTTTTTCCTCATAACATAGTAACCATTTGTCCTAGAGACTTGAAATTGGTCTCATTTTATTTAAAATGTTATCTTCTTCAACTTTTACTTACATAATTTTTTCTTTACATCCTGTAGATTTTATGTTATTCACCTTTCCCCATCTCAAAACGTGGTCCGTTTCAGCAAATGTGCCTTTTTACGCATACCCCTAAAAACCACACTCCAGTCGATGAAGTCGACCTCCAGGCGATTTGACACTTCTTTATCACTCTGGTTTATTGAAAATGAGTATGTTTCAGGTATAAATGTAAAGGTTGAGGCTGTAATAAGGGGGGGGGGGGGGGATCTAGGTAACGAAGGGTATTTAGACCGGTGACCTTTAGCTTTGTATTCGCTGTTATCTGTTATCTCTATTACTGTGAATCATCGATGGTGATTCACCTTCACCATATTGGCTACTCGTGTCGAATTATCTAGTTTTAAGGAAATCAGTTCTCATTCGGAAGTGCAAGGAGTAACATTCCACAATTTTTCTTGTGAGATTTTTTTCTTGTGAAGTTTGAGTGATAATGAACCGAGAGGAGATGACTACATCTACCTTATTGGCTACATGTCCCATCAAATAATTGGTAGCAAGTTGCCCTCGAATGGACAAGTTTTGCGCAGTTTATTTTACAATATGCGCCAAGTGAATCTTAATCTTTCTGACGCTGCGAAACTCACAACACAGGAGGTTCTTGTTTTTTGGGAAAAAGCTAAGATTCAAACAAAACAATCAAAAAATTGTGGCGCAAAGCTAGAAAAACTGTACCAAGAGTGGAGGAACGTAGGGAAAGGAGCAAACAGATCCAAAAGTCCAGCACAAAACAAAAAAGTGGAAAACTTTATGTCATGCCTTGATGACCTCTTTGACATTGCGCATCAGGATGCCCTCAAACTTGCTGCAGAAGAAGACAAAAAGTTTTTATTACTCCAAAGAGAAAAAGGACGTCAGGGTACAATGGCAGGAGTCGACGTTAAATTTGCAAAATCACAAGCTCGAAAGGAAATCAGAAGAGCGGCTCAGTTGAAAAGATTGGAAACATCAAATGTTACACGTGAGTTTTTTTTCAAGTTCTCTCCATTATTTCCCCCAACGACTTTGTTTATTGAATGATTTTAATTTTTATTTATTTAATTTTAAATAATAAAATTGTAGGTGGAAAAATTGATTTTTTCTGCTGGAACGCGTTCCACACGTTGACACCATCGTTCACGTTTTTTCATGTTTTCATTAATTGCAGAAGAGGACAAAAGTGTGGAAACTCATTCTTCTCTCAGCAGCAGCGAATCAGAGGAGGATGAAAATACTGACACATTTTTCCCAGAAGAAGAGAAAGCAAGCCCTGAATTGAAAAAAAGGAAATATTTTCGAGGATGTAACGAGGTTATAACGGAAAAATTGTCTTTATTATTAGATAGGTGCAGAATTTCTGATAGAGATGCTGTAAGGATAATATTAGCTACAGATGAGGCACTAGGCCATGACGTACAACAATTAACCGCGAGCAGAAGTGTAGTTCGACTACGGCGACAACAATTTAGAACGAAGAGGGCTCAACTTATAAAAGACAGATTCAAAAATAATTCAGAATTAGAAAGTGCCGTAGTGCACTGGGACGGGAAATTGCTACCAGATACCTTGAAAAATGAAAACTTAGAAAGAGTAGCGATCTTGATTAGTTGTGGAGATGAGGAACAGTTGATCGGAGTTCCTCAACTCGAAAATAGTACTGGACTCTTGCAAGCCCAGGCGGTATTTGAAGCCTCTCAAGAGTGTGGTGCAGCAGACAAAATTCAAGCAATGTGCTTTGACACCACAGCTGCAAATACTGGTCGGGTTAGGGGGGCTTGTGTTTTACTGGAGCAATTATTGCAAAAAGAACTTTTGTACTTAGCATGCCGTCATCATATTTTGGAAATTATTTTGAAAGCCGAGTTTGATAGCAAGATAGGCTCGACCACTGGTCCTGAACCTAGCGTTTTCAAAAAATTTCAAGTTGGGTGGCCTAACTTCGACCAAACTAAATACAAAACTAGTCTACATGATGATAATAAGAGTATTAGATGCAAAATTAGTAACATTAATCAAGTTTCACTTTTTTTAATGGAACATTTGGAAACCCTGCAGCCCAGAGAGGATTACAAAGAGTTTCTTCAACTTTGTTTAGTGTTTATAGGGCTTCCTCCCCAAAACTTTTCTTTTAAAGCACCTGGTCACACGTCAGGTGCCATCACGCCAGGTGGATGGCCAAAGCAATTTACTGCCTCAAAATTTATGTTTTTAGAGATCAATTGTTATTAACTCAAAAATAAATGAAAGGAATAGAAGAAATTTGTGTTTTTATAATAAATATTTACGCCAAGGCATGGTTCAATGCCCCCAAACCTGCTTTGGCCCCTAAACAAGATCTGGAAATGTTGAAAGCATTAGTAGAGTATAGGAAAATTGACACAGAAATAGCAGATAAGGCTTTGTCAAAATTTGTAAACCATCTGTGGTAAGTACCTCAGCTCAGAGAAAATAGCGTTCTCGTTTTTCGACCACACTTTAGACGACAACATTAAAAAAGTATGGCCATGAAATTATTTTCCCTAGGTGAACCCGATAGTGAAATTGATGGTAGGGATAGAAAAGCGATTTTAGATTTTGCACATGTAGAGCAAATTTTGGATAAGCAACTTGATTTTTTGTCACCTCTCAAACCTTGAATTTTTTCAAGCGGTTTTCCATAGAGACAGATTTTTTAAACACCGATACACGCTTATGGAACAAAAATCCTCATTATTTGCATGCTAAAAACAGTGAACGGTTTAAGGGTAGTCAACGACACTGCTGAAAGAGGAGTGAAATTGATACAAGACTTCAACTCTTGCTTGACAAAAGACGAAGAACAGCGCCAATTTTTATTAAAAGTTGTGTCAGAATGTAGGAAAATTTACCCTGATGTCGATAAAGCCTCACTATCTAAGCCATTAATGTAGTTCTAAATTCAGTGGTGTTGGAATAGATATATTGTGTTGTAAAATAAGTTCCAGGCTATTATTTTCTATACAAAAAACTTTCAATTTGTATTATTAAAACACTTTTTACATAATTGTTATTGTTTTTTGTGCATTTCATAGCACCCACCACCCACCCATCTCCCCCCTACCCCCTCCATATATTATATATTAGATTCAAATGTATCAATTTTCAATATACCAGAGTGATAAAGAAGTATCAAATTGCCTAGAGGTCGATTTCATTGACTGGAGTGTGGTTTTTAGGGGTATGCGTAAAAAGGCACATTTGCTGAAACGGACCACGTTTTGAGATGGGAAAAGCTGAATAACATAAAATCTATAGGATCTAGCGAAAAAATTATTGGAGTAAAAGTTGAAGAAGATAACATTTCAAATAAAATAAGACCAATTTCAAGTCTCTAGGACAAATGGTTACTATGTTATGAGGAATGAAATAATATTTTTATGAAAAAAGTGAGTTTTTCTAAACTTCAACCTCGATGCGGCACGGGTTAATGTTATCCGATCGACCTAAAACTTTGGGAATCTCATTTTCTAGTCAAATAGCACCTTTTAGGGGGTTGCCACGATTGAATTTCGAAAGTTGACTTTTTGTGACCACTCTAATGTACATGCTCCATTTGGGCCCTAGTTGTGTCCCGAAACTTTTCAGCCCGAACGGAATATACCCAGGCGTGTTATGAGTGAAAATGTGTATAAAAATAGGTACTTTTAGTGGTTTAGTAACATGTTAGTAAAATCAGCTTTTGAAGTATCGTTTTCCATGTTTTTGGGGACGAGAAGACCGAATATGAAGTCGATTTTGACCAAGGAGTGGAAAATTGAGGTTGTACCAGATGTTCAGCTCCCAAAATTGATTTTTTATGAGTCAAAAACCTGCTAAATCGTCTGAAATCACCATCAATTTATAGAATAACACTAGGAAAAGTGTCAACACGTGGATCATGACGATTGAATGGCACTACCAATGATCAAAGATAATTTGAAAAAAAAGGAGCGCACCTAATTCAAGTTTTGGGGGCCAAAATTGGTGGAAACCACCAGAACAACAACATAAAAGCAACAATAAATGAACAGCCAGCATTTCTGTAGGTATGTCCAGTAGAATAATAAACCCATGTGACAAGGACTTTGCAGCGGTTTTCTTTTTAAACTACTTATCCTTGATCATTGGTAGTGTCATTTAATCTTCTTGATCTACGTGTTGACACTTTTTCCAGTGTGATTATACAAATTGATGGTGATTTCAGACGATTTCCCAGGTTTTTCACTAATAAAAAATCAATTTTGGGAGCTGAACATTTGGCAGAACTCAATTTCCCACTCTTTGGTCAAAATCGACTACATATTAAATGGTCTTCTCGTCCCCAAAAACATGGAAAGCGATATCTCAAAAGCTCATGTTACTAACATTGCATGTGTGCAAAAGAACGACTTTTTAGACCGAAAATGAAGCCGGTACACATGATACGGCGGACGGACATTGCATTTTTGGAATCTAAGCACCTTGAAACGGAAAAGAAAAAAATTTTGAAGGGGTTTTATAAATATTTTTTGCTGAGCGAATACATAAGTCTATTATTCACAGAATAATAAACCAAAATGCAATGTCCGTCCGCCGTATCACGCATAACTACTTCATTTCAGGTCTAAAAAATGCGTTCTTTCTCACTCATGCTCCATTTGGGACCTAGTTGTGTCCCGTAGCTTTGCAGCTCGATCGGAATATACCAAGGGGTGTTATGGGTGAAAAATAGGGGTTTTAGAGGGTTTTTTTGAGGTTTTAGTGAACACGAGCTTGTGATGTATCGTTTTCCATGTTTTTTAGGACGAGAAGACCGAATGTGAAGTTGATTTTGACCAAAGAGTGAAGAGTTGAGGTTGTAACGAAGGTTAAGCTCCCGAAATTCATTTTTTATGAGTCAAAAACCTGGGAAATTGTCTGAAATCACCATAAATTTGTATAATAACACTAGAAATAGTATTATCAGGTGAATCAAGACTAATGGCACTATCAATGTCAAAGATAATCTGTAAAAAACGAACAAATGAGCCGAGGTTGTGTGTTTGGGGCCAAAATTGATGGAAACCATCAAAAATAACTATTTAAATTATTGCGCATGATAGAAACAATAAGAGAACAGCAACATTTCTTAGGTACGTCCAACAGAATAATAAACCCAAGTGACAAGGGCTTTGCAGCGTTTTTGGAATCGAAGCACCTTGAAACGGGAAAGAAAAAATTTTGAGGGGGTGTTATAAAAAAAAAAATTTTACTGAGCGAATACATGGGTGTACTATTCTCAGAAAATAAACCAAAAGGGAGTCAGAATTGGTGGAAACCACCAAAAATAGCTATTTAAGTTATTTCGCATGAAAGGAACAATAAATCAACAGCAGCATTTCTGTAGGTGTGCCCAGTTGAATAATAAACCCAATTGACAAGGATTTTCTTACAAATTAGTTCGTATAAAAATCGTAGAAGTAAAATAAAGAACGAGATCTAGAATGAGATCAATGTAGTATCGTATCACAGTAATAGCCCAGATATGTCTTCGGGAAAGGTCTTAGCCAAGGCGAGGATTATTTTTCTTGTTTTTCAAAAAGGATTGATTTAGCTGGACCGTGACAACACAAATTGAAGCTCAATATTAGTTATCTACGCCAGCTTGTAACTTTTTCAGGTGTGGTGTTTGCCGTTCTTAACAACATAGTAATAAGAAAATATTCGGATGTCAACTTTTGCTGAATAAATCTTACATTCCGGGTCATTAGTTTTATAACTGTAGGCCTAGTACCATTCAGTAGCCATCATTGAATCTTAAGTAGCTGCTTACCGTTTGGGTTCATAGCAATATGATTATGTACCTAATTATAGACCTTTGTAACCGTCTAGTTTCAACATGGAACATGATGTAACATTTCAACCCCTCTTTTGACCAGTTGCTGGTGGTCGAGGTTTCTCAAAAGTTCTACAGTCATCACAATAAAATTACAGTTGTACATACACCAGCTTACTTCACACTAACGATGTGATTGAGCTGTACTGCTCACCCACTTGGCCGACGTTTTTAATTTCAAATGAAACAATCCAAATGTGCATACAAATATATATACAATTTGACTTTGTTTAGTGCCCATAAGAGCCTATCTATCTAAAACCTAAACTTACCACGAGTCCATTTGGTACCTACTGGATATCTGTGAACGATTCTCTAAACACTGGAAAGAAAACGACGTTTGACGGAAAATTGCTATTAGGGCTAAAAACCCATTGGCTGGTCGAAGCTCGAGCTTGGCGCCCTCATATCAGGGCTCACTTCATTCTCAACAGGAGAGCACCATAGTCTTCTACCCACTATTCCTCCCTTTCTTCTTAAACTTTTTTCCCTACCTTTTCTGTCTTACCTACTATGAACCATGTAATTCATAAAATATATAAATAGGACCTTTCCTTTTAGCTGCCGCCAAGCGCCTATTCTCGCGCTCCCTGCTCACCAGCGCCTTCTCCGATTACTGTTTAACTCTGTATTTACGCCTGGGCTAATGAAACGGTTAACATTAAGTTCTGAAAAGTACTACGAACAAAACGCTGCAAATTATTACACAGCGGTTTATTGTTTACGTATATAGATCTGCGAGAACACTGTTTTCTGTAGTGAGTAGGTACCTACACTCGAGCTCCCCCCAGGAAAGCCCTAAATCGAATATACTGGAGGCAGCCCGGGAATTTCAGTTTCATAAAAATGCGCAAGATTCAATAATTCAATCATTAATAAATTGTTTGTTGTTATCATGAAGCATAGCGTTTGTTCACAGAACAACCAGCTCGACTTCATACAGCCATCCATAATTATAGTCAGGTGCTCCCTAGCAATGATTCTGGGACGGATTTATACCGTTGCATTCACGATCTTGTTGACGAAGCTTTTCGGTGCAAACGAACTGCTGGACGTACAACGCTCCGGGTGGTCTCAAAAAATTGTTTAGCTCAAGACAAATTTAATATCGTTAAAAAAATCATACCCTTCAATCGAAAGTTTTTGAGATACGGCGTTCTGAAAATTTCAACCCCTATTTTTAACCCCTTAGAGATGACTGACAGTAACGCCGAGCTTCGAGGACCAACTAGACCCCGAACGGAACCTATAACCCGAATTTAATTAATTTTGGTTCATCGTAACTAAGAAAAGTGCGAAGTACGGCGGACGGACAGCATTTTTTTGTATTCCACTTCAAATTCGACATACCGTCTTCAAATTTTTTTCGTGCTCGATTCCAAAGTTTCATTATTGAAGCAAGTGCACAATGCGCAATTTTGTTATTTTTTAAATCTACGAAAAAAAGTATGAAGCATTGGACGGTTTTTTAACCTCCTAATTAAGGAAAATAAGTACATAGTTATCCAGACACCCTTTATATAGGTAAATAATAAACCGTTTTGTAATAATTTGTATACCTTTTTATTCCATTTTCGGATTCTACATACCTCGAAACGGAAACCATCAAATTTTGAGTGGGGTTAATTTTTTTTCCATGCTCGATTCCGATCATTATTGAAAATAGTAAACGAAAAACACAAGTGTTGGTTGGTGCAGTTATAATTCGAGGTGTGGAAACAACTTGTAAATTCCATCAACCCGCAAAATGGAGCATGCACGCACTCGATCCGGAGTTTATGGTCCATAGCTAAATACAGAAATAAAAAATGGAGAACCCATCGATCCCTTTTTCCTAGCTACTTGGGTGAGTTATGTGGAAACATTGATCGAAAGGGAAGACCCATTCGATGAGATTCTTCAAGAAACCGCTGAATTCTGGCCTCCACCAACCACCATGTGACTGTTATTATTAAACTGTGAAGAATTATATTTTTAATGATTTCAGTTGTTTTTCAAGTATTTCCCCACTTGGCGGGCACGAAGCGCTAGAATAGAAGCTTTACGGGCAGCTAACCAATAAATAAATCATACAATAATATATTAAAATTCTTCGCGTGAGTGAAGAGGGTTGTAAGTTTCACGGTACTGCGCATGTCAGGGCCCTGTTGGTTGAATTCTGGGGGGGGGGGGGGGGGGCACTTCGGGAGTGGGGGTCATTTCGATGTGAGCGTCCTTGAAGCAACAACACCCCTCACACCGTGGATGGGTGGTAGTAGTGGAGGGGAGGGGGGTCGCCACCTGCGCCAAGTTCAAACCTGGACGAGAAAGTCCAGTGATCTACAAACCCACTTGGATGAGTGAGCGGACATGGCTAGTAAATAAATAAAAACATAGTCTAAGTATTTGAAACTCGCGGTTGAAATGAAATCATCGTCGCTGCTTCCAGCTAAGCTATTGACGCAGCCAGGCTGCCGTTCATGACGTCACCACGTGTTCTCCCTCTCCTCTGCTTCTTTTTATGGACTTATGATTGTCAAAAGCCTCAAAAAATAAAGATAGCGTTTTCCCTGATCCAACCCTACTTTCGTCCTTCATTATTTAGGTATTTAAAGATCTTTAAGAAAAATATGAGCGCAAACCACGATTATTGACACTTGAGTACCTTCATCAAGCGATCATAAAATTCATCAATATCAACGATCTATCTGCCATTAAGAATAATTCATTTTTACTATAATATTCATGAATGTGACTATTTGCAGCCGACGAAGAATTTGGATTTCTTTGCTTTGACTTTGGATTGGAACTTGATGATGTTGTGAGTAGTTACTTGTTACATCTTACATTTTCTTTAAATTCAAAGATTAGTTTTATTTTCACATTATGTATAATATTGTTTTTTTAAATAGTCTACTTGGCTACCTAGCAGTTTTAGTTCCCTTACTTCTTATGTATTCTTCTTATAGACAAGTGAACGGCAAATGCTTCAAAAAGAACAAGGTGCTGTAAGTGGAACTGACGTTTCTGATGAGATAATCTATCGAATTGACATCCCTGCTAACCGTTATGACCTCTTGTGCCTCGAAGGTCTTGTTACTGGGCTCCTAGTATTTCTCAAAAAGTAAGTTTAGTACCCGATCAAAATTAGTTCCCCCGTCACACGAAAATAAATCCATGTTTCAATTTTAATTCGAACTTTCGTTTTTAGAATCAAATACCCTAACTACATAGTCAAACTTCCAGCCAACCCGAAGTTGCTTCAACATTTGAAGATACTACCAAATGTAAGTATTTTTGTAATATAACTGATGAGGTGGCCTTGAGCCACTGCAGACACCAATGGAGACCCAGTTCTCTCCAGCGATTCCTCGGGTGTTTTTTCATTACCATACCGGAACACACCACATCCCCGTTTGTATTCTAAAATCCATTCAACCACCCGGACCTGATGCCAAACTCATCGGCCATTCATCATCAAATCACTGCATATTTATTCATGTACCTGTAAGCAAATCAGTTATTATTGGGAAGGTAGTTGGCTCCTGCAATTTTTTTTTCTCGAAATTTTCTCTGCTACATTTTTTCCCTTTGTTGGTATCATATAATATTACGTTTTGTATTTAGCCATGTAGTAAAAGTTTAATACTTAGTTAATAAATGAACAATCAATTACATATTTCAATTGGATAAGTTACACGTCACTGGTAAGTTTTGCTAAAGTTCATTCCTGCATTCTTGATATATCTTACTAGAGCACTTTTCCTTTGACGTAGTAAGCAGCATTCATTTATGGGGAACTGAATATCTTCTTTTGTTAGTTCGGCTAAAAGATCAGTCAGTTCATTGTGTAGTATCGTGTGGTTAGTGTCTTCCTCGAGACCTCACCATTACGTGGACACAGTGGGCTTTCCTCTGTGCTTACTTTGTGAAAATGACTGGGCAGCCGGTGATGGTTGAATCTCAGTATTGACATTATTTTAATATATTTCATTTCAAATTCACAATCGTAGAACCATGGACGTCTTGGGATACTTGGTTGGACCGACAGATAAAACTCGTCTTTCTTCTCCGCGTTTTCTTTGAATTTCTTCATCCATCTCCTGTACATGTTGCTTTTACTTTTCAAGTCCTGGATTGAGTGAAAGTGAACAGGAATACAATGGATTGGAGCCATTGCTTTTCATTTGGCTTGATATTTGCATGAGCTTTCACCAATACAAGATGAACTTTTGTGAACCAACACGAGTTCTGCTGTGAAAATTGATGAAGTTGATGGCATAACCAGATAATCTTTGGAGTGTCCTAGTCTGTAGCACTGTACGCATTGTTTAACTGAGGGTATATATGGTTCGACCTTGCACCCAGTTCCATAAATTGTGAAGTATTCCGGTAGTGAATAGGCGTGAAACGTAAAAAATAAGTCTGGAATACTACAACGTCCCCGATCGTGCCTGAAGATGGGGATTTACTCATTCGCTTGATAGTTATATAGGGGTAAGGGACGATCTCATTTCCTTCAGTATCTCTGAATCTGATAGACTCGGATCGACGTTACGAATAACACCGGTTTTGTGGATTAAGACGTCTGGGCTCGCAACTTTTTAGGTATGAATAATGACACCGGAAGACTATTAGCTGCCTTCCCATTTGCTGTTTCCATTTTTATTCTGTTATTTCCAGTGATATAAATTGATGTGATTAGCTCACGGTTAGTATTCGTTTCAGTAAACAACATTTTTCCGAACGCCATTGGATGTCATCTTCCAATAATTCCTTCGGTTCCTTCGACAAAAATAAAATAAGGTCCTTTGTCATGAGTTTTAAATCTGTTTACTCTTCTGAAAAATTCTGTTCGCGTTTTTTCTATATTGTTAGGCTTTAATGCGTTCGGATCACTTGGTGGTTTATTTGTTAATCCTTTGTTAGAGTTCCATGATTGTGGGCTACTTTGATGATTATCCTGATACCTTTCGGTGATTCAGCTACAGTTATACTATAATATAGAGAATTTAGAGGATTGGCTTATATTTACTTGAGGGTGCGGATGCGAGAGGATCGAATGCAAACACAGGTATTTGTTGACACGAAGACGGTTCACTCGCGACTGTGGTTTTATTGGTGTAGTTACCTACCTAATACGAAACGTAAGGGAGGCAGGATCTTTGAAAGTTTGTATAAGTATCTATGTAATTTCTGCTCAGTGCTTCTTACTTGTTATTATTATTTTTTTCTAATTTGAACAGGCTTCTTCTTCCCTGCAATACGAACGGACGCCTTGACAGAATTTGTTGATTCATACCATACGAATTTCTAGTTCAACATCATGAAAATGACGTTGAGAGAATTTCCCACATGGTACGCATCACCAGGCCGAGCTTCACTTTCGTCCCTCTGTTGAATAAATCTTACCTCCTGGAGCAAACAAATCAGTCGTGGATGGTTCACTTAAGAGGAGATTGTTACAAACGTTAGCACATAGAAAGCTAATATTTAGGCAGGTTCTTTTGGGCGAGCTCCACGCCTGGGAATAAAACGGGTTTGATCCCTGTCGTGAATACCCACGATTGTCGACTTGCACGACCTCAGTTCGGCTTACACAAGGAATATAACGAAATTAAATAAAAACGCTGCAAAGTCCTTGTCACATGGGTTTATTATTCTGCTGGACATACCTGCAGAATGTTGGCTGTTTTCTTTTATTGATTCTTTCATGTGCAACATATGAAATAGCTATTTTTGATGGTTTCCACCAATTTTGGCCGCCAAAAACACAAATTTGGATTTTTTCTCTTTTTTTTACAAATTATCTTTTGGCGCGTCACTAGGTTTAGGACAGAGGAGAGGTTTTAACGGTGGTATGAAAACTGGAAATCGCAAGTTCGAGCTACGAGATTTTTGACCAACTCAAAATGAATTTTCCAGGAGCAGCATGCGTTAGCAACAACCGAACATGTGAATTTTTGAGCCAGGGAGTTAAAAGTTCTAGTACAGCACCACTATAAAGATTCCCCCTCCCATGAGAATGCCACTCTTTTCTTAGGACCTGGGGGAAGTGATGATGCAGTAGGGAGGTCTGTTGGATCAGTAGTCGCAGCGAGAAATGCAGGCTTTAACCGGTCAATCACCACGGCGACTTCAGAGTCCCGGACGCGCAGCTTGAAGAACTTGTTGAAGGTACGGACCGTCATAAGGTGGTTGCAATGGGCGTCGTACTGCATCCCGACGAACGAATGCGTGAGAGCATGTTGCAAGTTCTTTGTGGACAAATGTTGTTTTGGAGTCATGCAGTGCGACAGGGAGGTTTCATGGTACGTGGAGTCGCCCGACGAAGCTACTGGGATCCTCAGGCTCACCCGTTTCCTGCAGGGATTGACCTGGGAGCCATGGGGAATGTGGCCAGTGGATGTCTCGCAGTATACAGGAACAGAGGTATTGAACATTGATCATTTTGCAAATTTGAGGTTGTTGTTGGACTGAAGAAGGTGTTGCAGATCCGGGTCGGTGCCTTGTTCCTCAGCCAACTTTGCCCACTGTAACAGTGCGGGCTGTTCTCGATACATTTTTTCTTCTGGTGGAGACGGGATCGGTTTGGGGAAGTCTAATCAATATCCCTTCTTAACCGGTGATAATCTCGCTGGTCTAGGAGGGGGACTGTCGAGGGTCCACCCCCACTGTTACACTCTGTCACATGGTATCAGAGTGTGGTTTGGTAGTATGCGCTGAGCACTTCACCATACTCCCCCATCCACTTTTTGAGGGCTTACCAGAAGGATAAGCCCAAAGGTTTCCCAGAAGGAGTCCTTTACTAACAACCTGTCCCTTTGATAATACATACATCTATTGGCTTCCCCACCCCCTTTCAACCCTTTAGAGTGTCAGTATAATTAAAGTATACTGAGCTCATTAAAAGGCGATTGATGCCATGTCCCAACTGACAAGTCCCAATAGTTGTTCCATCCCATCGATTGAGGTTGATCACCTAGCCTAGAGGTTGCCCAGATGAGCACAGTTCACTGGACAACAACCTCTGACAACATTCTCCGCCAATACTCGTATGTAGGAGTTTTGTTCTCCACCAGTAAAATATTATTGAGGTAGTACCATTGCGATGGAGGTTAGTCACCTTGAAGTTGTACACATGTCTTTTCCTGAACCAGAACTTCATACTACTTTTCATTCCCCCTTTTCCCCTCTCATATTCCGCTACCCATAAGTATGTCATGTGGGGAGAGTGTAACATTGCGGGCTGTTCTCTTTAAATTTTCTCTTCTGGTGGAGACGGGATTGGTTTGGGGAGGTCTAATCAATATCCCTTCTTAACCAGTGATAATCTCGCTGGTCTAGGAGGGGGACTGTCGAGGGTCCACCCCCACTGTTACACTCTTGTCACACCAGTCAATGGAACAAGTAGAGCTAAGTTCTTCAACGCGCGAAAGGGCATCAGCAACAACATTGTCCTTTCCAGATATGTGTCTAATATTGGTAGAAAACTGACCAATAAAATCGAGTTGGTTGAATTGCCTTAGACTAGCTTTCTCTGGCTTTTGGCTAAAAGCAAAAGTTATTGGCTTGTGTTCCGTAGAGATGGTAAAACTGTGCCCCTCAATCAAGTGTCGAAAATGCTACACAGCTTCAATTAGCAAGTAATTCGCGATCATAAGCCCTATATTTATGCCCTATTTATTCAACAGGAGGGTGAATCAAATTGCATACATTCAGCCCAGATATCATTGCTAGGGACGCGGCAACAATTGGGAATTGGCCCGAGATAATCATTCCTAGGGAGCACCTGATTATATTCACGGTTGGCTGTATGAAGTCGTGTTGGTTGTTCTGTGATATTATTTTATTTGAAAAATGATGGCTCTTTTGATGGGTAAATTATTACACAGTGGTAAATTATTACACAACGATTTATTATACCATCTATGCAGAAGAGGCTGGATTTTGTTGATAGGTACTATTGCAACTTGAATAACCGTTGAAGTATTATTAATGAGCAAATTATTACACAACGGTAAATTATTTACCTTACTACAAAAAATGATGAATGATGAATGATTGAATTATGAATCCCCCGCATTTGTATGAAACCATAAGGCCTAATTACACCTACCGAGTAGCTCGGCCGAGTAGTCCGTCGAGTACTCGGCCGAGCTACTTCGATGGGCGAGTAGGTGATTACATTTCAGCTGGGCAGAGACGAGACAGTTGCGTCTTGTAGTCTTCCGCGCAATATGGCACAGCGAACTAAAAAGAGAAAACGCTGCAAGGTCCTTGTCACATGGGTTTATTATTCTACTGGACATACCTACAGAAATGTTGGCTGTTCATTTATTGTTTCTCAAAAACACAAATTAGGCTCCTTTTTTCTTACAAATTATCTCCCATCATTGATAGTGTAATTTAATTGTGTTGATTCACCTATTAATACTACTTGTCGTGTTATTGTACTACTTTACAGTGATTTCAGACAGTTACCCAGGTTTTTGACCCATAAAAAAATTAATATTGGGAGCTGAACCTTCGTGCAACCTCAATTCTTCACTCTTTAGTCAAAATCAAGTTCATATTCGGTCTTCTCGCCCTAAAAACCATAGATAACAATATCTCACAAGGTGTGAAAAAATATATATATATATATATTTACACCCCCCCCCCCCCCCCCATAATACCCTCCGATCGGGCGGCCCGAGCTTGGGAGCACAGCTAGGACCCAAATGTGTTCCAAAATCGAGATCCAAACTTTGTGCGGAAAAACGACGATTTTACACCAAAATTTAACATAAATTTAAGGCTGAAACTTCGTTAGAACCTAAACATGGAAAGTTTTTGGAAACAACTAGGGCCCTAGTGGAGTCTGCGTTTTTTTTAGACCGAAGATAAAGTAGATGTGGATGGTACGGCGGATTTATGGAATCTAAGCACCTTGAAACTTAAAAGAAAAAATTTTGAGGGGGCGTCATAAAAAATTTTTGCTGAGCGAATTTATAGGCTCCAAAACCAAAAGGCGCGCTCGCCCGCCAAACCTGATTACACTAGCTGAGTGGATGGGCGAGAAGCAACTGAGTGAGTGGATGAGTGGTGGGGGATCCCTACTCTGCCGAGTAAATAGAACGTGGTTCTATTCACTCACTCGCCCGTTACTAGGCCGAGTACTGTCTGGGCCGATCACACTGCGACTTACTCGGCCGAGTGCACTGTCTCGGCCCAGTACTCGGCTGGTGTAATTGGGGCTTTAATTCTCCGGCTGGCTCCAGTACTCGATTTAGGGCTTTCTGGGGGGAGCTGGAGGGTACTGACCACAGAAAACAGTGATCTACGCAGAAGGAGCATCTACATAGGTAAATAGTAAACCGTTTTGTAATAATTTGCAGCGTTTTTTATTGCCTTTTCGGGTTCTACATACCTTGAAACGAAAACCATCAAATTTTGAGGTGGTTTTTTTTTCATGCTCGACTCCAAAGGTTCATTATTGAAAATAATAAACAAAAAAAAAGTAGGAGCCAAATTCGTGTTTTGGCCAAAATTGGTGGAAACCTTTTAAAAAAACTCTGCAAAGTCCTTGTCACATGGGTTTATTATTCTATTGAACAACCTACAGAAATGTTGGCTGTTTATTTATTGTTTCTTTCATGTGAAATAATTGAAATAGCTGTTTCTGATGGATTCCACCATAGGTACGCACCTTTTTTTTTTCAAATTATCTTTGATCATTGGTAGTGCCATTTAATCGTCTTGATCCACGTGTTGACAATCTTCCTGTGTTATTCTACAAATTGATGGTGATTTCAGACGATTTCCCAGGTTTTTGACACAAAAAAATCAATTTTGGGAGCGAACATCTGGTAGAACCTCAATTTTCCACTCTGGTAAAAAATCGACTTCACATTCGGTCTTCTCGCCCCCAAAATATGGAAAACGATACCTCAAAAGCTCATGTTACTAACATGTTAACATTAAAGTACCTATTTTTATACAAATTTTCACTCATAATACCCCTGGGTATATTCCGATCGGGCTGCAAAGTTTCGGGTCACAACTAGGGCCCCAATGGAGCATGTGTGCGAAACAACGAATTCTTTAGACCGAAAATGAAGCCGGTATGCGTGATACGGCGGACGGCGTACGGACATTGCATTTTTGGAATCTACGCACCTTGAAACGGAAAAGGAATAATATTGAGGGGGTGCTATAAATTTGTTTGCTGAGCGAATACATAGGTGTATTATTCACAGAATAATAAACCAAAGCTTTATTGCACATGAAAGAAACAATTTATCAGTCAACATTTCTGTAAGTATGTCCAATAGAATAATAAACCCATGTGACAAGGACTTTGCAGCGTTGTTTGCTCAATTTCGGTACATTCCTTTTGTGAGCCGAATTGGGGTCTTACTGTCTTTCCAGTACTCTTGGTTCACATGGGTCGTTTTCTCCAAGCGTCGGCCACTCCAGTCATTCACGCTGTGTGAAAATGCGGCTTGAAAACAGTTTTAAAGTATGGTTCCAGTGGGGTGGCTGGCGACTGAGATTTGCGACCGCGACGCGCCACTCATGAGTTTCAATGTATTTGAAATTTACGTGTTTCCGATGGATTGGCTGAGGCTAGTGACCGATTGCCGTGGCCAATGCTCCAGGGACCAGTGTAGTGAACAGTCATGCGACCCCGGGGAAGAAAATGTGAATCATACTGTTCCCTCTGCCATGGGAATTTAGTATTTTAGTGTGAATTCACAAGGAAACAGCTATCCAACTAACTGAAATTGTTGGCAGTTCAGCCTAAACATTTCAGGAAACTGTTTAATCTTCATTCAAGTATGAATGAATCAAAACACAACAGATATCCCTCCTCATGCCGCAGTTTGAAGAGCGCCCGTTGACCAGTTGGTTGTCTTTGGATTTCCAACAACAGCTGTAGCTCTCGCCTTTTCCGCAAAAATAAGGCGCACCATCTCTTGATCGATCTTGAAGCAAACTGAGCTGTCTTGAGGCGTCACGGTGCAGTTGATCGCGCCACCAGAAACATCCCTCTAGAGTGGCTAATCGAAGTTGCCAGCCGCCCCACCGAAACCATACCTTTACCAGCCCAGCGCAATAGATTTGATCCCCCCCCCCCCGTATTGAGCTCACATTCATTTACATTAATTTGTATTTAGCTATGTAGTTAATGAATAACCCATTGTTTCAGTAAGGTCTTAATATCACAACCCTTGAATAGTTATAGTTCAATTCCTATATTATTGATGTTCTCACTATTGCACTGTACATTCTTTTGTGACTCAATAAGCAACAAACATTTTTGGGGAACGCCATACCTTCTTTAGTTACCAAGTTCAGTAGTTAGTCCTTTGCCGATTGTATGTAGAGCATTGTAGAATGGTGTGGTTATCATCTGCCTCTTCCACCCCATTACATGAACACAGTGGGTTTTCCAGTGTGCCTATTTTGTGTAGATGACTGGGTAGCCTGTGATGGTTGAATCGTAATCTCGATATCATTTTTTATGTATTTCTTGTCAAATTCGCCGTCATAGAACCAGGGGTGTCTTGGGATGTTAGGTTGTACTCTTCTTTTTTTTCTTTTCTTTTTTAAAGGCTTTTCCCCTTGTCAGGGGTTGCCTCTGATCGCCTGGGCCAGGAGCTTCTATCTTTGCAGTGAGATTCGTTAGGTTGAGCCTGCGCATTGACTGGACTCCTCTCCAAGTAACTCTTGGGAAACCCTTCTTATGCCGACCCTTTGGCGTTGTCCGGCTTCAGCTTATTGTGGCCATACCATGTCCGAGCACTCTCCTCGATTCTTCCAACCACAGTTTCCTGTTGGTTCTCTTAGATGACGGTATTGCGAACTCTATCCAGTCTGGACACACGACAACTCCGCCAAAGGCCATCACAACTGCACTTAGCCTCTATTCCTCTGAGTGAGTGGCCATCCTTCCACTCCGTAGGTCAATATTCTCTCTACAATCACTTTCAGTATAGTCCATTTTGTTTGTAGGTGCACTTCCCGACTCTATAACACCATTCAGAAGCCAAATAGCAGCACGTGCTCGTTGTATTCGTCGGTCAATGTCAGCCTCACAGATTCCAGAAGTCTCTGAGATGAACCTGAGATACTTCAAGTGTCTACTGACCAAACCGTCCCCAATCCAAGGATCTGTTGTCCTAACCAACGCCCCCAACAACCAAGTACTAGGTTTTAGCTGCGTTCCTCTTGAGACCAACTACCTCTAGTTGATGCCTGTCATTAGGTTGTATCGACAGATAAAATGTTCTCTTTTCTTGTTCGCGTTCTGTGCATATTTCGTTTGGCAGTCTCTTGTACATGTTTATTTTGCTTCTTCTTTTCAAGGCCTGATGGTTATGGAGCTGTACAGGAATACCGTGAATTAGATCCATTCAGCTGCTTGGTCTGCCTCTTCGTTTGGCTTGATATTTGCTTAGGCTTTCACCCATACAAGATGAATTGATACTCCCATGCTAACCAGTGCGTGAATGGCACACACTGTTTCGTTGGTTAGCCTGTCCGTATGTTTGCCAAGTCGTTGTAGATGTTCAAGTGAGCTTTGGCTATCTGAAAATATTGCAAGGGAGGTGATATGGAGGATGGTGGCTTGTTTTATTGCTAATTTGATGGCTTTAAGTTCTGCTGTGAAAATTGACGATGTTGATGGTAGCTAGAACATTCGCTTCTCTTGGGCTTGAGGACCATAGAATGCCGCCCCTGTCCCTGATGTGGTTTGCTTGGATCCATCCATGAAGAGTTTGTATGCTTCTCCGTATTTAGTGTTACTTTTCACGAGAAAGTATGATACTGCGCTGATGTTAGGAGGTTCTGCGTTCCATGGTGGCAACTTTGGGGGTTTGATATATCCTACACTATCAAGTATAGCCTGATGTTCTCTCTCATATATACCTCTAACTTCGTTTCCCAGACTGCAAAAATTCGTCCTTACGCCGTATCCGCTGTGCTGCGAGATGTCACGTTCACACCTGAGTCGTACGCTTCATTCATCGATCTTCAGGATAAACTTCATCAAAATTTAGCTAGGAAAAGGACGCTGGTCGCCATTGGAACGCACGATTTAGACACGATTCAAGGCCCTTTCACTTATGACGCTCTCCATCCAGAAGACATCAAATTCAAACCCTTGAATCAAACCAAAGAATTCACAGCTCCTGAACTGATGGAATTCTATTCTGTACGTGTTATTTCTGTTACTACTGTACTTGCATGATTCTATTCTGTACGTGTTATTTCTGTTACTACTGTACTTGCATGACTCGTATAGCTAGTTTTGTAAATATTTAACGTATCTTTATTTTAAAAATCATCATTTTTGTTAATTATTATCAGTAGCATTATTAATTTTTTTACTGTATTGCAGACTCACGCTCAGTTGAAACAATATTTACCCATAATTCGTGACAGCCCAGTGTACCCCATAATCAAAGATGCTAATGGGGTTGTACTTTCTCTTCCTCCTATCATCAACGGCGACCATTCAAAAATCACTCTACAAACCAAGAACGTGTTCGTTGAAGTTACAGCAACTGATTTGCATAAGGTTTTATTTTTATTTTTTTTAACTATAAATTTTAATCACTGTAGTGCCACATAAATCTGATTATTGTTCGCGTTCGAGTTCCTTCGTTCTTCATGTGACAAGAAAGTGCATTTTCAGGCTCAAATCGTTCTTGACACGTTGGTTGCCGCCTTCTCGTGTTATTGCAGCTCTAAATACCAAATTGAGCCTGTTGAAGTCGAATGGGTTGACGGCTCGAAACATCGAACCCCGGAAATGAAATACAGAAAAGAAATCATCAGTGCTAAGAAGGCAAACAAATTCATTGGTTCGAAGTGAGTGGGACCAATTTTCACATTCTAGTGGACCCTTAGGGAGTTTTCCGTTCCCGTAGATGACTGCGGTTTTTTATTCGATTTCAGCGTCAACGCTGGGGATCTGGCAGCAATGTTGACCAAAATGTGCCTCTCTGCGAAGACTTCAGGCGGTGGTACTGATATAGTTGTCACAGTTCCTCCAACTCGTCACGATGTCCTACATTTAGTTGACATCTATGAAGACGCTGCTATTGCCTACGGTTACAACAACATTCCTAAAACTATACCCAGTACTAGCACCGTTGGAAGAGAGGTAGGTAAATACTCCTTGTACTTCCACAGATTTCGTTTCAATACACATAAGGCCTAAGGAAAATGATCGTGTTTGATTAGTTGAAATAACGATTTATCTTTGGCCTGTAATTATTCCTTAGTTCATTTCGCTTTTTAAATTCGCAATTTTCTGAAAATTACAGTGATATCTACTCTCGGCAAGATCCAAGTTGTGTTCAGTTGTTACCTGCTTAAGGAACTACCTATCTGTTTTTAGGGAATCCTTTACGTTTTTCTCCCTTTCTGCTGTCGGTACGTGCATCTACTCGTTGTGGTTTATGTTGCCTAATTTCATTTTATTGCTTCTGCGACAGCTTCCCGTCAACAAACTGACTGACCACTTGAGAGTGCAAATCTCGCAGGCTGGGTTCTCTGAAATTCTGTCTTTTTCTCTGGTGAGTTGACAATGTTCACTATAATATCAAACTTAACTTGTATTCAGTTCTTACAGTACTTTACACGTTGCTCTTATCCAAAATGTATCCCTAACAACTGAAATGATCTTTTTCAGTGCTCGAGAGATGATGTATCCACCAAACTGAGGAAACCTTTTGAAAAGGCCAATGCCGTCGAGATAGCAAACCCCAAAACCCTGGAATTTCAAGTGGTTAGAACAACTCTTATTCCTGGGCTCTTGAAATCCGTTGCATTCAATAAGAACGCAGCTCTTCCCATCAAAGTTTTCGAAATATCTGATATTTCCCACTTGGATGAAAAATCAGGTGAATTACCCCTATAGTTACTGTACTTGTTTTTCATCACAACGTTTCATTTTCATTTGGTACATAGTTACTGTGGTGAATGGTTTGGATGCCTGGGATAAGCGAGGGTGTGATGGAGTGTGAGTATCGAATGACGTGCTCGGAAGGTTAACAACACACCAGTTATACCCAAAGGCTTCACCAGGCAGGTTACACCAGTCAACAAGATCTTTTGTAAAGGAGGTGCTCGGATGGTTCCACCACGCCGGTTATACTATAAATGCCTCACCAGGCGGGTTCCACCACTCTACGAGATCTTTTTCGAGGGAAAGGAAGGTAGTGAGAGAGAGAAGTCCTCGACTTGAGGAGAAGGCGTAGAATGAAGAAGCCTGTCCAGTAGAGATGTGTCGGTCATGATTGACCTTGTCTCAAAGACCTCTTTCAAGTGAACTGGTCCCAAATGACCTGCCGAGGGAATTTCGCAGATCACCCATTCGCCGTTCACTAAGGTTTCCACCAAGTCTCGGGCCCTTCCATCCCACCAACCGGAGCAAGTAGCAGGTCACCAGTTCGCCGTTCCTTTTGACAGTTCAGTTCGCCGAACGATAACTCTGTCGGTTTGTGCAACTATTGTGGAGTGAAGATAAGTGTAAAGAACAATTCTACGGCAAATTTGGGTCGCCATTTAAAGACAAAACACCCAACGAAACCATTGGGCACCACAAACGGTAGATCGGCTCTCCACAACACAACCAGTAATAATGCTTCGTTGTCAACTACAGTAGTTGACGGTCCTGTGGAAGTAGCAACTACACCACGGCTGGTGTCGGAAAATAAAGAGAATCAAGAAACAGCGACCGAATCTCCTGCTGCACCAACAACCATCAAGCCCCAACAAACCAGGCTAGAAAATTTTGTTATCAAACGTCTTCCCATGTTGAAAACAAAAGCATTGCACGAACAAGTTTTGCGAATGGTAGTAAAGGGTACCTAACTTTCAGTGTCGTCGAGGACGAGGATTTCATTAAATTTGTTGGTATGTTGAATCCTTCCTACAAACTTCCGACTCGGAAAACGCTAACAGAGGGGTTGCTTCCTTCATGTTACAACATTGTCAAGGAGAAGGTAACGAACGAAGTGCTGAATGCCAAAGCTGTAGCCCTTACCACAGATTGTTGGACATGCATCGAGTCAAAAAGTTTTTTGGCCGTCACTGTGCATTTCATTGACCCTGAAACCACTACCCTGAAATGTTACCTACTGTCCTGCTTACTAGGTAAGCTTTAAAAAATATTTATATGATGAAATTTTTTACTAAAGCTTCTCTTTAGATAATTCTATGAATTCAGCAGAAAAATGTTAATAAATGAGGCTAGAGTTGGCCTGTACTGAGAAATTCCTAGCAGGTCGCAGGTCCCGCTCGCACACTACCTGTGGACAAAGTGAACTGGTGACCTTCTCCAACTGAGAGGGAGATTGGGCTCATACTGAGAAATTCCTAGCAGGTCACAGGTCCTGCGCGTTCACTTCAAAGTGAACCCACTGAACTTGTCTTCGAACTGAGTGACCTGCTGGGAGTCAACTCACTCAGGTGAACTGGGTTTACACACCTCTACTGTCCAGGAGCACGGGTTTTATAGGGCTTGTTCCACCCGCCTTCCGCCCTCTGTCTGTCATTAGAGACCGTTGGAGGGAGCCGGCTGTGAACGTTCCCCGTGTCACGTAGACCCCTTCCTTCTACTTAGTTTATTGAGTGTAATCTGATGGTACAGGTTTGAGTGGTATAGGTGGTGTCGCAAATGCGAAATTATTTAATCAATTTTTATTTTCGGCAGTCTAAATTTCTTACCTTCAACAGCACATACTTAAAATTTGGTAACAAAAATTATTAGAGCTAAAAAACATATGTATTTACGAACCTAACGATTTTAATTTCAATAAAAGTTGAGTTGTTTGCACGAGATCCAAAGAATAAGTAATTATTTCTTATAGTAAGAAATATAGAGTTAAAAATTGCTTTTGCAATAGGTGGGTACCACGACAGTTACTATATTTCAAGATAATTACCACGTGCTTCATCAAGTGGTATACTGGTACATAGTTATTTAGGTGTTTCCCAAGTTTTGTCTCTTTAATTATGATTATTGTAATTCCGTTCACAGAATGTGGTGCCAAGAATGAACGAAGATTATCTGCAGTGTACTACGATAAAAAGGCTGGGTTTGAAATAATCCACGGACTCTTAGATCGCATAATGCAGGTTCTAAACATTCCTTGGTCTAAGGAGAACGGCTACTACATCTATGGAACTAATGGTATGTCACTATCTGCCATAAACCATGTTCTATTATTTGTTATATCTTTGTGTCAGAGGCGGCTGTTGGGGGCAGGCGAGGAAGGCACGACCTAGTAATCTAAACATTTTTGGAGAAAAAAAGGGAAACCTTTTTCTTGCGTAAAAAAAGTTCAAATTTTATTATTTTTTTAATTCTTCAAATGAAATATTGTTTGAAACCATCTGATAATACTATTTTAAACCCCAAATTACCATAATAAAAAAATTTAGGCAATGACAAAAAAAAAGTGGAATGAGTTTAACAGGAGCAGATCCAGTGCAGGGCATAGAAGAGAAAGATGTGGAAACAGTTACTGTGACAATGATTCAGAAGTAGTTACAACGATTCAGAAGTGATGGAACAGAAGCAGTTACAATGGAATGAGAAGTCTGGCTCCCCATTAATGAATCAGGCTTGGTTGGCATCCATTCCAAGATCTTGCAAATTGCCTCCGATTTCCTGTTTTCACAGTGGAAGGAGGAGAACGAAAACTTCCCATAGAGTAATGCATGCATTACGGTGGTGGTGTATAGATCACTTTCACTCATTGCAGATCGTCTGGAAATATTATGAGTAACTGATTGATCTATGATGATGATGAATTCGTTGTGCAGTTAATTACCTAATTTCATGACTAGTGACGTGATATGAACAGCTTACCTAATTTCATGAATAGTGACTCGATATGAACAGCTTACCTACATTTTTGACTGCCTTTTAGAGTAGGTAATGCTGTCATCATAAAAATTACCCAACAATTTTTTGTGCATGAATTGACAGGTTGATCTAAGATTAGATTGCTACCTAGCTGTTGTTTCTTGTATACCCATTTCGTATGGCAGCTTCAGAGAATTCGGACAGCGCACACAAGCCCCCCCCCCCCCCCCCCACCACCCCCCGCCCTTATAGAAATAAATTTCGACATTCCGGCGACGTAATGCTCAGTATTAGATTGAATTCTGCGTCGAAAAAGTACCATTAAATCGGTTAAGCGCACACGAGCTTTTGTCGAAAACTCACGTTTTGTCAGTACTAACACCCTTCCCCCCTTCTAGAAGTAAATTTCGAGATTCCGACGACGTATGGCACAACTAGACGTTTTCTGCATCGACCCAAAAAAGAACCACGCAAATCGGTTGAGAATTGCGACCTGGGCAGTGCACACAAGGTTAGACGAAAAACCCAAGTTTTTTAAGTATTAATCCCCTTCCCCCCTTCTAGAAGTAAATTTCGAGATTCCGACGACGTAGGGCATAACTAGACAGTTCAGCATCGAACAAAAAAATAACTACGCAAATCGGTTGAGAATTGAGGCCTGGGCAGCGGACACAAGATTTTGTCACACACACACACACAGATATAATTATGGTTTTTTCTACGGATTTGGATTCAGGATGGTCTGAAACGGATTTGAATGTGGTTCTTTTCGTTCTGGGCTGAGAGTTGTCCTATCCTGACCAGATCAAGTACATTAGTACGTCTCTTACGCTGAGGGACGTCCTACTCAAACCTTTACTCCCAATTTTATCATATCCTGACTTGATAACCACGAATTCCGTTAAATTATTAATCTTATGAGTTACATGAGTTTACCTACTCCATCCCCTCCCCCTCACCGGTTGTCAAAGCAGTGGCAGCCTGTTATCTGCCTACCAGAGCCGCCACTGCTTAGTATTGAGGTAGGCACATTCTTAGTGATCACGTTTCGGTCAAAGATTTGCCAACTCAACTCGATGATCCAGCTAACAAGGATTGGCCAAAACTGAGAATACCACCAAAACCTACAGAATTAAAATGTACCAATTGAATTCAAATTTGTCAATACTGATAATCTTCTGTTCGGGCTTGAATAGAATTTTATTTACATAAAAAAGTACATACAGACACAATTTAAAGAAAAAATAACCACGGTAATCAATATTGGGCAGACTTGAGGTAGATATATTGCCGAACGATAGGCTTGGCCCATGTTGGCAAGCAATGAGTCAGTTGTCATACGTTTGCCATACATTTTGGAATCAAATTACGGTTACTCACATTCGTTTATTTAATTTGGTATTGATTTCTAATACAGTTGCAATAGATTCTCTTTAAATTGACTAACTGATTTAACATAGATATGATGGTCGATAGCCGTTTGGCTTTGGTGTGAAGGGAGGCAACCCCTTCATCTTGAAACTGGCCGTGAGTTTTCATTTCATCAGGATGGACCTCCAGGATTCGCGGGATCCTCAGGCCGAAATACAGTGTTTATTTCATATATTTCTCGACTCGATTTCATGTTCAGTTCATTCGATTTTCATAACTTGTGAACCTCGTCAACAATATTCATCAGTCGCTGTTATTATTATTATTGCTTCAGATGATTCGTATTTCCCGAAAAGATGTGCTGAAATCAGGTGGAAGGGCACGCGTATTGGCACCCTGGGCACTCTCCACCCCGAAGTGATCAAAGCCTTCGACCTCGCCCTCCCATGCTCTGTGCTCGAACTGAATATCGAACCGTTTGTATGAAATAACTTCTTCCTCGGCGCATTTCCCCTTCCTTACGAATTATTGTCACTCCAGTAAACTATTATAGTTAGCTACATCAAATGTTCTAAGTACCCAACTGCAGACCCCACTTATTAGGTAGGTACGTATCGACACTTCGGTCTGCTGTTCAATATTGCCATCTAAAATTGTGATGGCCTGTTTCAAGTCGCTACCATTCAATGGTTGCAGTGTAATAAAATTGTGTTGTGTGTTCTACTATCTCTTTTTTTTTTGTACTGCTAACCATTGTTGCATGTCCCCCCCCCCCCTTCTTCGTTACCTACGTAATTATTAGTGACAGTGTCATAACAACGTATTTCAGTTCGATGACGTTCATAATATTGCTAGATGGTTTTTCTCACTTATAGTTCCTGTATGAGAAATTTCCCTTCCTACTAAGGGTTCACTTATTTTTTTAAACCTACTCCACTTTAATTTGATTAGTTTCAGGGTCAGTGGGCTACTAGCGGTTCCCCCTCGGAGTGCGTGAAAAAAAAAACAAAAAACTAATGGCAGAAACATGGAAAAAAAACTTCTGTTACCTATGAATTTTGTCGGTTAGATTGTACAAACCTGCCTATTAAAATAAGGCACGTTTGTATTGCCGTATTACTGCCGTTCACTAGTACCGAGCTCGTGGAGACAGCATTTTCTTCGTATAGACCCATTAAAAAAATGAAACCTACAGGAACAAACTAAATGCCGCTCCGGACTTGAGGGTAAGTGGTATTTATCCTCAATCGAACCCAATTTCAAGAAGCCGTGTGACTAGATTCAATATCAAAACCCCTGCAAATGAGTACCTACCTACACAACGGTTTGTTAATTTCCTGTAAAGATGCCTCTTCTGCGTAGATCACTGTTTTCTATGGTCAATACCGAAGGCGAAGGAAAAATTTCAATGAAAAGTCAGTGAAAAATGGAATGAAAATATGTCTGTCCCGTACGCGACAGTTTCCTTACGCTGGATTCACATGGATGCGGAAAGTGCGGAACGCCACCTGATTGGCTGGAGCCTTTGCTCCAAACAGCTGGCAGCCAATCAGGTGGCGTTCCGCACTTTCCGCTCCGCACTTTCCGCATCCATGTGAACTCGGCCTTAGTTACCATGAACCAAAATTGATGAAAAATTTGGTTTATAGGTCTCATGTGGGGGTTTAGTTGGTCCTCGAAGCTCGGCGTTACTGTCAGTCATCTCTAAAGGGTGAAAATAGGGGTTGAAATTTTCAAAACGCCGCAGTTCGAAAACGTTCAATAGAAGGGTATGGTTTTGGTGACGGCTTTAAATCGATTCCAAAGTTGAACAGCTGGACGTACAATGCTCCCGGTGGTTTCGAAAACTCTAAAAGTTCTTTATCAATTTAAAAACATAAAAAATACCCTTCTTGAAACTTTTGAAAATTTGAACCCCTATTTTTCATCCCTTGGAGATTACTGACAGTAGTAACAACGAGCTTCGAGGACCAACTAGTCCAGACAAACCAAAATTCAATCATTTTGGTTCATGGTAGGTAAGTTACTGAGAAAAGGGTTCTACGGCGTGCGGAAATACTTTTTTATTCCAGTTTGGAATTGTACTTACGTTAAAACAAAAAACATCAAATTTTGAGGGGTTTAATTTTTTTTTTCATGCTTGATTCCAAAGGTTATCGAAATAATAAACCGAAATTACCGGGCCGTGGGGGGGGGGGGGGGGGTGCATTGTACGACCGTACGAATTCAGGTTCTAATAGGAGTTCAGTGATCTACGCTAATATGTCTCGTTCGAGAAGGAATTCAAGGATTATGCGCGGAGGCATTGACGTAATTTCACGTGGACTGATCCATGATCTGAACTCATTTATGTCGACAAATGGCGTTGGTGGGTGAAACCATGGGTTGCAAGGAGAGAAAATCTGGGAGTTTCGTCAACGCTTCCAGATTGGGCAGAAGAAAATCCTGAGGTTTACTTTACAGGAATCATTTAAGAATGAACTAGGGCCGATTCGCATAAATATCTCCTTGATAGTGAATGAGACGGATGGCTGGCTTGTTCACTTTTTCCCTGAGCCTAGATTCCGGATGGGGAACATCGGAATGAGGACATCGGTTCGAGGAACGACTCTCATCAAAAATGTCATTATGTTTCATTGTTCACATTTGGATGAAACAATGAAAGGCAGTCTCCACATCACTTCGGATGATTCCTTCAAGATGAACATTCAGAATGATACCGTGGAATGGTCAAACCGTGCTGCCTCGCTCCAGCCCCTGAGGTGTTTATAGGACTCGAAAAATGATTTCGCAGCCACTCCTCAACACTTGAACGCCCTGGAAAAAACATCTCTTCCTCGACATACTTGTGAAAATGCTTATGTAGATACCTAACTAGTACCGAGTAAATTTCTACTTTTTTTTTTGGGAAGTTTCAGCAGATGGGCGAATTCCAAACGGTAGTCGTTTAAAAGAAAAATTCCCAAAAACTGCCCCAAAGCAGCTGAGTTCAGAAGATGCGTCATCAGTTCGAATTTGCTAAAAACTATAGATAGGTGTTAAAAGATCTTTTAATTCAAGAGTCGAGAACACTTTATTTCCATTAAGATCAATCAAGATTTCGTCTTGATTCGGGATCTGGTATTTGTCTTCCATGAGCTGTTCATTAAGATCTTTGGGGGTCCAAACAAAGCCTTATGGTCTTATTCAGTTTTTCAACAATAAGTGGATGCATCACGATGGATGTATCCATTCGCATGGCCCGTCTACTTTCGATATTTCCCCCAGTTTCAGCAATTCGTCAAGTTAATCATTGTGTCTTGGTAGTAAGTGTTTTGCTATTCTCCTATGGGCATGACTTATGGGCACAGCATCTTTCTTAAGATGTATTGTATTTCCGAGGAAAAGTGCCTAGACCATTGAATACGTCATTGTATAGTTCAACAACTTCAGTTTCAGAAAATTTATTTTTTATTCTGGTGTATAGTTTGATCACTCCTTGTATTTTTATTTTTTTGTTATTGTATCCTACTAAGTTTATGTTGCTTGATCTCAGTTTATATTTTTCATTATCATTCATTATCTTGAAAATTCGTAATTGCAAAATGTTGACTCCCACTGTCAATTTTAAATTTCACCTTAGTATTATGAATCGTTCCGATTATATTCCACTCAGTTTTCTTGGTGATCTGTCCAACTTACTTAGAACTTACAACAACTACAACTTACAATAATCAACGAACAGTGACCTTGCACCCAACAGCAAAGTGATTGTAGTTATTACAACGATTACATTGTTTGCCAAACGCTGGGCAGTTTCCTATAGTATGCTCATACCCACATTTTTTACATTTATATTTTTCATTGTTACCATAATTAGTCTTATTATAGTTCGAAGTTTTATTGTTTATTGTTATATCTGTCATATGTACCTGCTGACCTGTTTCTGATGAAATATTTTGTTGTGGCGTGGACCTCCTCCTTCTTTTCTTGTCTCGGGCCCTGACTGATGTCTTCTATCTCCCTCCGGGCGTCTCGTGAATCTTGCATAGTTCTGCAGCTTTGTTCATAATAAAATCGTCACCCACATCGAAAAGTCTGTTTAGCAGTCGTTGGTCGGGAACCTGGGCTACCAGCCTGTCTCTAATCACGTTGTTTCTTTCAGCGAAATCGCATGATGCTGCGGCAGTTTTCATTTCCGTGATGAACGCCGTTACTGGTTGTCCAGGTAATAACGTGAGTTGGTTAAATTTGCAACGTTCATGTAGTACGTTTTTTTTTCAGGAAATGAGGTCAGTACCGAGGATTTCGACGATTTTTTGTCGGCAGGGGTCTTGTCGTTGATCTCGGCCTGAGCGACTGCAACAAGTGTGTTGTATATGTCTATTCCTTTGGGGCCTAATTGATTGATTAGGGTAGCAATTTTCTTTTCTTCGTTGTCCTTTTTTCACTTACTGGCAATGACGAAAATTTGTATCCAATCATACCATTCTTGTTTGAGGTTGTCGGCCTCGAAGTTGAACTGCTGGGGCGGTCGAGCGGCAGCTTCCATCTTCCTTTTGGGTTCTGAAAATGACGTCTATGCAAAGCTCAGCGTCACGATTATCGAGGTTTAACACTCCGCGAACACACCTGACACCATGTTATAATAATTCTTAAAAGGTGTGTATAGGTAAATGATTAAAATAATAGTTTTTCTCAGTCAGCTGCCAGTGCACACCTCTACTGCCACAGTCTGGCCAACCAACTGCAACGTATAACAATCTACACATCACTTTGGATGGTACCTTCAAGATGAACATTCTGAGTGATACCGTGGAATGGTCAAACCGTGCTGCCTCGCTCCAGCCCCTGAGGTTTTTATAGGCACTCGAAAAATAACTTCGCGACTCCTCAACACTTGAACGCCCTGGAAAAAACATCTCTTCCTCGATATACTTTTGAAAATGCTAATGTAGATACCTAACCGGCTCCGAGTAACACAACTTATCACATGCTAAATACTACCTAGTCTAGTGATTCTCAAGTTGGTGTACAACGGACAGCATCATCAGAGGCAATAGGCTGAAAATGAGTTCGAGTTGAGAACTACGGAAGCATAATTATGCTGTAACAGTGCAGCAGCGTAGCACAGGACTGTGGCAGTTGCATGGATGTTCGGTGAGCTCCACCTCTGGGTGTTCCACCATCATAAATGTTCATTGTGTGAAGTCAAATGTTTGAAGGTAAGTGATTCAGCAAAACTAAGCCCATTCTTCTTTCCCATCAGTGATCAATATAAAATAGAACTCTGTAAAAAAGAAATAGACAAGTCCGACCCATGGGTATCTTTGAACAGGTGAGGTTTTTCCCGAGTAGGTAAATGGGTATCTACCTATTATCTTGTCATGAATCATTACTAATATACCCGCATTGGTGTCATAACTGGAAAGAATATATCATCATCATAAACTTAACATTCGGATTTCTAGTCTAGAGAGATTTAGTTGGCTCCTACAACTTGGGGTATTTAGGTGGTTGAAATGAGCCTAATTATTGTCCTGATTCCATTAGGCTCATTTAGCGACTTCCAAAAATGCTCAGGAACCCTGATAATTTTGTTAACTTTGCTTGAACACTGCAGGCCGGTCCTCCACTCGAAGCGATACCAAGCATTCAGGCGATGAGAGGTGACTTAGGTCTTCCATTAGAGGCGACTAAACAGGCATAGTCTAGCAGCACAGTTTTGTGGATATAAAGTGCAGGGTCGTGGTGGTGGCGAAGAGACGAGGGGATGGGGAGCTGAGGTCGCTTGGAAAGCGACCAATCCCGAGGCTTGTGTACCCTCTCTCACTTGCCTTGGACCAGTCCCATCCGAATGGGATCCATGGCTTGGTAGGTATTGCCCAAAGTCCATTGCTCAAATTAGTCCATTGCTTCCAGTGGAGGACCAGCCCCAAGCAAAAAAAATGTTATAACATCACCTATTTAATTAAATACCTTAATAAAGTAAACAGCAGTACCCCAGGGTATAGGTAAGTTTACCACTTTCTCCTGGCGGACTGAACCCCAACTGAACCTCATTCAATGACCAATGCTTTTCCAGAGACTGCCCTCTCCACTTAACCAAGCTCTTCATGTACGTCACATGACAATCTGTATTCTAATCAGGAAGGGCTTTTTGTGACTCGTGAGACTTATTACTTTGCCTAATAGCACCCGTGATTAATAAGTAACAAAGTTGGATCCAAAGGGGAACTTATGAGTAGGAGTGATTGGAGGGGGGACTCAGAGTCAAGACATCAAGCATACGCCCGGCCTTCTCCGAGAAGCAGAAAACTCCACCTATACAATGTAATTTATATGCTTTGCTCCCTTGGCAACGGAACCTTTGGGTTGTTAATTGTGGCACCTTGGGATTTTCCTAAAAGTTTTTTGAGAATTTGCTATCATTTTTCTGAGATTTTCATCAAAAACAGTCTGTAATATGAATGCTGAATATTTCATCCTAGAACAGAATGAATAAAATGACCCAGAGGTTTTGAACGTAGCTTAATAATATTGATACGTTGTATCAATACTATTATCATCATTATAATCAATATGCCATTTAAGCACTGTTTATTATTATTACCTATTGGACTTTGTTTTATAAATTTATTTTTTTCAAGCAGAATAGAAAACATTCACAAGATAAAAGGACCGAGTAAATGGTCTCACCTGGAAACCATATTTTAAGATGTCCTGTTTGTGATTACTAGTCCATTTGATGCGCATTGAATGGATAATGTGGTGTCTTGAAGGCAAACAACTGTTTTGAATCAGTTTTTGATTATTGATAAATAGAAATGGCATAGTTGGGTAGGTAAGGAAACTAACATGAACAAATCCATGGCTTATAGCTTGAGCTGGTCATGAACGGGTACGAATCGCGAGCAGTTATTTTTCAGCAAAATCAGCAACATGCGATCCAATTGTCAGCGAATCATAATTATTGAATCTGAATTCACGCAAAATTGATAACCTCCTGAACTTTTTCCCCACTTATGTACCTGTGTTTTACCATCAATCCTACGTACCTACATGCCGCATGGCTCATGTTCCAATCCCCCAGACCTACTTACCAAAACCCTCGCGAAAACTGTGGAAACCCATTTCAAATGAAAACGGAGTTGTCTATTTTGACATTTTCATGTCTTTAGTTTGGCACACAAACTCGAAAAGCGTTACCATAAAGCGACAGGAAAACGCGTTATGCACTATTTCTGATGATTTTCGCTTACAACCGATTCGTTTCTACAGAACTTCATGTTTGCCATTTTTCATCGTACAAAAATCACACTTGTGTGAAAGAGCGCAAAATTAAGAAATCACACCAAACAGCCTTACAATTTATTTTCTGATGATGAAGAAAGAACAAGCGAGAATGAATCTTAGTTATCTACCTACAGTCTCACTGTGTTGCGGACTTGTACGCAAGCGTTTTGTGTACGATGTCTAACATTTACTTAATCATAATGGGTCTTATACATTTTTAAACTACAACTAAATCTTCTGACCGCTTGAAATTGAGCTTTTTAGTAGAAATAGCGCTTCAGTAGGTAACTCAGTTTTTACCCTTGGACTACTTAGGTCTGTACCTACACAGGTGGATATCTAACGTGAATTTTCGAAAGTTTGATGCAGCTATTGAATTACGTAGGCTAGGTAGGTATACATTATTTGGTTGCATTTATGATTAGCAGGTCAAAATTACTTTAAAGGGTAGGTTAGGTACCCTACTCTTGATAGTTGAATTGAGATTGCAAAGAGGAAAGAGGTGAATACCTGCCTGTGGGGTACCAACTGCGTTCTTAGTGAATAAATTATTAATGAGTGACTATAAATATTTCTGGAATGAATGAAGTAAATTAAAACCCTACGCTGAAAAGAAGTGGGGCACAAAATAATTATAGACGGTACAGTATGCACATGCGAGGGAAATTTTTGTTGGTTGTAGTGGGAGTAGACGACCTTTCAAGTTTGATGTGGTGGTGTGGGAGTGGTGGAGGGCAGCTCAGGCTCCTCTAGCATCCACTATGGGGACAAGTTGCGGGGTTCCGCCACCGTTGTGCCTGATGTAGCCGGTTTCAAGCTCATCCGCTAGATGGTGCGAACTGTCGTTGAACAGGCTCATCCGGTTTCGCGAACCTTTCTCAGAATTCGCGACTCCCCTCGTCTGACAAGCACACATGCCGAGTTCTCCTCCCCAGACCAACGGTTCCCAGTTCCCCTCCGTTCACTTCCCATCATGCTGGGAGATGAGGTGGTAAGATGAGGGACGTTACGTTGCACCATGGAAGGAAAGGAGCTAAAGGTGTTCCGGGGCCTGCTTTTGAACGAAATGATAGATGAGAGGGCATTGTTGTTTGTATCTGGAGCTAGAAGAACATATCTACTTGGCTCAACCCTCGTGCAGCCTTGTTTTCGATTTGGCACTTTACAGATAAAGATCAACCCATGTATACTGAAACCTCTATGAGCACGTATCCCCCTGAAGACGATTCTGATGGTGAATTCACAAAATTTCTACTCTGAAGTTAGTACCTCCCTGCCATTCTAAGATTTTGGCACAAAACCGGATTCAACATTAGGTACCTACCTCCTATACGACAGGGAGGCAAGATCTTCTGGCAAGTTGAGCCCGCAGGTTCTGAATTACTTAACTGCAGAAACTGCGTCACTTCACTCTGCGAGCAAACTTTCGCTGTTGTAGTCATTTTTGTGTTTCCAGAAACTCATGGTGAATCACCTCACCCCACCAGTCAACAAGCTGCTTCGCAATAGATAAGTTCTTCATTTAAGGTACGTAGGTAAGCAAGTAGGTTTAGGGTCTACCTACCTGTGCCATTACTTCATAAAATACCTAATCATGTTTAATTCACATGAGTGTCATTCAACTGCTTAAATAGGTATATGATATAGGTACGTTATATACGTATATGATTCATTGTGTAAGGTAGGTACCTACCTACCTACTTCTCTCACAGGGGTCCAGAATTGCTCCCATGTTATGAGATGTGCGAATATTTGTAGACTACCTTCTTCATATTAATCTACATTAGTAATTTATTAGGCTGTATGTTGCACGAAATGATGTAGGTACTGCATGCTGTATGAAAATAACTAACTTCAGACATTGCTTAGGCATGTAGGTACTTCTCTCAAATGAGGAGCCCGTAACATAATCAAGAAACTAATAGCTCGCATATCCTGACAATGTCTTAATAGGCAGACCCTCTTAATTATTCATAATTATTCTATATTGATTTAACGATGCACTAGAATTATTTATTATGCAGGTAGCATGCAGTAGTAACTTGAAGTATAAAACTGCATTGACTTGAGACACTGCGTAGGTATGCCGGTACTTCCTAAATAATCGCATATGGACTGCTTAAGTACAGTTCTGCGCATGCGCAGCCCTACTAACGGTTACAATAATTTTCAGTTGTTCGTCGTTTTATCTTATGGTCATGTGAATGGATATGTTTGAGCTAACATAACAATGGAATTAAACCTTGCTACCCAAGTAGGTACCTACATATTTCTAAGGAGAAATAAAACTGAATCTCCAGTCCTATTGGAATTTGCCCGTTGTTATCGACGGTGTAGGTAGGTTTTTTTTTAATTTTTAAAGCCTTTATTCACAATAAGAGAAGACGTAGATACATACAATAATAAGTTATAAGTATTCGATACTATACATTAAGAGCAGTAGGAGTATTGGCAGTTTCTGATCTCCAAAATTTAGAAACTTGTCCAGAGATCAGGAGTTGCTAATTAAAAAGCCTAGTTACAAAAAGATTTTCATCTTATACATATAACTTCCTGACTTACTGACAAGAGATGAACGACTTTAATGGCTTGGATAAACACGAGTGATGCCGCATAAAACAAAGGAAAGGATTTACAATGAAAGGCAGGGACAGGACATGTAAGTTCTTAAAGCAGCTAAGTATGGTTATACGATCATTTTCCGCGTATTGCTTGGTAAGGATGTCATTCAAGCCTCAATTTACAAAATGATTGAATGATCCTAAGGTGCGGGTTCCATGAACAAACGAGGAGCCAGGACTGCCTTTTGAAAAAGTCACGTCTCGGGACCGGGACATGTATAACTATACCAATGTAAAGGCGAGTAATGCCTTCACAATGGGGGACATTTTGAAGATCATTTCTAAAGTAATGGTGAAGTGTCTTCGCAACAAACATAAGGTACCCACTTCTTCTTGGTATTTTTCCAACGCCGGGTTCCCACTAATGGGAGTACGTTGTGAATCTATGGAATTACCCAAAAACGCTACCTAGTACTTAGTGTTTTGGCTTGATGGTGCAGTGCGCACATAATTCATTCGAGTTTTGTACTGGAATTTTAGGAGTTACCGAGAATCCTTGACTTGGCGTTTGGGGTGTCTCCGGAAAGCTTTTCTGACTGAGTGGGATTTTACTAAACCCCGCAAATACCTCGATATAAGAAAGTTTATTTTGCTAAGCTCGACAAATGAATGTAACTTCTCGTACTTACGCTTTTTTTTAAAATAACATAATGCTGCCCATTGTTTCCCTCTTTAATGTTTTGAACTTTACCAGACAGAACAGAATAGTCAGTGAGCCGTAAGTACCTACATCTAAGGATGAATTTTAAAATGGATCGAGTTAGTTTTCTTCGTACACCCACCTAATATACCCACCTAACGAACTTGTCAACTCTGTATTATTTTATTTATGCATATTATATACGGTACGTTTAGATGACACAGCCTCAGATTTCTGGTGTCTACCTTCATAAGTATACCTGGATACCCAAGTTATCTAACGTGCTATCCCTGCGTTAGGCGGTAGCTGTCTCTCAAGGACCGTGTTTTTGAAGTTTCTCTTTTTAGTGAACCTTTTTTTTTTTGCAGTAGTCAAATGTCAAACCTGTGAGGTGCGTAGGTATCTCACTTCGGCGCCGTTCAAGTTTCTTTCCCCGTGACCTCATCGCTTGAATAGGTACTACAACACACCTTCGCAGCCTTGAAAGAATGCAGAACGTCTGCGGAAGGCCGAATAACTGTAAGTTGCAGACGGTGGGACTAATCCCAGGGTTCCAAAATGATTTGTTCACACTTCACTAGATCATAGCACGGGAACCGATTTCTGAACGGTGGCGTAGAAGTGTTCTATCTGCTCTTATATAGTCTGGATAATAGAATTGGCTACTCCGATCTATAGGTATTCGTTGCAGAACTGGGTATTATTACCAATCAAAAATTAGATTAGGTAACTAAAAGGATTTTGCCATAGTCCTAAAAATAAAACACGGAGAAATGAGAGTTGATACGGGATGTTGAGCATTCTGCCGTCTATGACAGGTGAATGACCGGAGCACAAGTCGGCGATCATACGCCGATTCGTGCTTCGTTTTAGCGGATTAGATCGTGATCCTCACCTATCTCCCGCTTATTTTTATCCAACCAAGATCGATAGCTTGTTTACTGGTAGGCGGTTCTAGGATAAGAGTGTACAAGTGTGTAGCGGGCAAGTTTGGAGGTTTTTAAAATGAAATGAATGTTTCCTGCTAAGGGGGCATTAAGGTATACCTTCCTATATGTGTGGTGCATACAGAGTGCAAACGCCGTCACATATAAAACATGTTGGGTGTAATTATTCATTTAAGAACAATGCAGAACCCTTTTGGTTTATTATTCTGTGAATAATACACCTATGTATTCGCTCAGCAAACAAATTTTATAACGCCCCCTCAGAATTTTTCCTTTTACGTTTCAAGGTGCGTAGATTCAGAAAATGCAATGTCCGTCCGCCGTACCTATCATGCTTCATTTTCGCTATAAAAAATTCGTTCTTTCGCACATATACTCCATTTGGACCCTAGTTCTGTCCATAAACTTTGCAGCCCGATTGGAATATACCCAAGGGTGTTATGAGTGAAAAACGCTTCAAAGTCCTTGTCACATGGGTTTATTATTCTATTGGACATACGTACAGAAATGTTGGCTGTTCAATTCTGTTTCTTTCATGTGAAATAATTGAAATAGCTATTTCTAATCCACAATTTTGGTCCCCAAAACACGAATTAGGTACCCCCCCCCCCCCCCCCCCAACCATATCATCTTTGATTATTGGTAGTGTCATTTAATCCTCTTGATCCACATCAGTTTTTCTAGTGTAATTATACAAATTGATGGTGATTTCAGACGATTTTCCAGGTTTTTGATTCACAAAAAAAATAAATTTTGGGAGCTGAACATAATTATGCTAGAACCTCGATTTTCCACTCTTTGGTCAAAACCGACTTCATATTCGGTCTTCTCGCCCCAAAAACATGGAAAACGATAACTCAAAAGCTCATGTTACCAACATGTTACTAAAACACAAAAAGTACCTATTTTTATACACATTTTCACTCATAACATCCCTGGGTATATTCCGATCGGGCTGCAAAGTTTCGGGACACAACTAGGGCCCAAATGGAGCATGTGTGCGAAAGAACGAATTTTTTAGACCGAAAATGAAGCCTGTACATGTGATACGGCGGACGGCGGACGGACATTACATTTTTGGAATGTACGCACCTTGAAACGGAAAAGAAAGAATTTTGAGGGGTTGTTATAAAAATTTTTTGCTGAGCGATTACATAGGTGTATTATTCACAGAATAATAAACCAAAATGGGTATAAAAGTAGGTAATTTTTGTGTTTTAGTAACATGAGCTTTTGAGGTATCGTTTTCCATGTTTTTTAGGACGAGAAGACCGAATATGACGTCTATTTTGACCAATGAGTGGAAATTTGAGGCGCTAACGAAGATTTTGTCTAAAATCGTCGTTCTTCCGCACACGGTTTGGGTCCCCATTTGGGAACAAATTTGGGTCCTAGTTGTGCTCCGAAGCTCGGCAGCCCGATCGGAATACACCCAGGGGTGTCATGGGGGGGAAAAGGGGTGTAAAAATAGGGGTTTTCGAGGTTGCTTTGAGGTTTTAGTGAACACGAGCTTGAGATGTATCGTTTTCCATGTTTTTTACGGCGAGAAGGCCGAATATGAAGTTGATTTTGACCAAAGAGTGAAGAGCTGAGGTTGTAACAAAGGTTATGCTCCCGAAATTCATTTTTTATGAGTCAAAAACCTGGGAAATTGTCTGAAATCACCATAAATGTGTATAATAACACTAGAAGCAGGTAAATAGGCAGCAGGTAAATAGGCAGGTGGGCAGCTATTAGCAGGTGAATCAAGACAGTTAATTATTGGCACTATCGAAAAAGGGAGCCGAGTTCGTGTTTTTGAGGGCCAAAATTGGTGGAAACCATCCAAAGTATCTATTTCAATCAATGCGCATGGAAGAAACAATAAATGAACAGCAACATTTCTGTAGGTATGTCCGATAGAATAATAAACCCAAGTGACTAGGACTTTGCGGCGTTTTTTCAGTTTGTCTTTAATTTAATGGAGAAACGGATTTTAACTTTAACTTTTTCTTTGTAGTCTATTCTGAGTTGTATTCACACGAAAAACTTGGAATTCGTTTTCACAACTTAGTCTGTAAAAAGCCATCATTCAAAAACGTCCGTAGGAAATCAGAATAAGTAATTGCAACCAAAATTTTTCAGTCGTCCCTGTGGGCTTATCTAAAAAACGTCTACCAAGTTTAACGGCACATAGCTTCCTCTAGCAATACAGTGATCATATAGATAGATTAAACGTATGGTAATTGTATAATGAGACGTATAGGACCTCTAATAATAAATAACAGTATCGTTTGCCGTGGGTTCATGAGAAAATTGAGACCGTGGATTTTGCGTTGGCGCATGCGCAGTGGCCATACCAATTATCCTATCGTTCTGAAATTCATCGGAGACCATGTGGGAGCTACACCCTATCGACCCACCGAATTTTAGCAAAATCTGGCCATTGATCGTGAGAAATCGAATACCTCGTATTCTGCATTTGTGCATGCGCAGTGGCCATACCAGTGACCCGATCGTTTTGCCAAATTTTTTCGGAAAGCTCTCAAACATTTCGGAGATGAAAGTTTGAAATATCAGCAAACACTAGAGAAGATTGGGGTTGTGTGTAAAATAACATCAGTTGTAGACTTACTTTAAGTCTTATTTTTTTGTGTTGTGCCTCTGAAACAGGGATATGATAATATGGGTTTAGCTGATGACCACAGGGAACCGTGTGTAACATCGAGATTTCGGGGATGAAAGTTTGAAATATCAGCAAACACTAGAGAAAATTGGGGTTGTGTGTAAAATAACATCAGTTGTAGACTTACTTTAAGTGTACTTTAAGACTTAAATTGTAAGTCTACAATAGCTACTAATTTTTCATTATTAATAAACAACTGTTAATTTGTCAACTGGCTGATGTGGATTGATAGCAAAAATTACTATTATCCTTTTTTTGTGAAATTTATGCTTCTGAACTTTTTTTTTTCTTAATTTTTTCTTCTGTGTTTATTTACATTACTCTAAGTTTACAGCTTCCTACATTACTACAGTGATATAATTACAGAACTTTTAATTTAATGAATATATTTTTATTCATCTTCCTTTTCAATCCCTTTATTATTATTCCAGCGGTACATATAGGAAACTTCCGTGTAGGTTCGACAAATATCCTTCTGTTGTATGTTGTATAAATACATAGGTACATTTTAGTTTGATTTGAATAACTTCCCCTAACTGGGGGCGAAGGATCGAACTTTTGGTTGAGCCACTGTTGATATAGGTAAGCACGTCCGATCCCAAAGTTTGGGTGTAATGAGCCAGCCAGAAAGTAGTGCCTAGCGCAAACTAACAACGAGAAAAAAACGACCTGAAAGAGCTGTACCTATACAACTAAAAAGTAAAGAATAATAATAATTTTTATGCTGAACAAACGTAATTTATTCAAAGCCAATACAACAAAATTTATGAAGTCGGCGCCAAATTTCAACTAAAATGTATAAAACCAAGGGATACAATTATGAAGGTTGTGTATGGGGGTTTTAGTTAAAATTTGGCGCAGACTACGAAAATTTTGTTTTATCGGCTTTGGATAGATCACGTTTATTCAGCATGATCCTATGTTTTTCTACTTCTTAATTCTTTACTCTCTTTTACTTTTGAATTCTTTATTTTTTAGTTGTACCTGTACAGCTTTTCTTTGTGTTTTTTTGTAAAAACAGCATTGGATTTTTTGTAAAAACAAAATTGGATTTCGAAAAGGTGTTTATGAATTATTTTATACTTTTTACTGCGTTTTCGAAGGTTTGCTCAAATAAAGGTTTTAAAATTACACACAATTTTCTATGCCAACGCCAACAGTGACCCAATACTAGATCACCTCATGCTATCAATCACTGATACATCACTACTGGGGCATCCACAGCCGTTTGCAGGCTGTTTTCTGTCGTCAAATCGTGCAATGTCTGTCAAAGCACTACCGAAAAACGATTCATCGGAATCGGTCCAGTAGTATCGGAAAAATCGCTGGAAAAATATAAAGAACACAGGAACAGGTCGAATTGAGAACCTCCTCCTTCTTCTGAAGTAGGTTAAAAAAACGCTGCAAAGTCCTTGTCACATGGGTTTATTATTCTATTGGACATACCTACAGAGATGTTGGCTGTTTATTTATTGTTTCTTTCATATAAAATAATTGAAATAGCTATTTCTGGTGGTTTCCACCAATTTTGGCCCCCAAAACACGAATAAGGTACGCTCCTTCTTTTTTTTTAAATAAATTATCTCTGAACATTGATAGTACCATTTAATCGTCTTGATCCACCTGTTGACACTTTTTCCAGTGTTATTCTACAAATTGATGGTGATTTCAGACGATTTCGCAGGTTTTTGACTCATAAAAATTCAATTTCGGGAGCTGAACATCTGGTAGAACCTCAATTTTCTACTCATTAGTCAAAACCGACTTCATATTCGGTCTTCTCGTCCCCAAAAACATGAAAAACGATACCTTAAAAGCTCATGTTACCAACATGTTACTAAAACGCAAAAAGCACCTATTTTTATACAAATTTTCACTCATAACTCCCCTGGATATATTCCGATCGGGCTGACAAGTTTCGGGACACAACTAGGGCCCAAATGGAGCATGTGTGCGAAAGAACGATTTTTTTAGACCGAAAATGAAGCCTGTACACGTGATACGGCGGACGGCGTACGGCGGGCGGACATTGCATTTTTGGAATCTACGCCCCTTGAAACGGAAAAGAAAAAATTTTGAGGGGGTGTTATAAAAATTTTTTGCTGAGCGAATACATAGGTGTATTATTCACAGAATAATAAACCAAAATCTGTCATGCCTAATCTGTGAATACTATTATCCTTTTCAGACCATTCTAAAACCAAATCTGTGAATAAGCCATTTATGCACACCTTCATGAATTTGTGCCATGGTATTGATTTGTTCAAACAAATTACCGCCTAATAGGTAGGTAGTACCTTTTTACAATCTTCAAAATACAATAATTTTGTACGAGTGTCAGTTCCTTTCTCAACATCCTTCTACCTTACTTACGTTGTAAGTAGAAACTGGAAGGGCAGCGATCTATTTGCGTACACACCTGCTGTTCCTGTTTATAGACTTTCCCTGTTTATGCTCGAGCTACCATAATGGGGGAGGTAAAAGGTAGGGTATCATAATAATGACGTTGGTCGATACTAAAAAAACTATTACAATAAACATGTTCATGCAACTTGCGTGGAGACATTTCATGTCCCGACGAGATTTAAATGAAAACACAATCAACATGGTTATGTATGTGAGGTATGTTGTAAACTCTCTCCCGCCGATTTAGCATTCAAGTGGGGTTAAAGCATCGAACATTTCTGGCAATAGTTACGTATGTAGGTACCTGTTGGAATGTTTATCAGTTCACGTCTTCCAGCTGCCTCCCAGAATCAGAATATTCTCTGAGCATATTACAAATTGTAAGTTACAAATTATACTCGTACTCACAACATTCCTACAACGCTAGACAAATCACTTCTTCTCGAAAACTCATAATTGGGTCTCGAATTGGAATTGCCAGTTTATAAAACTACAAATTATTGTACAACGGTCTATTATTTTCCTGTATAGAAACCCCTTCTGTGTAGATCACTGAATTCTACTATTAGTTAAGACCCTGATTTATTAGGGTCGTTTTTTGCGGTGGATGCCTCCATACCCAAGCACGCACGTACAAATTCATACACAAGAAAAAAATATACCACAAGATTCGAAGTACAGGTAGGCTGTGTAACGTTCGGCTAGTTATAGGTGCACCAAATTTAATTAATTTTAGTTCATGCTAGGTAAGTAAGAAAAATGCGAAGTACGGTGGCGGACGTACCTACAGAATTTTTTTTTCATTCCATTTTCGGGTTCTAAGTTACATTGAAACGCAAACCATCAATTTTGAGGGGGGTTTAAAATTTGGTTTTCATAGGTATTCGATTCCAAGGGTTCATTATTGAAAATAATAAACCCAAACCACAATGAACCGTCAGATCAGCCGATTTTTGATGACTGATCTATTTTAATCAGATTTTAGGTAGCATCGGCTGAGAGTAGTGTAGTACTGGTATTCTTTGTTGGTTGCTGTATCACTGAGGTGAGATGCAACTCCTTGTAGATTGTGAAATCTTTTCCAGCAATAACAGTATACATATTAAATGATAGGTATGTGAATACTTATCACGAGAAAAAGTTTAGAATTTGACAAATTCATTGATTTGCACATTACACTTTTCCACATTAAGTTAACCCCGTTTTGTACAACAGTGCACAAGGCCCTACTGCGGGTGGACGGCTGCCAGAATTGAAAGGCTGCTCCGAAATAGAACGCAGTTGTTCAAGTCGAAGTTCAATAATTATAAGCTGTCGGAGCGTCATTTAGTCGGCCTTCTAAAATTTATTGTTTAGGGTATAGTCTCGGGTACCGGATTGGGTAGGTACCTCAGATCCTTTTCACGGTATAAGTGTATGCAAGGACACTTCTTGGATTTAACATATTTTTATCCGACACGTGGAAAACAAATTTCGTCCACATTTTGAGGTTAAGGAGTCAAGTTTCTTTAAATGAAAAAGGGGCCACCACCCCATCCCAAATGGGGGCCCCATTGGGGATGGGGGGCTCCCACCTCAAATTTCATCAACAGCTGTTCCTCAATTTTAAAATTCGACCAACTTTTTGTGTTTGATGCAACAAAGACACGTTTGATCATCTTCTTAAGCGCAAATCTCTATGCCAAAAAAGTTTCCTGGTAAATACCTATGACTTCTTCATAAAAGTGAAGATTGTGTGGGTTCGTATTAATTACTTCAACCCTCCGCTAAAACTGACATGCCGAATCCCCGGTGAGATAAATCCCAAAATCCTTGTATAAGTAGGTACCTACATAGGTATAAGCCACTGCTATCTAAGATCCTCACCAATATTCTTCATCGACTCCACACCTACGCTATATTTATATCATAATTATATCATATTATCTTCTTTTTTTCATGTGTGATTTTGAACCTTTTAATTTGAGCTGCCTCCTTTTGTAGGAATCTTGAAGTCTCAGAATAATTGAGTTGACGTGCTGTAAGTATGCTGAGGTACCTACATTATTAACTTCGTTCATTGTTTATTATCAATAAACTATAGTTAAGGGCCTACCTTCCAGTACACCAAAAAACAATATTACGACGTTATTCTAAATGCAGTAGACATCTGTGTTGAAAAGGTAAATTTTAGGGTAATGAGAGAATAAATGTGGATCATCATGGAGTCATCAGCATGGCTTATGGAGCGAATTTTCAAAGAAATAGTTCGGGAAATGGAGAGTTTAAATTAATGGTTTTGATTGATTTAGTAAATAGTTTGGGCTTTTAATTAACGGTGCAACTCACTACGGTCTGACTGGGCACTTGTTGCGACCAGAATGGCACGTCGTGCACAAAAAAAAAATCATTTTTGGATGTTTTGAACAAAAAATCGTGATTTTGATCACTTGATGCAGTCTGAACGTGCTGGCACTACTCACAATCGATTCAGCGACCAAAAAAATATGGTAAATGACACCTCACATGCCTACAAAAAAATATGCAATTTTTTGGATTTCGGATTAAGTAAGATTTTGTAAATTTGGTGAGCTGGGTGCGCTAATGGGACTGGGACTAGTTGCAACCGATTCAGCGCCCCAAAAACATTATTGACAACAACGCGCATGCCTATGCTGCTGAAATCCTTTTTGTTTTGGATTTTTTGGGCCAAAAATTTGTAATTTTGGACCGCTGCGCACAGTGCGATCGGGCCGGATAACGAACTCATCATTACTCTCGTGGAGACGGATTTTTCAGCGCAAGAACGAATTTTGGACCATGGAAATTAAGAGAATTATGGTACGGAATTGCTTACATGTATGTGCGTATTTATGAAAAAGTGAAAATCTATAATTTGGATCTCCGATGCATGAAACGGATTTTGGAGGGGTTTCCGGTTCACAGGGAGCATCTCTGACATTTTGGAACGGGCCAAATAGCTACATTTTCCTCGAAAATTCGCTCATGAAACTGTTTAAAACGTTGAAAAACGAACAAGTATGAATGAAATACTGAAATTTGGTGGAAAGTGGTTTGGTCAAACATTTTGAAACGAGTGTATATAATTATTTATTCGGTTGTTCAGAAATGATTTTCATAACGAGATGACCAAACGAAATTGTGAACAAGTAGGTACATAATACCATGAGCAAACAGTCTCCGCCACTTTCACTGCTCACGACCAGTCGACCACTATGACCGATCGGTCCTTTTCGACGATCCTTCGTGTTGAGCCTCCCACTACGACGAGAGACTGCAGATCGGAATCCAGGCTCGGGGAAATACACCCCCGCCACGATCATCCCCTCCACATCTTCCCCTCTCCCACAGACACCACGTGATCCCCTGTAGCCCATCCGCCGGTCCTGCCTTGAAAGGATGCCGAGCGTTCCGGATGGCTGGTGTCGGGAGGGGAAGCCCCTTTGAGAAGATAGTCCGTCGAACTTACGAGGGTCACGAACCCCCAGTGCTCCAGAACTGGAGGATGTTGACGTCCATTCCAGAAAAGTATTGCTAGGACACTCATCACAGGACAAAACTGCTAGGTAGGTACTCGGAAAGCGGATTCTGGAGTTTTCTGTTGGGGTCTTGAAGGTTCAGGATGCTGTTCGATTCTAGACGTACCTACCTTTATTATGATCATGATGAACAGGTGGAAAACAGTTCGAGAAATGTAAAGCAATTCATGAGTCTACCTGACAGTGACGTACATAGCTAACCACTAATCAAAAACGCTGCAAAGTCCTTGTCACATGGGTTTATTATTCTACTGGACACACCTACAGAAATGTTGGCTGTTCAGTTATTGTTTATTTCATGTGAAATAATTGAAATAGCTATTTCTGATTGTTTCCACCATTTTTGGCCCCTAAAACACGAATTAGGTACCTACGCTCTTTTTTTTTTTTTTTTCAAATTATCTTTGATCATTGGTAGTGCCATTTAATCGTCTTGATCCACGTGTTGATACTACTTCCAGTGTTATTATACAAACTGATGATGATTTCAGACGATTTTCCAGGTTTTTGACTCACAAAAAATCAATTTTGGGAGCTGAACATTTGATAGAACCTCGATTTTCCACTCTTTGGTCAAAATCGACTTCATATTCGGTCTTTTCGTCCCCAGAAACATGGAAAAAGATACCTCAAAAGCTCATGTTACTAATATGTTACTAAAACACAAAAAGTACCTACTTTTGTGCACATTTTCACTCATAACATCCCTGGGTATATTCCGATCGGGCTGAAAAGTTTCGGGACACAACTAGGGCCCAAATGGAGCATGTGTGCGAAAGAACGACTTTTTTAGACCAAAAATGAAGCCGGTACACGTGATACGGCGTACGGCGTACGGCGGACGGACATTGCATTTTTGGAACCTACGCACCTTGAAACGTAAAAGAAAAAATTTTGAGGGGTTGTTATAAAAATTTTTTGCTGATTGATTACATAGGTGTATTATTCAGAATAATAAACCAAAAGTGGACTCAAGGTAGTATCTAGCAGACTGTGTGCTACGGTTTGACTTCTTCAATCTACGCATCACGAAATCAGCACTGATCTGGGTTTCAAAATTGGAGGATGTAGGACAGCCTTTCCAAAAACTGTTTGCAATGAAAGCGCAAGGGTTGCTAGGTAACTGTTCGGTTTCTCGATTTTCGACGAGGTTCAGGTGGAGGGGGGGGGGGTTGAAAATAAATTGGAAACTCTTAAACCTTTCCGAGAGTTCACTGCGGCAAAATCACCATGGTATGAGCGCCTGTGCGCGCGCGCGCGTGTGCACCTGCACTATCTAGGTAGGTACGCTATTACCAACTCGTAATTCAGCTGTTCATGTCTCAAATTTTTCGGTCACTCTTCTGTTTTGAGGGTCAATAGGAACTGAAAATCGATCAATCGATAAATAATAACTTTTATTTTGTCAATATTTAAAACAGTATGTGTCTCCCCCCCCCCCCCCCCCCCCCCCACCGCTTGAACCGATATCCTGTCGTCTCATATCTCTCCTTTATGTTTATACCGCAGAAAAGAACTTTGATCACCGGACTAATCATATCTTATCTATGGAAGCGTTTGCCAAGGTACAACACACACCATGCCCCCGCCATGTGAGATGCCTCCCAAAGCGCTTTTTTGGCCTCTCAGATGATCTTAAACTCATCTTTGAGTGCGGTATTCGTTATCAGTCTTCATGCACATTGCCTATCGCTTATTTTTAGGTGCTTAGATACCGTCAGTGACATCGTCTTCCCATGGTCAAGTGGTAGGTAGGTTATAAAACAAAAGGTATGTACCTAACTGCTTCAGCTCACTTATCGATTTGCAATAATGGTTCATAGACATACCGTTATGTAAAATAAGAAGATAGCTTGAAAGTGGGGAAGAGGGTTACAGTCACATACACAAGAAAGTAGTACGTGCGTGGTACATATGTTGAAATTCCAACTGTTTGTAAACCTGTAAAAGTTGTACAACCTCACAAAAACAACAACAATAATCAATAGCTGTATAATAAAGTTTATTTCATTTCAGGTTTGAGTAGATGAAAGCCTGATCTTGAACTTTATAGTTAACCCTACCTACGGGTTAAAAAGTTCTCTAGTTCATTATAGTAGGTAGACTAATCGAGAACCACCGATGTAGATATATATTTTTCAGAATGTCTATCCTGCACTTTTAAATTAGTTCAATGATCGTTACGACAAATTTAAAACAGGACCACCGGTCTGTTTAGTAGGTATCTATTGTCCTAACTAATATTCCAATCCCATTTCGATCCTCTCTTTTAAATTACCTACTCGCACTACTTTTTGGCCTATTGATTACCTGAGGGACAAAAAAGCTCCACCTACAAATGAAGTAAGACCATTCAAGTAGTTTTCGATCGACTCAGGTGTCAAATGCTCCGGTGTTTTTCACAACATATTGAATCTAGATACACCCTACTAGATCCAACGTAGGCACCTGCAATATAGGTATATTATCAGAATAGCGATGGACATGTATGTATGTAGAGAGAACCCGTTCCTTATTAATGCAAATACAAAGAAAGAACAAAATATTAGGAGGTAGGTACCGAATTTCTCACGATTCACAACGAACAGGTAATGAGGAAAACAATGGCGAGTGGCGTTCTGTCAGAGGGTTACGTGCTTGACTTACCTAATGCTGAGATGTAGGCAGCTTCAAGTCGTCAATAAATTCCTCATCAGTTCAATCAACATAAATGAAATACTGCAGTTCAGTATACAAATCACTTGTATAGAACCGCATTTTGAATTGTTGTGATTTAATTACAAGTGGATCGACCACACCGGTCAATAATTGATATGAAAATTGGTTGTGAAATATACATAGGGTAGGTGGGTACTGATTTGTTACTGTGCAGCATTGATATTTGAATTATATAAATGCAAGTATCGCGTAGGTAGGTACATAATATCGTTGTCAGGGGAAGTTACCAGTGGCAAACCGAATCTGTTTATGTATATAAGTAGTCACTATTTGTGGACTCGTTTGTCAATAACCGTAAAATAATGTATGGTGACTTCCGTGGACTCGTGTGTCAATAACCGTACAATAATGTATGGTGACTTTGCTCTTGAAATTCCAGTGCAAACCTTACCGAGCTCGAACAGGGCGTAGGTGCATTACCGGAGACGTTGCCACTGTTACACCATCACTGCGAAAGAAAGGAATAATTATCATTTTTTTCCGCACCATAATTTGGAGATGGTGATGCAACTCTAAACATTGTCTACGATGCCATCTACTCGCTCCGTCTATTCATAGAAGAACGTGTGTAAATAGCACACCTATTGATAGACCGCCACTTGAGTAATTTTCTCTCTGTTTCCTTTGCGCTCCTACATTCGCAAGCCTACCTATACTTTTTTTGAAGTCGGTATTGTTTTTTTTGTTACAAATTTTTTATTTCTTGCTTTTTAGTGCGATATTTTTAGTATCATCCCAAGTGTCAGGTGATCCCAAACTGCAATTTTTGACTTCCAAGGTATGAGCATTTATTTCGGCCACCGAGTGAATTCGGGGGATTCAAAATACAATCATTGACTCTGGCGCACGCACACACTCTTCAATTCACTTCATCACTGCTTATTACCATAGAAACGGTGTTAACGGAATGAGTTCCAGTCGATGGCCCGCCCTTGACTCACATTTCGTGAGACAAGTTAACGACGTCGGTATCTCATTCCGCAACGACAATTTGTTATTAAAGTTCGGTATCGTAAGTTCCTGAATACCAATTTCGCTATCCGGGTGTCGTTACACGAGAGGGATAGCGACACCGACTCCATACCGACAATAAGGTAACGAGTTGCAGAATCGCGCTACAGGGCGAATAAAATTCAGTGACACTCAAGGCATTTTAACTGTAGGTACCTGAATAATCAAAACGCTTCGTAAAATAATCGAAATACTTACCTAGATGGATGGGTCATATTGAGTGTTGTATTCATACATCCATCAGCTTCACTAACTACTGGTCAGGATATCGATTAGGTTACTTCGAAGATAAGTAGGTAGTTTCTTCCCCTTACCTGTGCCGAGTCTTGGTAAAAAAAAGCAAAACTCCCTGGAGTAATCTCACAGTAGCGAAGTATGATTCCAAATCGTAACATCGTAAGTCATATCATGAATTGGTAGGTTCCTATATACAGTTACTCACCCTGAATCTTATTCACCTCATACCGTTGATCTGACACACGAATTCATCGTAATCCTCTTTTTGCTTAAAACGAAACCGCGAACACATCGGCTGCCTGAAGTGTTGTCTTCAGAAATCTCCATACCTCCCATCTCTGTTTGTACTTCTTCCAAGTACCGACGAGATTTTCAGTTTGGAACTACGTTGAACTACCATTGCATAGAATTGACTCAAAGACGCCTAACCTTTGCTCTGGTATGTATGTATTTTGAAAGAGCACTTGATATTTTAGCGTAAATTGGGCGTGGAAATTGGAAATTGGAGAGTCCTTGACCAGCGATTATATCACCGGTATGAAGGGATATCGATTAGGCTTCCTCAAGCCGTCTTCACCGGACCAAAAACCTACTCGAGAACAGCCACACTGTCACACTTCTCCCCACATGACATACACCTGGGTAAAAGAAGTTGGGAGGGAAAGGGGGGAATGAAAAGTAGTATGAAGTTCTGGTTCAGGAAACGGCATCCGAACAACTTCAAGGCGACTAACCTCCATCGTAATGGTACTACCTCATTAATATTTTACTGTTGGAGAACAAAGCTCATACATACGAGGTTGCTGTCCAGTGAGTTGTGCTCATCTGGGCAAACTCTATAGGTGATCAACCTCCATCGTTAGGATGGAACAACTATTGAGACTTGTAAATTGGGACATGGCATTAATCGCCTTCAAATGTGCCTTCACTCTAAAGGGGGTGGGGAAGCCAATAGATGTATGTATTATAAAAGGGACAGGATGTTTGTAAAGGAATCCTTCTGGGAAACCTTTGGGCTTACCCTTCTCGAAAGCCCACAAAAGTGGATGGAGTATGGTGAATTACTCAGCGCATACTACCAAACCACGCTCTGCTACCATGTGTCATAGTGAGAGGAGACTGACGGTGGACCCTCGAGAGTCTCCCTCCTAGGCCAGCGATTATATCACCGGTTAAGAACGGATATCGATTAGGCTTCCCCAAGCGACCCCGTCTTCACCGGGCCAAAAAACTGCTCGAGAACAGCCACACTGTCACAAGACTCTGACATCCCTGTCTACCGTGACACGTCTCCAGACGTGTGTGGCCTTATATCACGCCCAATTTTCGGAAAATTGCCTTTGACCTAGTGTACATTCTCTCTCACCCGAGAAATCGAGATACCCAGAAAATGCTGAAGGCAAGATTCATTTGATCATCAGTTTCCCGTGACTCCGTTTTTCCCGTTGGCCAGAGTGTATACCCGTCGCTGACTCAACAGCTGAGTCTGTGGCACGGGAACTCATCACGGGCTGGATCAGTCGTTTTGGCGTTCCTCTCAAAATTACTGTTGTCCAGGGACGCCAATTTGAATCCTCCCTGTTCCGTTCGTTGTCCAAGGTGTTGGTGATGCGACACATCCACACCACCTCGATCCATCCCTCTGCCAATGGGTTGGCAGAGCTTATGAACAGAACAATCAAGGCTGTGCTTCGCGCTCACGCCTCCTCTCAGTGGACCGATCTTCTCCCATTAGTCTTCCTTGGTATCCGATTCGCGTTCCATGAAGACCTACGACGATAGTGTATGGAACCATCCTGGGGCTGCCAGGAGAATTTCTGAACGCTCCCACGCAGCAGGAACCCTCAGATTTCGTTGCAGGGCTGCAGCGCAACATGGAGCTGCTCAAACCCGTTCCAACTTCGCGGCATGTGGCTAAGAATGTCCATCCCGAGTTCCAATCCTGTTCGCACGTCTTCCTACGGCACGACGCCTATCGGCGCCCGCTGCAGGCCGCATACACTGGACCATACCAGATTTTAGAACAGGACGAAAAATTCTTCAAAGTGCAGGTCCGAGGCAAGGATACCTTCGTTTCTGTCGACCTACTTAAACCAGATTACGTCCTGGCTGACCAGTCGCCGGCAGTGGACACAGTTGGTACCGCAAGGGAAGCATCATCGACGCCCGTTCCACGCGCCCAGGGCCGCGTGAGGTTCGCACCGCCGGAGATGGGGGAGTGACTGTAGCTTTTTTACAGTATAACTCTACATTTCTAAATTCCGTTTCGAACAGGTGTCACAGGTGAAAAATTCAGTTTGAATTTCAGAATAGTTTGGCTGAAAGTTGCGTTTTGTTGTGCGTTACCCCAAAATAACTTTGCTCTCAACTTTTTGTTCTATAAATTTCTTACGGTTAAATTTCGAACAAAGAGTCAGATTTATCAATTGTGTAATACATCGACAGTGTAATATCGATTGTGTAATACAATGACAGTGTAATAAATATTCGCCAGTAACTCGAACTGATAATGAACTTGGAAATAAAGTTATATTGATTATACAAATGCAGTTACATAATGAAGTGGGCGAGTAGGTGCTCTACATGATCGACGATAGTGATCTACATCTACATGATAGTGACACGGTGGATACAGTGGGTCGTGTTGGGCCGTGGTTTTCTATTACACAAACTTGAATGGCGTCACGTTTTTTATTGAAAATTTTCATAGCGGATGCTAATAGAGTCCAGAAATGATCTTGGCAATTAGTCAACGCTGTGGTTGAGGACTTAAGATTAGGTGGCTGAGAAAAAATTGAGAAATCGAGTAAAATTTTACTGTTATGTCTCCAGATATAATAATCCAAAGTTTGACAGAAATTGGAAAACTACAGGCCAGCGGGTGGAAAAAAACTGGCTACGCTACTGGTCTTGGGGGTTTATAATACCTACGTGATGAATTCATAAACTGCTAAAGAACTCGATCGGAAAAATCCCGCGGATGAAGAAGATGTCCATCCCGTTCTAGCCAGTATGTTACCGTACGTAGGTACTTGGATGAGTCGCTTTCATACCACCGATATGTACTGAAAACTATTTAGTTCTGTAATCGTAAAAGGGAGGTCCGATCTCGTTTCCCCACTTGATAATAATCGAAGTGATTCTGCTCGATGTTTGCTCTCATCGTGTAATGAAATTTGAGCTCACCGACAAAATATTTTTAATCGATGAGCTAGCGATAGCGACACGCATACGTACGCATATGCTCGACCTGCTTTCAGTACCTAACCCTCTGTAAACACGATATAGCTTCAACCTCACCCCCTAGAATCACAAAAGGGCGAATGGGTTTCTTCTGACAATTGCTAATTTATACTAAGGAATGAAAGAAAAAATAATACGGAAGTGTAAGTAGGTAGGCTCCTGGGCGGGTGCTTGCTATAATGTGGTTAACGAGCCCGGGATATAACTCTAAACTTTAAATAACGTTTTTGTGAATAACATAGTTTCTGATGGCCTGTGGTTTTACAATAAACACTAAACTCAACATACAAACAACTAAATTCAACCTAAAATTCTGTGGTTTACAGAAAAGCTTTATACCCAAGTATTGATTTGGATTTGTCGACAACTACCAACAGAGCGCAGGTTGCTGCACCCGCATCCTCCAAAGATTTTAATATTCGTGCACAAATACATACTCTGCTACACATAAGATTTTCTCTCCTGAAAACAAAATGTTTATTATTGAGTGTTCCATACAGGTAAAGAATATATTCAGCCGGTGGCGTGGAATGAGAGGATGTTATTACTTGTTTGTAATAACAATGAAAGGATAACAATGTTTAAGGATATCAGTGGGAGGATGACTAATAGTTCATGATTCCTTTTGTAAATAGCATGATAAAACTTCTTGTACATGAAGCTCCTTAGACTTTCATAATATGGTAGTACGTTGGTAACTGTTGGTACATCACTGCAGATCACACCCTTGAACACCTTCTATCGGGTAGGTCCCCTGCATGCCAAGTGTTCGAGAGCTTAATGTTGTTTCATCTCAGCACCGCATGAAGGTAGCATACTGGTAGATACAATACCTTAGCTATGATAATCATCCATAAAATAGTTCAAGGCTACCTATTGAAATCCCATTTACACAAAGTAGAAGTTTCTACCGCGCAGCATGACCATTTGAGCTCCTTTTTAGCGAATTTTCGAAGAAAAGGAAGCTATTTTAAAATTTAGCCCCTTTGAATCAAATAAGGGGACCTACGATATTTCAGTGAACAGCGTTCTATTAAATGGCGGCGAGGGGGGAGGGGGATCTTGAGCTATGGTCTTATTTGGTTCTCCTATACCAATAGACGATACATTTCCAAATGGTTTGTACGTATAAACCGATATACACAAAGCATCCTTTCTGCTAGCTTCGAGGATGTGCCTTCGCCTATATTGATAGATAACACTACCGACATAAATCTTGTTAACTTGGACGTAATGAACGTAATTTCCCAGAAGCCTCATCGTATTAACCGCTCCCTCGGTGGTGCTTGGGCTGGGAGAAGCTCTTCTCGTCAACTAAAACTACCCGACATCCAGATTCAGCTTTTCATCATTTTTGAGAGGACAACTGAAATGCAGATTATTTGTAAAGAACTGATTATTATAAAGCTATCTGATGAAAATAAATAGTAATAATAAACTAGTGGGTCCGCTGACCAGGTGCCACACGTAATTTTGAAAATAGACTCAAATTCTGTCTATGTTGCTCGCTAAATAATAGCTATTTTTCGTAACGTTTTGCGTCTAAACATTTATCAAACGCTGTAAGGATGGTTGATAGAGCTATGAAAGTTATTCCATTCGATTCAGCTTGCTGGAAAACATGAAAAACTTTATCAAACACACGTTTTTCTGACAGTTGGCACCAGTGGTGGCAGCGTGGCGCCGTTTCCTGGCACCATTTTGGTACCAAAAACGATACTTTAATTAGCTTCATTTTCCTCGAAAATTATCTAAAATGTCGACATTTTATGCTGCGTACAACATAAACCTGCCTATCATCATCTGTTTCGCATAATTCTTCTGCGTTAGGTGGAAGTGAATTTTAAATAAGATCTACCCATTCTCCATCCAAAGGCGCGCCCCTGTTACTAAACAATTTACCACTCTAAAATGGATAATTATCCCGAAGTTTTGAATAATCGTGCCTATCTATCTAAGTGAGGTAGGTAGGTAGGTACTCGTATTTACAAGATGTACCAACAACACGCCCATGCCGACAGCTGCAGAGATACTTGAAAGGAGGTAGAAACGAGAAAAGGAGGCCACCCCACCCAGTACAAATGAAGATGTACGTAACAGTTGCTGTAATATATTATTTAAACTTCCGCATCTTCCTTCTTCCTCCACCCATTGCTGGTGTGAGCGCTCCAAACTTGCGAGATTACTCCGGGGTGTCTGAGTATCATATTATATTCAACACTATATAAAGAAACTAAAACTGAAGTTGAATTGAACAAATAAACAAACAAAATAATGTTTAGATTCCTTAATACTATTCAAAATGCAACAAACGAAATGATCACCATCAAAAGAAAAACTGATTTACTGTTGAGGAAGAGATTCAAACCATAACTTGAAAAGTTGAACGGGCAAGAAATATTAGTGAAAAAGGATTAGATTTTGATGAATGGTTTTATGCAAAATTAAAGGAATATTGTGAAGGAATATCATTTAGGCACCTAACTTTTTTCCTGACCTTCGGGCTGGGTTTTCACAACCCCCAACGACCATTAAAACTGCGTTAAAAAACGCTGCAAATTATTACACAACGGCATATTATTTACCTGTATAGATGCCCCTTCTGCGTAGATCACTGTTCTCTGTGGAATACCTACCCTCGTGCTCCCCCCAGGAAGGACCTAAATCGGGTACTGGAACCGACCCAGGAATTAAAGTTTCATAAAATATGGAAAACGATACTTCACAAGCTCATGTTCAGTAAAACCTCAAGAAAAAAACGCTGCAAAGTCCTGTCACATGGGTTTATTATAATTCTATTGGACATAGCTACAGAAATGTTGGCTGTTCATCTATTGTTTCTTTCTTGTGAAATAATTGAAATAGCTATGTCTGATGGTTTCTACCAACTTTGGCCCCCAAAACACGAATTAGGCCTCCTTTTTTCCCCAAATTATCTTTGATCATTGGTACCTCGTGCCATTTAATCGTCTTGATTCGCGTGTTGACACAGTTTCTAGTGAAATTATACAAACTGATGGTGATTTCAGTCGATTTCCCAGGTTTTTGACTCATAAAAATAAGTTTTGGGAGATGAACCTTTGGTAGAACCTCAATTTTCCTACCCTATTTTGATACCCATTTTATACCCATTATTATACCTATTTTTATACCCATTTTCACTCATAACACCCCTGGGTATATTCCGATCGGGTTGCAAAGTTTTGGGACACAAATGGAGCATGTGTGAGAAAGATAGAATTTTTTTAGACCGAAAATGAAGCCCGTACGGCGGACGGACATTGCATTTTCTGAATCTACGCACCCTGAAACGTAAAAGAAATATTTTTGAGAGGGTGTTATAAAAATTGTTTGCTGAGCGAATACATAGGTGTATTATTCACAAAATAATAAACCATAAAACGCTGCAAAGTCCTTCTCACATGGGTTCATTCAATTCTATTGGACATACCTACAGAAATGCGGCTGTTCACTTATTGTTTCTTTCTGTGCAATACCTAATAGAATTAGCTATTTTTGAAATTCTTTCGTTACCTGCACATGTCTATGCCAAGACCAATACTGACCCATTGCTAGATCAGTAATATACCTCATGCTATCAAGTAATGATACCATCACTACTGGGGCATCCATTGCTTTTGCAGGCTGTTTTCTGTCGTCAAATCATGCAATGTCTGTCAAAGCACTGGAAATCCAAGAGTAGAACTCGGCTAGTACAGGCCCTTACTGCTTTTTTACTTTAAAAAAAAAAACTAGTATGGGACCACCTCCCTGGGATGGGATGATCCTCTTGCATTTGAAAAAAGATTCATCGGAACTGGTCCAGTAGTTTCGGAATAATCGCTAGAAAAAAATAAAAAAATTTAAAAAATAAATTAAAAAAATTCCGGTCATGCAGCATGGCTTAAGAGCGAATTTTCAAAGAAACAGTTTGGAGAAATTAAGAATTTAGACTAACATTTATCTGCCAGAGGCACTCATTACAGCCTTACTGGGCACTTCTTGAGACCAGAGTGGCACGTCGTGCAGAAAAACTATGTCAAAAAATTGGGTGTTTTGAACCAAGAAATTGTGATTTTAATCACTCTGAACGTGCTGAAACTACTCAATCAAGTCAGCAACCATTAAAAAAAAAAATTTGGAAAAATATACAAATTTTTTTGGAATATCGGACCACAATTTTGTAGATTTGGTGCGCTGGGTGCGCCTATACGGGCTGGGACTCGTTGCAGTCGATTCAGCGCCCCAAGAAATGTGTTTGACAACACCCCACACGCCTATATGTTGCTGAAAAATCGTTTTTTAAATTTTTCACCAAAATTTGTAAATTTGCACCGCTGCGCACAGTGCGATCGGGCTGGGTAACGAGCTCATTATGTATACATTATATACCTATAGATTTGTTCGTTGTTGACCGTAAAATTAAATACCTATAATATATATATAGATATATACAAAAAATTTAACCTATAATATTTCTCGATTGATTTCCCATGCATAAAACGGATTTTGGAGAGTTTTCCGGTGCACAGGGAGCAGATCTGAGTAGGGGTAAAAGGAGAGAGCTGGCACAGGGTCTAATGAAGATAACCTGACACACCTGAGAAGTGGATGGTAACAGTAGTGATAACCTTCCTCGCGACTCATACTAGGTATAACCTGTACTTTTTTTTACTAACTTGTTGACACATTGAGGGTAGTTGGGGGCTAGCCCCCCTTTCTGACTTTTAAATTTCTGATGACGTCACTGGGCGTCAGGACCAACACGCAGTATTTCCATTTCGCGGCGAAAAAATTTTCCTCCGGCGACGGGGCTCGATCCCCAACCTCCCGCTTGGAAGTTTGATGCTTTACCACTATGCTACGCAACAGCCTACCAGAGGTCTTGAATATGATGGTAGACGAATACGCTGCAAAATAGATCGATGGCCCAGCAAACCCTCCTCCAGCTAGCATATAATTGGATAGTAAAATATGTTATTATCGATAGTTTGATACAGCGAGGCACGATGAATGCATAGACGGGGCATTATTTCAAATACCAGGTCGAGTGTGGAATTGAGCTTTCATCACTTGTGCGCTGGAATGTGGATGGGACACGAGATGTGGATGACTTGTTATGAGACAGTAATGTGTCTCGACTTCTTGGATACCTTCTATGACGGCTGTCAGTAGCTCCTCATTGATGTGGTTGGTTCGATTTTTTTTTTTTCAAGATGACCTCTAATGGGGCTTCAAGTTTCTCTTCCGTCTCATAACCAATCACATTAATCGAAATTGTGAGGTTTTGTGTGTTACTCTATAGTTCCATCCTCTATCTGGGACAAGTGCGGCCAAAACAGTCCACAGAAAGCATTTTTCATCGCCATTTTAGATGTTGATTACGCCTATCATTGAGATTGAATTTGAAGAGGGAGTGGTGATGATCCACTGTGCCACACGTGTTCGACCAGTGAAATATTTTATTGATCCGAGTAGACCTCGTCGGAATTTGCTGTGTAGGTATTTCGTGGGTCGTAAATAATTTCGCAATCTAAAGTTTAATGTGAATATCGACACTGCTCAGTACCTTTCACTGCTTTATTCGAGTAGCTACATCCCACTTTATTTAACGTGGTAGCGTGAAACTGGTATGTTATTTGGTACCTACAAGAGAAATAATCTACAAGACACCCTGCGAAGAACGAAGGGATTCCTACAATGATCATCAAATCTTTATCACGTTAAAAATAAATTGTTAAACTAAATAGTCGATTAGGTAGTTCTTTGATTAAAATAGTATAGAAAAATAATAATAGAACGTAGAAAATATAAATATCGTTTTAACAAGTTAATCGAAAAATATCTCAATCTGTAACTGTTGATAGTGTTTAACCAACTTTTCGTGAAATGGTACTTATGCGACGTGAAAAGGTGGTTCAAGGCGGGAACTAGAGCTCTGCTATCTCCTCAAATATTAGAAAATGGAAGTTTTTGTTCAAAAGTAAAATAGCTAACAGTCCACTAAATACGTTGTACAGTAGTGACTCAAGAACCTACTAGTTTATTGGAGATCAGTTATTTTATCAAAAATTCAAAGGGTTCGCTTTAGCAAATGTTTTTTGTTTGTTGTTACTTAATCATGTACACCGCATTGTTTGATAATTATAGTTTGTGCCTTTCTTAGTCAAAAGCTCCATCACCAACGTCAAGGTGAAGGCACATCGATGGAGTCCTACTTACATACTAAACACATTCATACTGCTTGGGGGTCTTTACGACCACGCTAGAGGCCCATTCATACAAGTACATCTCCAAGGATAGTTATTCAATTTTGAGTATAAGTGGGGATGCCGTGTTTCCGGTAGGTAGGCCCATTTCTAAGGAAAAGTTATACCATTTTGGGGCAAAATTTGGGACTTTTAAGGGAAAATGCCGTGTTTCCGGTAAGAACAATTCCATAGATTGCCATACCTACCATTTTGGGCGTTATTTTGAGGGATTGCCGTGTTTCCGGTAGGTAGGCACATTTCTAAGGAAAAGTTATACCATTTTGGGTAAAATTTGGGGCTTTTAAGGGAAAATGCCGTGTTTCCGGTAAGAACAATTCCATAGATTACCATACCTACCATTTTGGGCGTTATTTTGAGGGATTGCCGTGTTTCCGGTAGGTAGGCACATTTCTAAGGAAAAGTTATACCATTTTGGGCAAAATTTGGGACTTCTGGGGAAACTGCTGTTTCCAATATGAGTTCCCACCATTTTGGGCGTTTATAAGGGATTAATGACTTACTATTGACTTTTCTAAGTTCCATTCATACTGCTTGGGGGTCTTTACGACCACGCTAGAGGCCCATTCATACACACATTCTAAATCGAGTCGATCATCGGTAAATTTCGCTACCTCGTAACAGGTTAGTTCAATAGGTTTTTTTTTTGTTTTTTGTTAGTATGTTTGGAATTATTTTAATTGATTTTCATAACAGTGCTACGTACAATATGGGAAAACTACATAAATTTAATAATAAAATATTCAAGTTGAATAAAAACATGTAATATTTTAAAAAATAGGAAGTTTTTATCTTCAATCACACCTATTGCTGTGAAGTCTTTTTTTTTTTTTTTTTTAATAAGTTTTTCCCTAAAATAATAATTATAATCAATATTCTATTACATTTTTTTCTTTTGACGGGGTGGCTTTATTTTCCTTCGAGTTATTCCAAGTAACCATGAGCAACTGTTGACACACCGTCCTCCAATATTTTCCTTTTAGTATCAAATGGGGACAAAGCTATTTTGTTAATTTGGACAGTCGATACGTTATGTTGTTTAGATTGAATGACTACCATTTGCTTTCTTTCTATATTACCTGAAAATAAGGAGTTGTAATAATCTTCAAAAGTTATTTCATTTTCAACGACATTTCTACTAATACCCTTGATTTTCTTTATCTCCCTCTCGTCTTCGGCTAAAATCTCATACATTTTCGCTCTGAGAGCTATAAACTTGGCTATTATTTTCCCATTCATTTCATCTTTGAATTTGCCCAGTACTTTTTTATTTTTTAAAGAGAAACAGGGATGATCTTGAGGATAGTCGGATGTATCCATGTAGTCCAGCATGTTGAGAGTTTCGATGTGTATGTCGTCTGTCTTCATTGCGTATATAAAACTGTCTGTGTCCATATAACAAAGTTTCAACCTTTCAGGTCCAAATCTCGGTAACATTACATCATAATGGTACTCGTACATTGTTGTTTTGGAAATATCTAATATACTCATACCAATGTAAATAGGTTTATTGAATGTTATTGATTTTTTAGCCATGTGTACCGCTACCAGGTTTTCACTGTAAATAGTTCTGTCTAGAAACTCGGGTTTTGCTATGAGTTTTTCCAGCTTTTTAGCATCTGAAACCAGATGAATGGTCAGTCTATTCCTAATGTTTTCCATAGTTTTACCAAAAATGGCGTTATTCATCAATTTGAATAGGTCTTTTTCGAAACTGTTTTTAGCGTTCTTTCTAAGATCTGTATTCAACGCTATGTACGGTCGTAACCACTGCGATTGTTTGAATTTCAATACCCGGTGGATCTTTGCAACTTTTAAACCGTGATCCATAGCTTGTTTTAGCGCGATGTAATGCACTATATAACGTTCACGGTTTCCTAGATGTGGTGTCAATTTAGTTGTCGTATCGCCGGGAGGTATAATATTTTCTGCAAGGAATGGAAGATCGTTATGTGATTTGTGTAGATGTTGTGGGTATTCAACATCAACCTCCAGGATGTATCCGTACTGATCATCTTCATTCAAACTCAGTACATCAATGTCTTCTTTACACCACGTAAATCCACCGTAAGGTAGAGGTTTCGACATGGCAAAACCATAGAGATTGTTGCAGTCCTGATAGGTGATGAAAGTAGATTCTTCTTCCTCGTTAAAGTCCTTCATATACTTGTTATTGGCTTTGACATATCTGTGGGAAGCCTGACAAATTCCTCCTCGTATCCCCTTTTCAATCATCAAAATCTGATCGTAATCAGTTAAAAGGTCCAATCTCATTTCAGTATATTTAAGCATTGCACCCCACGATAGACCAGGTAATGTAAAGTAGTGAGCTGGATCTAGCTTATGGCTTTTATGGATTGTATCTCTGAAGTTTTCGAACACATCTGCTAGTAGGAGAACATCTGTCTTGAGGTAGTGATCACTATACTCTCCAAGTGTAGTACAATTAAAGTGCCGCCATACTGTTTTCGCATGTTGATAATCCTCATCCGTGATACCACGTTTATGTAATTTGCTGTAGAAGGCTTCTTTAGGAGGTAGAGAGGTTTCACCCAATTTTTCCCAGGACGAGATGTATTCATACGGAAACACGCCTTTTCTATTCATTAGAGCTAGATCGTCCAATGAATGAAACTTTGTCGTCTCTTTAAATTCAGGAACATTTTTTGCCAATGCGTCCAGACTTGCTGACATAAACCTGAAGGTGTCAATGTATCGGATTTTGAATCCTCCTGCTACTTTTTTAGTGAACGAGATATACTTTTCTTCAGAGTTAGGAATAACCTCAATTTCTTTATCGTCGTATCCAAGCTCCTTTACGATGAAATGTGAGTCGTATCCAGAGAGGTTATGTATTAGGACTGGAATAAATTTTGGGTTCCTACATCTCAGATTACAGCTATTGTGCGCGGGACCCCTATATTTACCAGTAATATGGCAATGATCGTGTACTTTTCCATCATTTTCGGTGAACTGAGAGTTGCACAAGTAACATTTCTTTGCTGATCTAAAGATCATTTCATCTCCTTCAGATAGTGGGGTCATTGGGGTATTCACCGAATAAGCTGCCGAAATCGTCTCTGCTATTGTTTTTACTTGCTGAACAAAGTGAGAGACTGCATCTTTTCCCCTGTAGACAGTCGGTTCCGATGGTATGTCTAACTGCACATCCTCAACTTTATCCGTTTTCTTTACATAGAGACAATAGCTCATTGGTACATGTCTTTGAATTGTTTTGGTGCAGGATTCCGTAGACTCTTCTGCTGTAGGCTCTAGTAATGCTTCAAAATCAGCATATATAACGTAAGGAACCTTCAACATTCTTTCACAATGTTCGAACTCAGTGTACGGTTTTTTTGTAGGCATGTCTACACGAATTGCCTTATTTTCCATACAGTATTCGCGGTGTTCAGCTAATTTATCCTCTTTCGTTTTACCATATCGATCATCGAATTTTGTGAAACACCTTTTACATACGACTATTTGTCCATTGTGTTTAGTCAACTGTCTTCCGACCAGTTTTTCAAAATGTTTGATGTAAACATAATGGTGTGCACCTGATTCGTCGTTTATGAGAAGGAGATCACGGTGATCGGGTAACTCCTCTTTTGTCACTTTAAGAGGATATATTTTGCAAGCATCATCCAATCCGTATACATTAATCGAAATGTCGTTGATATTTTCGAATTTTTTGATCTGCTTTAGAGGTGTAGGAAAATCGATGCAAGAAAAATCATAGGGGTGATCAAGATTGAAGTATTTACTCACACGCTGTGCATTCTTGGTAATAAATTTGGCTAGAATTGAATATTGAAAGCATAAATCATCTTTATTTTTCACATTGACACAAGCATGTTTGCTTTCGATTTGCGGAGGGAGTCGGATGTAAGTGCTTCCCTTTAGAGGCAAATTTTTATTAATTCTTAAACGCAACCCTTCTATATGGCGCAAAGACCATCCACTTTTTTTCAACTGAGCCTCCTCCATTTCATTTTGCAATTTTTCATTAAATTTCTTAACAACGTAATCAAGATTTGTATCAACTTGTATCGCTTTGTTTCGTGTTTTGAACGCTTTATCTTGTAACTCACCAACCGTACTTTTAAAAGTACACTCCACAAGTACATTGACCTTGATTGATGTAAATTCATTTAATGCGTCTCTTATTTTAATTTTTATGTCATCTTTCACTTTGGACAGGAAAGTTGGTAAATCTGAAGGTGAATCATTTCGAATAAACCAAGATTGCAATCGGTTCTTAAAAGCTGTTTCATAGCCATAAGTCATACCTTCTCCAATTTGTTCAAGTATAGCTTGTTTCTTCGGCTCCCACAGTTTAATCTTCTTTCCTCCTGCAGCATTGCAACACGAGTCTTCATGCTTCCTTCCATTGTAGAGATTTTCAAATGGTTTATCACAATATTTACAGGTAAAAACCATTCCACAACTATTTTCGTGCCTCCGAATATTTTTGGCACTGAAGGATTTTCCGCACTTCACGCAGTTATTCATCTTCACAGTCAGAGTTGTTAACAGTACGAAGTTCAGGGAACTACTGATCAAGAACAGTGTTCATCCGTGCTTATATACCATCGCCACTTCAGAATCGACTTTATTTTAGCCAATCAGAGAAGGCGTTATTTAATCCAATGAAACTGAAGGGATTGAATAACAAATTTTTCGTAAAGAAATGGCACAGGATGATGCGTAAATGGTAAATAATGGTAAAAACCACTAAAATAGCCTGGATTAAGAAATGATAGACGAGAATGGGGGAAAAATGGTGAAAATGATCGAAATCACTTGGAATTGGTCAAAATTGTCTGAAATGGCGATGAATTAACGCCAAAAAGCAGTGGTAAGTCAATATCCTCTAATATTCGCTCAGATACCCATTCTGCATGCCTAGAACTCTCCACTTTTTAATCATGACGCCAATCGTAATAAAATAAAATAAATCAATTAATGCATGAATAATATTAGCTTACATATACATGCTGCATATTTTAGGCGAGAGTGGTCTACTGTAAGTGGCGTGGGAGGGGGAAAAGGGAAAATGGGTGTGATTAGGGAAATGGAGGGGAGGGGGGTAAAACGGTGATTAATTATCATTATAAAGTAAATTACTCCAAATTATCAAAGCAATGATGAAAAACACAAATAAATACGAATGAAATACTGCAAGGGGAAAAAAAAAAAAAATCATTGGGTTTCTCAATTGTACTATGACTCATCATGTTATCAACCGTCATCCCAGCCACTGAATAATCAGATTTTGGTATACAGCCCGGTATTGTTAACCATTTTAGCGGCACACACCCCTATCTCTCAGATAATCTGAGGGAGGTATGGAACCCGAAGGTCACTGGAACTATGCCATCTGCGCACTAGGTTAACGTACTGGCTGCAACTCAATATCTGGGGAACAGGACTCAACCGAAGCTGAATCTTTACAGATATGCTGAGTCATTGAAAGTACTGAGCTGGCTCAGGGAATCGAACCCTGAATGCCCGCACGGAAGGCGGATGCTATAACCACTAGATCATGGCGACCAGCTCATAATGGGATATTGTTTTTAATTTTTTCAATCGAAAACCCGTGTAGGACTTATTATGACCATCAACTCGAACCATTTGAATTTCCAACCAGGAGGATAACTCATATTAGGTACTTGAACTTACTTAGTAATTATTGTCTTTTCATTGCAGTTAATAACTGGGGGTAACTTGGGGTTCATCTCAGTTGCTGTGTAATACAGGGTAAGTTTGGTGTGAATATAATTTTCTCCCAATTGATAGCAAGTTTTGTAAGAAAATAATTATAGCACCTAATGTTTTTACAACAAATTTTAAATGCTTGGCTTACAAAATATAGGCAAATTTCAAAATTTCAAACAGGTAAAATGCGTGGATTTAGGGTCATAAAGTGCAAATTGACCGATATTGGTGAACTGTACTATAAATAAACTAATTTATTGATGTGCTGAATAACACCCCTCAAAATAAAATAAAAAGGTTACTTTTAAAAATTACAGTATTTTACCACAATTGTGTGAGGAAAAATAATGTTTTTTGAGGACAACAAATTTAAAATGGTAACCAAAACCATAAGATTTTACACGTTCAAAATTACGCAGAATGTTTCAATCAAGGTTTAAGGATTATTTTTCCAATTTTATGCTCTTTAATAAATGCAAAATTCAATCAATCAATTTATTCACAAATTTCCCTAGAGGATTGTTGTGGGGAATAATAGACTTGTTTGTGTTGTAAATGTGAACTATTCACATACTTACCACTCTGAGAGACAGCAACTAAGCAAATGCACACTGTTGGGATTAATTATTAAATAATGGGGTGTGAGAGGGGGAGAGAAACCATATTTCGGTGAAGACTCAGTCTGAGCTAACCAGTGCCCTGATAGCAGGAGAACAGGAGTCGCCAAGGGGTCCACTCGCTCCCAGGTTGGTGGTTCCCCTTCTCCATCTCAAAATAACTAGGCCTGGGGAGCGAGTGGACCCCTTAGCGACTCCTGTTCTCCTGCTATCAGGGCACTGGTTAGCTCAGACTGAGTCCACCGAAATATGGTTTCTCTCCCCCTCTCACACCCCATTATTTAATAATTAATCCCAACAGTGTGCATTTGCTTAGTTGCTGTCTCTCAGAGTGGTAAGTATGTGAATAGTTCACATTTACAACACAAACAAGTCTATTATTCCCCACAACAATCCTCTAGGGAAATTTGTGAATAAATTGATTGATTGAATTTTGCATTTATTAAAGAGCATAAAATTGGAAAAATAATCCTTAAACCTTGATTGAAACATTCTGCGTAATTTTGAACGTGTAAAATCTTATGGTTTTGGTTACCATTTTAAATTTGTTGTCCTCAAAAAACATTATTTTTCCTCACACAATTGTGGTAAAATACTGTAATTTTTAAAAGTAACCTTTTTATTTTATTTTGAGGGGTGTTATTCAGCACATCAATAAATTAGTTTATTTATAGTACAGTTCACCAATATCGGTCAATTTGCACTTTATGACCCTAAATCCACGCATTTTACCTGTTTGAAATTTTGAAATTTGCCTATATTTTGTAAGCCAAGCATTTAAAATTTGTTGTAAAAACATTAGGTGCTATAATTATTTTCTTACAAAACTTGCTATCAATTGGGAGAAAATTATATTCACACCAAACTTACCCTGTATTACACAGCAACTGAGATGAACCCCAAGTTACCCCCAGTTATTAACTGCAATGAAAAGACAATAATTACTAAGTAAGTTCAAGTACCTAATATGAGTTATCCTCCTGGTTGGAAATTCAAATGGTTCGAGTTGATGGTCATAATAAGTCCTACACGGGTTTTCGATTGAAAAAATTAAAAACAATATCCCATTATGAGCTGGTCGCCATGATCTAGTGGTTATAGCATCCGCCTTCCGTGCGGGCATTCAGGGTTCGATTCCCTGAGCCAGCTCAGTACTTTCAATGACTCAGCATATCTGTAAAGATTCAGCTTCGGTTGAGTCCTGTTCCCCAGATATTGAGTTGCAGCCAGTACGTTAACCTAGTGCGCAGATGGCATAGTTCCAGTGACCTTCGGGTTCCATACCTCCCTCAGATTATCTGAGAGATAGGGGTGTGTGCCGCTAAAATGGTTAACAATACCGGGCTGTATACCAAAATCTGATTATTCAGTGGCTGGGATGACGGTTGATAACATGATGAGTCATAGTACAATTGAGAAACCCAATGATTTTTTTTTTTCCCCTTGCAGTATTTCATTCGTATTTATTTGTGTTTTTCATCATTGCTTTGATAATTTGGAGTAATTTACTTTATAATGATAATTAATCAACGTTTTACCCCCCTCCCCTCCATTTCCCTAATCACACCCATTTTCCCTTTTCCCCCTCCCACACCACTTACAGTAGACCACTCTCGCCTAAAATATGCAGCATGTATATGTAAGCTAATATTATTCATGCATTAATTGATTTATTTTATTTTATTACGATTGGCGTCATGATTAAAAAGTGGAGAGTTCTAGGCATGCAGAATGGGTATCTGAGCGAATATTAGAGGATATTGACTTACCACTGCTTTTTGGCGTTAATTCATCGCCATTTCAGACAATTTTGACCAATTCCAAGTGATTTCGATCATTTTCACCATTTTTCCCCCATTCTCGTCTATCATTTCTTAATCCAGGCTATTTTAGTGGTTTTTACCATTATTTACCATTTACGCATCATCCTGTGCCATTTCTTTACGAAAAATTTGTTATTCAATCCCTTCAGTTTCATTGGATTAAATAACGCCTTCTCTGATTGGCTAAAATAAAGTCGATTCTGAAGTGGCGATGGTATATAAGCACGGATGAACACTGTTCTTGATCAGTAGTTCCCTGAACTTCGTACTGTTAACAACTCTGACTGTGAAGATGAATAACTGCGTGAAGTGCGGAAAATCCTTCAGTGCCAAAAATATTCGGAGGCACGAAAATAGTTGTGGAATGGTTTTTACCTGTAAATATTGTGATAAACCATTTGAAAATCTCTACAATGGAAGGAAGCATGAAGACTCGTGTTGCAATGCTGCAGGAGGAAAGAAGATTAAACTGTGGGAGCCGAAGAAACAAGCTATACTTGAACAAATTGGAGAAGGTATGACTTATGGCTATGAAACAGCTTTTAAGAACCGATTGCAATCTTGGTTTATTCGAAATGATTCACCTTCAGATTTACCAACTTTCCTGTCCAAAGTGAAAGATGACATAAAAATTAAAATAAGAGACGCATTAAATGAATTTACATCAATCAAGGTCAATGTACTTGTGGAGTGTACTTTTAAAAGTACGGTTGGTGAGTTACAAGATAAAGCGTTCAAAACACGAAACAAAGCGATACAAGTTGATACAAATCTTGATTACGTTGTTAAGAAATTTAATGAAAAATTGCAAAATGAAATGGAGGAGGCTCAGTTGAAAAAAAGTGGATGGTCTTTGCGCCATATAGAAGGGTTGCGTTTAAGAATTAATAAAAATTTGCCTCTAAAGGGAAGCACTTACATCCGACTCCCTCCGCAAATCGAAAGCAAACATGCTTGTGTCAATGTGAAAAATAAAGATGATTTATGCTTTCAATATTCAATTCTAGCCAAATTTATTACCAAGAATGCACAGCGTGTGAGTAAATACTTCAATCTTGATCACCCCTATGATTTTTCTTGCATCGATTTTCCTACACCTCTAAAGCAGATCAAAAAATTCGAAAATATCAACGACATTTCGATTAATGTATACGGATTGGATGATGCTTGCAAAATATATCCTCTTAAAGTGACAAAAGAGGAGTTACCCGATCACCGTGATCTCCTTCTCATAAACGACGAATCAGGTGCACACCATTATGTTTACATCAAACATTTTGAAAAACTGGTCGGAAGACAGTTGACTAAACACAATGGACAAATAGTCGTATGTAAAAGGTGTTTCACAAAATTCGATGATCGATATGGTAAAACGAAAGAGGATAAATTAGCTGAACACCGCGAATACTGTATGGAAAATAAGGCAATTCGTGTAGACATGCCTACAAAAAAACCGTACATTGAGTTCGAACATTGTGAAAGAATGTTGAAGGTTCCTTACGTTATATATGCTGATTTTGAAGCATTACTAGAGCCTACAGCAGAAGAGTCTACGGAATCCTGCACCAAAACAATTCAAAGACATGTACCAATGAGCTATTGTCTCTATGTAAAGAAAACGGATAAAGTTGAGGATGTGCAGTTAGACATACCATCGGAACCGACTGTCTACAGGGGAAAAGATGCAGTCTCTCACTTTGTTCAGCAAGTAAAAACAATAACAGAGACGATTTCGGCAGCTTATTCGGTGAATACCCCAATGACCCCACTATCTGAAGGAGATGAAATGATCTTTAGATCAGCAAAGAAATGTTACTTGTGCAACTCTCAGTTCACCGAAAATGATGGAAAAGTACACGATCATTGCCATATTACTGGTAAATATAGGGGTCCCCCGCACAATAGCTGTAATCTGAGATGTAGGAACCCAAAATTTATTCCAGTCCTAATACATAACCTCTCTGGATACGACTCACATTTCATCGTAAAGGAGCTTGGATACGACGATAAAGAAATTGAGGTTATTCCTAACTCTGAAGAAAAGTATATCTCGTTCACTAAAAAAGTAGCAGGAGGATTCAAAATCCGATACATTGACACCTTCAGGTTTATGTCAGCAAGTCTGGACGCATTGGCAAAAAATGTTCCTGAATTTAAAGAGACGACAAAGTTTCATTCATTGGACGATCTAGCTCTAATGAATAGAAAAGGCGTGTTTCCGTATGAATACATCTCGTCCTGGGAAAAATTGGGTGAAACCTCTCTACCTCCTAAAGAAGCCTTCTACAGCAAATTACATAAACGTGGTATCACGGATGAGGATTATCAACATGCGAAAACAGTATGGCGGCACTTTAATTGTACTACACTTGGAGAGTATAGTGATCACTACCTCAAGACAGATGTTCTCCTACTAGCAGATGTGTTCGAAAACTTCAGAGATACAATCCATAAAAGCCATAAGCTAGATCCAGCTCACTACTTTACATTACCTGGTCTATCGTGGGGTGCAATGCTTAAATATACTGAAATGAGATTGGACCTTTTAACTGATTACGATCAGATTTTGATGATTGAAAAGGGGATACGAGGAGGAATTTGTCAGGCTTCCCACAGATATGTCAAAGCCAATAACAAGTATATGAAGGACTTTAACGAGGAAGAAGAATCTACTTTCATCACCTATCAGGACTGCAACAATCTCTATGGTTTTGCCATGTCGAAACCTCTACCTTACGGTGGATTTACGTGGTGTAAAGAAGACATTGATGTACTGAGTTTGAATGAAGATGATCAGTACGGATACATCCTGGAGGTTGATGTTGAATACCCACAACATCTACACAAATCACATAACGATCTTCCATTCCTTGCAGAAAATATTATACCTCCCGGCGATACGACAACTAAATTGACACCACATCTAGGAAACCGTGAACGTTATATAGTGCATTACATCGCGCTAAAACAAGCTATGGATCACGGTTTAAAAGTTGCAAAGATCCACCGGGTATTGAAATTCAAACAATCGCAGTGGTTACGACCGTACATAGCGTTGAATACAGATCTTAGAAAGAACGCTAAAAACAGTTTCGAAAAAGACCTATTCAAATTGATGAATAACGCCATTTTTGGTAAAACTATGGAAAACATTAGGAATAGACTGACCATTCATCTGGTTTCAGATGCTAAAAAGCTGGAAAAACTCATAGCAAAACCCGAGTTTCTAGACAGAACTATTTACAGTGAAAACCTGGTAGCGGTACACATGGCTAAAAAATCAATAACATTCAATAAACCTATTTACATTGGTATGAGTATATTAGATATTTCCAAAACAACAATGTACGAGTACCATTATGATGTAATGTTACCGAGATTTGGACCTGAAAGGTTGAAACTTTGTTATATGGACACAGACAGTTTTATATACGCAATGAAGACAGACGACATACACATCGAAACTCTCAACATGCTGGACTACATGGATACATCCGACTATCCTCAAGATCATCCCTGTTTCTCTTTAAAAAATAAAAAAGTACTGGGCAAATTCAAAGATGAAATGAATGGGAAAATAATAGCCAAGTTTATAGCTCTCAGAGCGAAAATGTATGAGATTTTAGCCGAAGACGAGAGGGAGATAAAGAAAATCAAGGGTATTAGTAGAAATGTCGTTGAAAATGAAATAACTTTTGAAGATTATTACAACTCCTTATTTTCAGGTAATATAGAAAGAAAGCAAATGGTAGTCATTCAATCTAAACAACATAACGTATCGACTGTCCAAATTAACAAAATAGCTTTGTCCCCATTTGATACTAAAAGGAAAATATTGGAGGACGGTGTGTCAACAGTTGCTCATGGTTACTTGGAATAACTCGAAGGAAAATAAAGCCACCCCGTCAAAAGAAAAAAATGTAATAGAATATTGATTATAATTATTATTTTAGGGAAAAACTTATTAAAAAAAAAAAAAAAAAAAGACTTCACAGCAATAGGTGTGATTGAAGATAAAAACTTCCTATTTTTTAAAATATTACATGTTTTTATTCAACTTGAATATTTTATTATTAAATTTATGTAGTTTTCCCATATTGTACGTAGCACTGTTATGAAAATCAATTAAAATAATTCCAAACATACTAACAAAAAACAAAAAAAAAACCTATTGAACTAACCTGTTACGAGGTAGCGAAATTTACCGATGATCGACTCGATTTAGAATGTGTGTATGAATGGGCCTCTAGCGTGGTCGTAAAGACCCCCAAGCAGTATGAATGGAACTTAGAAAAGTCAATAGTAAGTCATTAATCCCTTATAAACGCCCAAAATGGTGGGAACTCATATTGGAAACAGCAGTTTCCCCAGAAGTCCCAAATTTTGCCCAAAATGGTATAACTTTTCCTTAGAAATGTGCCTACCTACCGGAAACACGGCAATCCCTCAAAATAACGCCCAAAATGGTAGGTATGGTAATCTATGGAATTGTTCTTACCGGAAACACGGCATTTTCCCTTAAAAGCCCCAAATTTTACCCAAAATGGTATAACTTTTCCTTAGAAATGTGCCTACCTACCGGAAACACGGCAATCCCTCAAAATAACGCCCAAAATGGTAGGTATGGCAATCTATGGAATTGTTCTTACCGGAAACACGGCATTTTCCCTTAAAAGTCCCAAATTTTGCCCCAAAATGGTATAACTTTTCCTTAGAAATGGGCCTACCTACCGGAAACACGGCATCCCCACTTATACTCAAAATTGAATAACTATCCTTGGAGATGTACTTGTATGAATGGGCCTCTAGCGTGGTCGTAAAGACCCCCAAGCAGTATGAATGTGTTTAGTATGTAAGTAGGACTCCATCGATGTGCCTTCACCTTGACGTTGGTGATGGAGCTTTTGACTAAGAAAGGCACAAACTATAATTATCAAACAATGCGGTGTACATGATTAAGTAACAACAAACAAAAAACATTTGCTAAAGCGAACCCTTTGAATTTTTGATAAAATAACTGATCTCCAATAAACTAGTAGGTTCTTGAGTCACTACTGTACAACGTATTTAGTGGACTGTTAGCTATTTTACTTTTGAACAAAAACTTCCATTTTCTAATATTTGAGGAGATAGCAGAGCTCTAGTTCCCGCCTTGAACCACCTTTTCACGTCGCATAAGTACCATTTCACGAAAAGTTGGTTAAACACTATCAACAGTTACAGATTGAGATATTTTTCGATTAACTTGTTAAAACGATATTTATATTTTCTACGTTCTATTATTATTTTTCTATACTATTTTAATCAAAGAACTACCTAATCGACTATTTAGTTTAACAATTTATTTTTAACGTGATAAAGATTTGATGATCATTGTAGGAATCCCTTCGTTCTTCGCAGGGTGTCTTGTAGATTATTTCTCTTGTAGGTACCAAATAACATACCAGTTTCACGCTACCACGTTAAATAAAGTGGGATGTAGCTACTCGAATAAAGCAGTGAAAGGTACTGAGCAGTGTCGATATTCACATTAAACTTTAGATTGCGAAATTATTTACGACCCACGAAATACCTACACAGCAAATTCCGACGAGGTCTACTCGGATCAATAAAATATTTCACTGGTCGAACACGTGTGGCACAGTGGATCATCACCACTCCCTCTTCAAATTCAATCTCAATGATAGGCGTAATCAACATCTAAAATGGCGATGAAAAATGCTTTCTGTGGACTGTTTTGGCCGCACTTGTCCCAGATAGAGGATGGAACTATAGAGTAACACACAAAACCTCACAATTTCGATTAATGTGATTGGTTATGAGACGGAAGAGAAACTTGAAGCCCCATTAGAGGTCATCTTGAAAAAAAAAAAATCGAACCAACCACATCAATGAGGAGCTACTGACAGCCGTCATAGAAGGTATCCAAGAAGTCGAGACACATTACTGTCTCATAACAAGTCATCCACATCTCGTGTCCCATCCACATTCCAGCGCACAAGTGATGAAAGCTCAATTCCACACTCGACCTGGTATTTGAAATAATGCCCCGTCTATGCATTCATCGTGCCTCGCTGTATCAAACTATCGATAATAACATATTTTACTATCCAATTATATGCTAGCTGGAGGAGGGTTTGCTGGGCCATCGATCTATTTTGCAGCGTATTCGTCTACCATCATATTCAAGACCTCTGGTAGGCTGTTGCGTAGCATAGTGGTAAAGCATCAAACTTCCAAGCGGGAGGTTGGGGATCGAGCCCCGTCGCCGGAGGAAAATTTTTTCGCCGCGAAATGGAAATACTGCGTGTTGGTCCTGACGCCCAGTGACGTCATCAGAAATTTAAAAGTCAGAAAGGGGGGCTAGCCCCCAACTACCCTCAATGTGTCAACAAGTTAGTAAAAAAAAGTACAGGTTATACCTAGTATGAGTCGCGAGGAAGGTTATCACTACTGTTACCATCCACTTCTCAGGTGTGTCAGGTTATCTTCATTAGACCCTGTGCCAGCTCTCTCCTTTTACCCCTACTGATCTGAAATTCAAGAACGAGCCAAACAGCTACATTTTCTTTGAAAATTCGCTAATGGGGGGAAGAAAAATGCGAAGCCGGTTAAAAATCTGGATGATGACGGCGAGGACGAAGAAGTCGGGGGCTCGCCGCATGCAGGTACCTGCCGTTTCCACGTGCGGGGCGGCAGAGCAGAGATCGGGCTGAAGGCGGTTGCCGGCGGTCGGTGGCGGGCGGGAGACGGTGGAGACGACCCAGTTGTTCGCCCCTGACCCACATACCGGCACAGCAGCGACGCACAGAACGTCTGGGCCGTCTCCTGAAACGTCTCCTTCCCCACTGGGAAATGCATTGAACCATGGACACATTTTTGAATTGAATCGAATTGAAATTTTATTTATTTTTCAAGCTGAACAGTATACAACAGCGTACCTAAATAAAAACAAAAATAATCCGACAATAAGTAACAATAATTATTTTCAACGCCCCAACTCGACACGGCCTGTGGCCTGTGACGTCGAGCTTTGGTGAGTTGTCATAAATAGAAAAAGAATACAAATTTAGTATATATAAATAATTAATATAGCAGTTAATAATACTGTTTAGGCGCTATGGACTACGTTGAGGAAACCCAACTAAGTGCTAAATTAGCATACTTAATTCCGAGTTTTCAGTCAATTATTATAATTTTCAATTGAATATTTTAATGACAATGACAATGCTTCAAATGATTACACTACTGTGTATTATTTACCTGTATAGATGCCCCTTCTGCGTAGATCACTGTTTTCTGTGGCCAGTACCTAACCTCGTGCTCCCCTCACGAATGCCCTAAATCGAGCACTGAAACCGGCCCGGGCATAACGTTTGCTCGAGTTGCAAAAGTACCTATCAACAGAATCGAGAAAAGCCGTCATTTTTCAAATGAAATAATACCACAAAACAAGCAACTCGACTTCAAACAGCCATCCGTATGAAGGCTTTACCGATTATAATCAGTTTCTCCCTAGGAATGGTATTTTGGCCGGATACAGGTTTATTATTTACGTGTATAGATGCCCCTTCTGCGTAGATCACTGTTTTCTGTCGTCAGTACCCTCGACCTCCCACCAGGGAAGCCAGAAATCGAGTACTGGAGCCGGCCAGGGAATTACAGTTTAAAAATGTGCGGGATTCAATAATTTATCATTAATTATTTTTTGTTATTCATGAAGCATAACGTTTGTTAAGTTGCAAAAGTACCTATCAACAAAATCCAAAGGAGTGATATTATTTCATTTTTCAAATATCACAGAACAACTAACTCGACTTCGATACAGCCATCCGTGGTTATAATCAGGTGCTCCCTAGCGATGATATCTGGGCCGGACTCATACCGTTTCATTCACGATCACGTTGACGAAGCTTTTCGGTGCAAACGAACGGCTGGACGTACAATGCTCCGGGTGGTCTCAAAAAATACTTAAGTTCACGATCAATTTAAAAACGTTAAAAAACGATGCCCTTCTATTCAAAGTTTTCGAGCTATAGCGTTCTGAAATTGTCAACACCTATTTTTCATCCCTTTAGCCTGGCAGTAACGGGAGCAGCTGATTATAATCACGGATGGTTGTGTGAAGTCGAGTTGGTTGTTCTGTGATATTACTATTCCATTTGAAAAACGATGGCTCTTTTGGTTTTGTTGTTAGGTACTTTCGCAACTTGAACAAACGTTGACGTGTTATGGGTAAATTATTACACAAAGGTAAATTGTACTATCTATGCAGAAGGGACATCTATACAGGTTTATCACACAACGACAACGGTTTATTATTTACCTTATCTCCATGAATAACTACAAATAATTAATGATCGAATTATTGAATCCCGCGCATTCGTATGAAACTTTAATTCCCGGGCCGGCTCCAGTACTCCGTTACGGCTTTCCTGGTGGGAGCTCGAGGGTATTGACCACAAAAAACAGAGATCTACGTAGAAGGTGCATCTATACAGGTAAATAATAAACCGCTGTGTAATAATTTGCAGCGGCTTTTATTCCATTTTCGGATTCTACGTACCTACCTTAAAACGGAAACAATCAAATTTTGAACGGGGGGGGGGGGGGGGGGGATTAAATTTAACTAGTTTTTTTCATGCTCAATTCCAAAGGTTTGGGTTTGGTTTATCGAAAATAATAAACCAAAATAGGGGTGCTCTGAACGCGGGAATTTGAGAGGTACTCTACAACTTTAGTTATGACATTTTTCATTTGGAATAACCGTGTTTTTGTTACAGGCATGTGAAACTGAGCATAGCACACTGTTCTGTCAGAATAGAAAATTTGCCTAATTTTCCAAAATGGAACATTTACCTAATTTTGACTACCGATGTTGAGCAAATCTCTAAACCAGATTTAATGTTTAATGAGGTTAGCAGAAGAATTTAGGTCTCTTTAATTCTTTAGTGTGAAATTGTCTGTAAGATACGCCGTTCAGATCTTATCTTATCCGTACTATATTATAAAAACGGATCTCTGTGAGTCTGTCTGTGAGTGAGTCTGTCTGTCTGTCTTTCTATGCACGGCCAAACGGCTCGACGGATATCGACCAAATTTGGCACGAATATCCGGTAGGCTCCCAAGTTGTGCAACGTCGCATTTTTAATTCCCTCACCATAGCGGAACTATGGTCGACCATGGTCAACTTCGTTAATTGAAATGGTAACCCCTATTTTTTATCGCGTATTCGTAATCTACGTGAAATTCTATCTACGATCGACCCTTCGGACTACCCCCGCGGTCGACCATAGCGCATCCATGGGCCCCTCCATGGTCGAATCCCGAATTGCTCAACGGATATCGACCAAATTTGGCACCAATATCCGGTAGCCTCCCAAGTTGAACGTAGGCGCATTTTTAATTCCCTGACCATAGCGGAACTATGGTCGACCATGGTCAACTTCGTTAATTGAAATGGTAACCCCTATTTTTTATCGCGTATTCGTAATCTACGTGAAATTCTATCTACGATCGACCCTTCGGACTACCCCCGCGGTCGACCATAGCGCATCCATGGGCCCCTCCATGGTCGAATCCCGAATTGCTCAACGGATATCGACCAAATTTGGCACCAATATCCGGTAGCCTCCCAAGTTGAACGTAGGCGCATTTTTAATTCCCTGACCATAGCGGAAATATGGTCGACCATGGTCAACTCCTGAATGGCTTGACGGATTTTGATAAAATTGGGCACAAATACCCGGTAGGCTATGGGATTTTTTCGTCGTTTGTTGGTTCCACGATACTGCGTACAGCGAATCTCGGATAGCGAGCGAAGCGAGCGGTCAGGCTAGTTATATTATAAATTCGAATCTCTGTCTGTCTGTCTGTCTTTCTATGCACGGCCAAACGGCTCGACGGATATCGACCAAATTTGGCACGAATATCCAGTAGGCTCCCAAGTTGTGCAACGTCGCATTTTTAATTCCCTCACCATAGCGGAACTATGGTCGACCAAGGTCAACTTCGTTAATTGAAATGGTAACCCCTATTTTTTATCGCGTATTCGTTATCTACGTGAAATTCTATCTACGATCGACCCTTCGGACTACCCCCGCGGTCGACCATAGCGCATCCATGGGCCCCTCCATGGTCGAATCCCGAATTGCTCAACGGATATCGACCAAATTTGGCACCAATATCCGGTAGCCTCCGAAGTTGAACGTAGGCGCATTTTTAATTCCCTGACCATAGCGTAAATATGGTCGACCATGGTCAACTCCTGAATGGCTTGACGGATTTTGATAGAATTGGGCACAAATACCCGGTAGGCTATGGGATTTTTCCGTCGTTTGTTGGTTCCACGATACTGCGTAAAGCGACCTCGGATAGCGAGCGAAGCGAGCGGTCAGGCTAGTGTTATATATGCCAAAAACTGGAAAAAGTCCGTTCAGTTTTTGGTGCCCAAAGTTGTCCCGAGGACGCCCATGTTAGCATTTTCGTTTTTTACATGTTTGTCCCCATATTATAATATACAAGTTGAAAATAAAAGCTTGTACACTACCTTTTGCTACATACAATACCTCCAATAGCTGCCGGATCGTGATCGAGAACCTTGGCAACTAGTGAATGATTTTTTAAATGGTTTTTTGCAGAACGGCAATTTTATTTAAGTCGGTTACATAAATCCCACCCCAATTGATGACAGACTGAAGTATTGATTGAATACTGTTGTAGGTGTAGATGTGCTTTAGTACTTCTCGACGAAGTATATTTCGAGGACCAACTAGACGCCGAACGGAACCTATAACCCGAATTTCATCAATTTTTTTTCATGGTAACTAAGAAAAGTGGCCCGTACGGCGTACCCCGTACGGCGTACGGCGTACGGCGTACGGCGGACAGACAGAAATATTTTTATTGCAGTTTTGGATTCTACATACCTTGAAACGTAAACCATCAAATTTTGAGGGGGGGTAAGAATTTTTTTTTTCATGCTCGATTCCAATGGTTCATTATTGAAAATAATAAACCAAAAAACAATAATTTGTCTACGTTTTATTTATCAAACTTGGCACAATATAACGCAACCAACTATAATAGTCTAGTCAAATCTGTATCTAAATCTAAATGTTCATAAGCAATGTCATAATCATTAATTTCATAGGAAATTGAAAAAATTGTACTAAGTCATCTGTGTTCCATTGAAACCTATAAAGCTGAGATTCAGGAAGTTTTGTTACGTAAAAGGTACGTCCGTACGTGACATCCAGAGATCCTCTTCGTTTAAAACCAACAAAAGCCCTTTCAACGCAGCACTTGAACCCAGTGCATTAATCTTGCTCACACCCTAAGGTATACCTTTCTGTTCACACCTAAGGATACATTTCTGATAATCTCTCACATTCGTTCTCTCCAGGTTTTTTATCGTACGTTACATTCTGCATTGTATGTAGCGTTACATTTTCCTAAGTACAATGAAGGGGTTTTCAGGCTCGGCCCCTCAGAAGAGGCCGAGGTCTTGTTTTCGTTTTTACAATTTTTAGACAGTTGTTGATATTTTGAAGGGTAAAAAGGGGATTTCCCATTTTCAACCACACTGAACACGAATCCATCGAATAAAACGCGGCAAATTATTACAAAATGGTTTATTATTTACCTTTATAAATACCCTTTCTGCGTATAGATCACTGTTTTCTGTGGTCAATACCTACCCTCGAGCTCCCCCCAGGAAAGCCATAAATCGAGTACTGGAGCCGGCCCGGGAATTAAAGTTGTATAAAAATGCGCGGGATTCAGTAATTCAGTTACTTAATTATTTGCTGTTATTCATGAAGCATAACGTAAATACCTACATTCGTGCTCCCCCCCCCTCCGGAAAGCCCTAAATCTAGTACTGGGATCACATTTCATGAATATGCGGTGGATTCAAGAATTCTATAATTAATTATTTGTTTTTATCCATGAAGCATAGGTAACGTTTTTCAAGTTACAAAATTACCTATCAACATAATCCAAAAGAGCCATCATTCTTCAAATGAAATAATATCACAGAACCCAACCAACTCGACTTCACGCAGCCATCCGTGATTAGGTCCGCATTCGGACCAGCGGTAGAGACTGCGCATGCGCAAACGTGAAAAACGTCGAGCCCCCGTAACTCCCGACCCAATTGTCCAAATTGGCTAAAATTGCGGTAGTAGTTCAGTGTTAGGTATAGTTGGTCCCATATGAATTACGTCGAATTCGGATCAGTAGTAGAGCAGACTATGCATGCGCAAACGTGGAAACCTTGGATCTATTATGAACACGGTCAACTAATTCCATCCACAGTAGGTACCAATGCCGACCCATGTAATCCATGGGTCCATTATAACGCTATGATTGAAATAATAATTGTTATTATATCCCTATGGTTGAAACTGAGCGGAATTTACTGTAAACATGATATGGGAGGCTTCTAGTAGGTCTTCTAGTAGGTATATATCAACTAAAGTTTACACCTCGTTTCCATTTTGCTTCCACACTATCGGAGGTAGGGAAGCCTTGGATTCGTGATTGAGTAAAAAAAACTCATGTCCTCCAAAATGAAAATTTCCACTACCACTTTGCGTTTCAGACATCGAGGAACTTTTATGGTTCCGAGTCTGCCTTTCTGTCTGTCTGTGGCAACTCCTTTTAACGCCCGGAACTACCCGAAATAATTGTCGAAATGGGCTGAAATTTGGAGGGTAGGTGCGGGTTAGGGCACAGATGGTGCCATACCAAAATCATTGAAAAATTACCGTAACTTTCGTCTACGCATGCGCAAACGTGAAATACTTGGAACGCCCATAACTACCCTAAATGTCGTTGAAATGAGTTCAAACTTGGAGGGTCGATCAGGAATGATACTTTGAAAGTTCCAAATGAATTTTATTAGAACCGTAATGTAACTTTCATCTGCGCATGCGCGAACATGAAATGTTGCCCGTTTCCTTGTAACGCTTCTAACAACGCGAACAATAGTCGCAGAGAGCTGACATTTTGAGGGTACACACGGGTTGGATCACAGATGGTCCCGTATCAAAACGAACCTACCCAACTGTTCTATCGTTCATGTGATTCAAGTGAGGAAGCTAATTATACTACCTACTCCAATTGGCAGACATTTCTTAACACAATTATGTATTAGAGTAATCCATGGATTACATGGGTCGGCCTTGGTACTGTGGGTGGAATTAGTTGGACGTGTTCATAATAGGTATATATTATATGCTAAACACCAAAATGCTAACACAGGGTACCATGTTTTATGTATAATGTGGGACTTCAACTGAAGGTTTTTAGGAAATCGACCTTTGGCGCAAATAAGGACGTATTGACTTCCAAGTTTCAAGCTTGAGACTGGCATGAATAGGAAATGTTAAGGTTGACTCGGCTACCTGTTTTGTTATTCATAAAATCATTCTATTTATAAAGAGCGACGAACAAAGGAATAAGAACTGCGTTCACCACAGTAGCACCACTGGTTGGGTGGGTTGGTAGAAACGATTAGACTCGCGTTCACACCTTGAATGTTTCTGTCGTAGATGGACGTAGATTGATAGGTAGGTACGCGTTGTTGATGAGGGAACTCTAGTTTCCTGTGTCTGTTTCCATTTACACATAGGTACAGAAAATTTCGGCACCCAAGTAGGTACCTGCGAATTATCATAATCGAAAACTGGCTAATATACGCATGTACGTCTTAAAATTAAAACTGTAATGAAATTCTTAACGGATAGGTAGGTACCTAGTAATGTTGTATCAAACTTCGATTGAAGGGGTGAAAATTTGTGGCTTCCAAAATCAAAATGCTGCAAATTCTCCCACAATATTACTTATAGCTACACTAGGACTCATTTATCTAGATCACTGTTCAGTACGCAAAACCCTTGTAATGCACTAACTATAAGGAAGAAATAATGTATTATTGAGATGGAAAGTTGAATTATGCACCTATGCTGCATCTTCCCCAGAAAAATCTGTACTCTGAGGCCACATGTTAAAAGGGAAGTTGGGGAGGTAGGTAGGTACCAATACCTACTAATAAACGTAATAAACCGTTGTGTAATAATATTGTGATGAATTTAAAATTGCATCACGGTGGTGTGAGGGAAATTGCCCAGGCGGTTATGAGCGAATCACCACCGACATCTGGGATCTTTTTGGAGAGAGGAAAGGTGAGTGATAGAATTTGCCTAGGCGGTTATGAGCGAATCACCACCGACATCTAGGATCTTTTGGGAGAGATGAGAGGTGAGTGGTAGAGTTTGCCTAGGCGGTTATGAGCGAATCACCACCGACATCTAGGATCTTTTAGAGGAAAGGTGTCCAGGCGGTTATGAGCGAATCACCACCGACGTCTGGAATCTTTTGGAAGAGGAGGGTGCCTAGGCAGTTATGGGCGGACCACCACCGACATCTAGGTTCTTTTGAGAGGAGGAGAGAGCAAGGTAGAGGAGAGAAGAGAGAGCTGGTTAGAGGAAGTGTCGAATGAAGCTAAAGTCGCAGGATCCAGGGTTTTATAGGAAAAGGAAGCCTCTCCCTCCAACCCCCTGTTAGGGGTTGGTGTGGGGCTCCAGGTTGTGTACCCTGGGTTCTGTGGCTTGTCTCCCCACTCGTTTCGTTTATTGACGGAACTAAGTTTTGCATTTGGATCTTGGTGAGAACTTAAGTTGGCTAGAGGAGTGTTCCCGGGAGGGACTCACGACAAATATGCAGCGTTTTTATTGCAGATATGGATTCCACGCAACATTTCAGGAATAATAGGCCCCTCAGCTGAATTTTTTTTACTGCGCGCATCGCGCACCGTGAGCGCGCAAACGAATATAATTTTGGGCCCCACACAGTTAGGGCCCCCATTCGGGAGCACATTATTTGGGTCCTTGTGCTCCGAAGCTCAGCAGCCCGGTCGGAATGCACCCAGAGGCGGGGGGGGGGGGGGGAATGGGTGTAAAAATAGTGTTTTTCGAGGGTTTTTTAAAGGTTTTAGTGAACATGAGCTTGCGAGGTATCGTTTTCCATGTTTTTTAGGGCGAGAAGACCGATTACGAAGTTAATTTTGACCGAAGTGTGAAGAATTGAGGTTATAACGAAGGTTCAGTTCCCAAAATTAATTTTTTATGAGCCAAAAACCTGGGAAATGGTCTGAAATCATCATAAATTTGTATAATAACACCAGAAGTACCTAGTATCAATTGGTGAACCAATTGACAATGAAATGGCAGCCTCAATGATCAAAGATAATTTGTAAGAAAAAAGGTAATTCGTGTTTTGGGGGGCCAAAATTGGTGGAAACCATCAAAAATAGCCATTTCAATTATTGCGCGTGAAAGAAACAATAAATGAACAGCCAACATTTCTATAGGTACGTCCAACAGAATAATAAACCCATGAGGCAAGGACTTCGCAGCGTTTTACTTGCTCCTCGACTCTAGGTCCTCGATTACGATCTATGGCTCTTTTTTAATCCAAAAATATATATGATTGTGTGCATGCAATGAGTTGTCTTTTTCTTGGTAGTACCTAACATCCGATGTCCACAAAACATCATCAACTTAGACCTACGATTTGTATATTAACAAACACCTTGGTATTTACAACGTTCTCATCTACAGTTTTTCCAGTAGGAAGTTCTTGTTTTATTGTTGGAATAATTAAGTCACTGTATGCATAGCTCTATGGAGGCCTCTGGTCAGCCCAGCTCAACCCTCTTGAACCAGATTGAGAATGGACTTCAACACTTTTTTGGTGAAGGGACTCAGGGGAATTATTGGCCCTTTATCCACACAACCTGCCTCAGGCGGCCCTGCGCACGACCCGTGGCCTCGTCGAGACAGAAGCTGCACAGTTTGGGATAGTCGCTTATGGCCTCTGCCTCATAACTGCATAAATGAACTGTTCATCAGATCTGCTGTTGGCGTGGAGAAGGGGTGATGATGTGCACCCGTCGACGGAGATAATCTCTATGGCATTGACACGGGACATTGGTGAGAGGGGTTGATAAGTTGAAATCACCCCGGAGTGGTTGACCTTTGCATCACCCCTTCACCATCAGAGCAGCTGCTCACTCGTTCCCTCTCCCTCCCACGCTTGTCGGGTCTCTCACTCTTTCTCTCTCACACCCGTAGGCCCACCAACACCCCGGACACGCCCTCCCATATTGATTGGGTACCACCTCCTCGCCCCCAGTCCATGTTCTCTGAACCACCCGCACAGCACATCAGACTTGACTCCCACCACAGTAGGTACATTGTACACAAAATTTTTCACAATTCTTTTCAACTCCCTACGAGCTCAAAATTTCAAATCTAAAACTCTGGAGGATTCCCGTATTGTGTTCTGTACGGGAATCCTCCAAGGTGGAGACTTCTCAGAGAACCAAACAGAAGGCAAAATATTTTTCAAATTGTCGTTCATGAAGGTATGTGCAATATGCCCCAAATTTTGCTCGAACTCCAACTTAGTAGCACAGCACTAGGAGGCTCCAGATTGAACTTCAATGCTTGGAGACATTGGCGGTATGGTTAGGGGGGGGGGGGGGAGCTTAATTTACCACAATCAAATATACCTAATGGGCGAAATGATGTAGGGACGCCGATATCTGCTCTACCTCCCAAACTATCAGCAAAATGAGCACCTACTCCGGGATGTACCGCACAGTAGAAATGGCTCCCACCTGGCGGACTGCACCTACACGAAACGTTCATATTTCTTTCGACTTGAAAGTCTAAAATCTAAATTCGTGTATGCAACGGAAAGTGGACATTTCGGAGGTTTTTGACGAACAGACGAAATGTAATGTATGATGTAATTCGCTGTGAATTATTGGACACATATTTCCACTTTTCACTAATAAAGCAGGGGCGCCATTTCACCAAACTGTTGGGGGGGGGGGGGGGGGGGCAAACACCAGGGGGTATGGGGGGTATGATATATCTACTAAGGAAAGGGGGTCCAGGGTTTTTTCCCCCGCAAATTTGTTTAAATTAATATTACATTTAGATGTAGGCTAATTTTATGCTTCCTTTTACATATTTAAAGTTTCAATAAAAGAATAAATACAAACAAAATCAAAGTACCCTTTTTCAATTCATTAAATTAGCATTGCTACATTCCAATAATATTCATTCAAAATATTTCTTTTTAAAAGAAGGCTATGATATTCTAGATAACTCCAGTAGTCATTTTCATTATTTATCAATTCCTTGGGGGGGGGGGGGCCTAGGCCCCCCCCTGCCCCCCTTAAATGGCGCCCCTGTAATAAAGCTTTTATTATTATTATTTCTTTTATGTCTCAGCACTTTCACTGGCTATGGTGAAGGTACGGGCAAACCAAGCACACTCCTCACAAATAGATTAATAGAGGCAATCGAAAGGACCGTTACCCCTTCAAAAACTTTCTGACGATCCTTGTGGTGTTCAGAATTACTGCTTTCTTTATTAACTGACAGGTCCTTCGTGACTCCAGGGTGCTAAGATTGTTGACGAGAGCCTTCGGCACTATTCCTTTAGATGAAATTACGATTGGATTACGCGTTCTAGTCCCCACACTCTTTCCATCTCCCCCTTCAGTCGGCCATGCTTGTTTATTTTCTCATCGATCGTAGACCTCAGGCCATTATTATTAGGAACTGCAATGTCAATAACTAACGCCCGTTTTTGTGCCTTGCTGCAGAACCAAGTCTGGCCGATTGTGGTCAACTGTCCGGTCCGTCAACACTGTTCTATCAAAGAGCAGGCAAGTTGCCCGTTTTCCAGGACCGGCTTGTATTTGTAGTAGGGCACCCTATCCTGTAACAAGCCGTGCACAGCAAGTTCCCAGTGCAATATTCCAGCAACCTGGTTGTGTCTGTCAAGGGAGTACGTACCAGCAAGTGACTGACAGCCACTCGTAATATGCTGAATGGCCTCAGGCTTAGAGTGGCATCTGCGACAGCTATCAACCACGGAATTATTTTTCATTATAATATATGCTTCTCATAATTCCGGGTGCGGATCTATCGAAATCCCTCAGTTCCCCCCTGGGTCCCTTAGTTTCTGGGTGCAACTCTCCTCGAGTGAGCCACGCGTTTGACATCTCCGTCTCAACATAAAAAGTTGCGATAACTCTTAGGGATGCTTACCATGCAAGGGCTTGCTTTTCCAGTCACTGATCTGGGCTGCGACCGTCAGACACTGCCCATTGCTAGCCTGCACAGGCTGACACAAGTTAAGTGGTGTGACTATCGTCCGCTTGGCATATTGCAGCGTGCATCGGGGACTGCTCTTTTCTCTCCAAGAAGCGTTGTTTCAGGTGGCCTGTGAGTGACAAAGCGCTCTGATGTCAGTGAGGCCTCTGCCACCGTCTCTGAACACTGGAGTGGACATGATGGTTCCTGTTGTTTGTCATACATGTTCGGACCTGGCATTGTAGATCGGTTTCTGTCCTTGCAATGACTCCAAAGGAGTAAGTCAGAACTGGAACAGCAAATGTTATTGTTATTATTATTATTAAATAGTTTTCAGAGTTATATTATATAGGTTGGTGCAATGTGGTGCATTAATACTGAACTGCCAAAACTTGTAAGGGATAGGTAGGTATCACTCCAACGCGCCAAAATTATTCATAGACCTCCCCTCAAGTGGTACAGCACTGATCTACAAGAGGCTGCAGACTGAATGACAGGCCAGAAAATTTTATGGTGGTGGGGAGGGATCGTGAACCACCATTTAAGATTGCATTGCCTAATATCGAATGGACTCCTAGATATCATTCTGCAAAATGTGCATTTTGGAAATTACAAGAGTAAAACCACTGAAGTGTGTGTGCCGTCAAATCGCCAAACTACCTAATTAGTAGGTACCTAGGTGCAGCTACCTGACTTTAAAACCAAGGAACTGACCGAAAAAAATTAGCTGGCTACCAATTTCAGTCGGGTGATTTTTTTTTCTTTTTTTGAAACCTGTGAGGTCACACACAACGGGGTTTTTTTTGGTCATTTTGATCAGAATTCAGTACAATGTTCCATTCCAAGTCTAGTTGGTGAGCTCGGCTCACCGTTAGTCGTCCCGTGGAAAAAAAAGTCAGTTATCGTTACTAAATGATGGGGAACTGGAGCTATATACCCATTTTTAAATCCTCATTTTTGTCGAGCTGAGAAAGTGAATTTCAAACTTCAAAACAAATTAATTCTGCTAGATTAAATTCAGTTGGGACCTCGGTACGCGGTAAGTAGGTAGATCGATATGTAAGTAGACCATCCAACTTAGTTTCAACAATACTGAAACACTCCATCAAAATTTCATAATTTGAAGAATAGTTTGCCCTCTGAAATTTTTTGTTATAACTGAAATAATTGTTGTAGTTGTCAACGTCTCTGTTTTTGTTTAGTTCAAATTTCAATTAACCATAATATCGTTCGCGCCATTAATATCCAATCCGCGCCAATTAACCATAATAGGTATCAACCCATAAAAAATATCGTTTCGCGCAAATTTTTGTTGTTGCTATCAACATAGGTATTTAACATTTTTCAGTCAAAAGCCTATACCTACCTTCATCAATTTATTGTCGACCCATAAAAATAATAACGTGACTATTTTGTAGGTATCATTTCAAGTGACAAGGACTTTGCAGCGTTTTGTGTTATTTTTCGGCTGAATGGCGATAGCCGAAAACACATTCTATATTTAAAAAATAATAATAATATTGTGAATGTAACCTACATCCCATTTTTGAGACCGTAAAAATACTTCCGTGGATTAGGAAACTACATCGACGTGTTTGTTCCACCCAGCACTTACCGGGAAAAAAAGTCCGGTAACAAAAATATACATATTCTGAAATATCCATTTTTGAGTATTGACTAACATAAGTAGAGGGGTTATTTGGATTCGGATTAAAATTAATACTTGCTGATTTGCTTTAGCAGCTAACGATGCGAGGATTTGAATGTTGGCGGACTGAGTCTGAAGTAACTGTCGCCAGGCAGCAGTAAAATCGCATAGAATATTCCGCCAGGTCGCAGCACTGTACGCTCGAGCGGAAGCATCCAGGCGAGATCACGAAGGGGTGGGGGTTGAATGTGTAGTGGAGTGAACATGGCGAGTGGTGAGTGACGAATATCCAGTGAAAATTGCTATAATTTTAACTTGTGCGAAGTGTTTAAAACGCTATTTATTCTAGACTAAATCGTGAAAAGTGTTCGAAACCCTCCCTCGCGTATACGAGGCGCGTCCAATATGCAGAATGTAGGGCAGGAATCCTCCACGCAAGTTCAGAAGCTCGACAAAATGAGTGGCCACGAAATGGGGAAATCGTCGACTCCCCAATCTTCTAATTCCAGCCCAACCAAATCGGATACGGACCCGTATTCAGAAATCAACCCTAGATATCTGTCTGATTCGTCGGAAAGTGAAGATGAAGACGTTTCTCTGGTAAGTCCATCAACATAAGTATTACAAGTCCTGTGAAGTTGAATCGGGTACCAATGGACGAGGTAGAGGGGTCCCTTGCAACCTAGGCCAGCTATGGCGATTCATTGAACCCGTACTCGACTCAGACATCTTGTAAAATACGGTTTTTCTAGATTTCCGACCATCCTACTCTCGTAAACCTCCACGTTCCCTTGTTTATTAATTTCCCGTGGGATTTTCTATATTTTCTAAGGCAGCCTCGTGCCGTCCTCCCCCTCTTTTTCACCCAACGTCCCGCAACCTCATTTTAATGAGCTAACAAAGGCATGAGCTGTCGTTAATCTTCGCCTTTTTCGTACGGATACGACGTCAAATTTCGTCAGGGTCCCGTTCAAAATTGGTCCACGTCCTTAAATCGTCTGTTTCTGTACGGATATAGCTTCATAACCTTTTCGCTGAGCCCTCCTTTTTATTGCTCCGACTCGGGGCGAATCAATAATTTTAGACATTTTCTCTTCCACCTCCCCTCTAGAAATCGTTTGTTCAACTACTTTAGTTTTCATTGCGATCATATCTGATTTTTCCCTGAGTACCTTTGTGTGCCACTAACGTTCTAGTATCCCAATCGTTCCGCTTAAATATTTTAGAAAATCATTCAGGGACAACACCCAATGGATCCCGGTCGGAGCGGTTTTCTCTGCAATCAGCTTGGATTAACCACGAAACAAAAATTTTACTTTTTCACATCAGTTTAGTATTTTGGTGAGCACCAGAATAATATTACCTATGCGTGTATCGCAAAAACGACTTGAGTAATATTGGCAGGTTCATTCCATTCCTTTAACCTCAATATTCTCCTTTACTCGGCAACATCAAACCTACCTACCTGCCATGAAATTTCTAACAAAATTTTGCGTTTCCTATAAATTATTATTATTGACACTGTTTAGGAGGTACCTATCAATGTTACTTTCAAATTGCCAATTTCGGTTGATGGTACTGTACAACACGTGACGTGTGTGGTTTGCCATCGTTTCCATCGTCATTTTGTGGATTTCCTTGGTGCCGTTGGCAAGTAAACAGAGCTACACATACCTACATTTCTGTTCTTGAATTCTTCAACAAAAACAACAGATTTGTTCTTTGTTTATGCCATGTGATTAATTTATTTGGTTAGTGTGTCTTCTTTTATTGCCTGGTCGTTTTCAAAAATAATTTGAGTGGAAAGCCCACGTGGAAAAGTGTCTTGTCACCCAACCCAATCAATTGGAGTAGGTAAATTTGATCAAAATTGGTGTCGCTCGTTCAAGAAATCTCTCACACCAAGCTGTGGGTATGGACATTCAAAAGAGGGTAAATTATTTTGGGTATCACCGCACTGTTTCCGTCATTTTGTCCGCTTCGCCCCAACTATTAATAGGTAATTGTGAATTCAGAGTAAGAAGTTTAGTGTCTAACGGAATTCATTACAATGGAACGACCTTGCCTTACGACAAACCTTTCATACAGCAGCCTGCCGTTCGGTGTAATTTCTGCCCTGGTATTCGAGATTAGGTTGAATTAAATTATACATCTAACCAAACAAAAAGGAAAAAAGATCCGGTTATCATTCCTAATTTTTGTACGATAATTTTTCTTTCTCCCTTTCGTCGCTCAATAAAGCTGTTCTCCTAACCTGCTGTCGGCGAATTGAGGGCTGCAGTGTGACCAACCCAACAAAACAAAGTTTCCCTTGACCTGTTGTGTGGAATGCATCTTGATGACAATATCCTTTCTCTTCCTCATCTGTACATTCGGTTTGATTCCGGTTTGCTATATAACTAAAGACGCATTTTGCGTGTATATAATCTTATAATTGTAACGGCATGCACCCACTAGCTTATTTTAACGAGTGAAATGCCTCAAATGCCCCACATTGTTGATAAACTAATATTGGAGATGTGCTATGCCTAAATCGCCTGGTTAATATAAATTACCTACTATGTTTTAGTTCATTTTTATTAGCGAATTTTCAAAGAAAATGAAGCTATTGCAATGGCTTCGAAATTTAAATAATATAAATTTTTGGAAATTTTCTTCATAGAAATCCGTTTCAGACCATTCTAAAACGATTCCTGAAATTTAACACTTTTTTATATGTATATATATATATATTTATTTATATATGTGTCACTCCAGACGATAACTCTCGATAGAATTGAGATAAACAGCTCAAATTTGCACAAAAAATCTATCTTGGCAATCGAAAGGCTAAGTTCGAAGATGGGCGAAATTGGCCTACTCTAAGGAGGGTTTTGGCGCATTTAAAGTGCGCAAAAATTACCCAAAAATCCCCAAAATGTTATTTTCCAACAAGTGACCCCTCATTTTAAAGGTTTTTGCACGCTGAACACGATGGTGGAATCGGATTTTAGATATCTTGATCCGTTCTCAAATTAGAGCATTTAAAGTGCGCAAAAATTACCTAAAAATCCCCAAAATGTTATTTTCTAACAAGTGACCCCTCATTTTAAAGGTTTTTGCACGCTGAACACGATGGTGGAATCGGATTTTAGATATCTTGATCCGTTCTCAAATTAGAGCATTTAAAGTGCGCAAAAATTACCCAAAAATCCCCAAAATGTTATTTTCCAACAAGTGACCCCTCATTTTAAAGGTTTTTGCACGCTGAACACGATGGTGGAATCGGATTTTAGATATCTTGATCCGTTCTCAAATTAGAGCATTTAAAGTGCGCAAAAATTACCCAAAAATCCCCAAAATGTTATTTTCTAACAAGTGACCCCTCATTTTAAAGGTTTTTGCACGCTGAACACGATAGTGAAATCGGATTTTAGATATCTAAATCCGTTCTTAAATTAGAGCATTTAAAGTGCGCAAAAATTACCCAAAACTAGGATAATCTTTAAACTCTTACCCCCCCCCCCCCCCACCCCCTTAGAGTGGTCAGATTGAAAAATGTGAGAAGTATTAATTGAAGACGAGAGTTCGAAGCAAAAAAGGGGGAGGCAAACGATTAGTACAACTCCTTGAATTTCCCATTTGACATATAATTGTTATGATACCTTCATAGATAGACAAGTACCGGCCCACGTATTACTAGAAGGAAGACGAAAGAAAAAATCTATTTCAAATTATTCAATTTAGGTACTAACAGTAGGAGGAAGAAGTTTTCCTTTATTCAAAACCATAGCCATTAATTCGAATATTTCTTTGAAAATTCGCTCATTAAGTCATGCTGCATGACTGGTTTTTTCGTTTATACACTGTCTAGACAATATTATTATTTCAAGGGCAAAAAGCGGATTTCCCCATTTTATACCACGCTGAACCTGAATTTTATATCCATCGATAAAAGGAAATTTCAGCTCATCCGGGTGGTTGAGTGTGCGCGCGCGCGTATTTCTGCAAACCGCCAACGGTCCAAGTTACCTCAAATTTTGCTGGTAGTTCGGGATTAGGTCCTAGTTGGCCCCGTATGAATTTCGTCGCATTTGGATCAGTAGTAGAGGCTGCGCATGCCCAAACGTGAAAAAAGTCGAACCCACATGACTCACGACCCAATCGTCCAAATTGGCTCAAATTTTGGTGGTAGTTCAGGGTTAGGTCCTAGATTGTCCCATTTGAATTTCGTCGCATTCGTATCATTAGTAGCGACTGCACAAACGTGAAAACCGTTGAACCGCTGTAACCCACAACCCAATGGTTCAAACAAACCATCTTTAATCTGGTCCAGTCGTCTCTAGTGTTCCATATATTTTTAGATAATTGTTCAAACCTTGTTAACGGGCAATGTCGCTTCTTAATTTCCCCAGTGGCCCGGATTCTTAATAGAAAAACATCCTCTCTTTTGAACTTCCTCAGAAAATTTCCTGCAAAATTCTAGCTATTCTGAAGACGGACAACAAGTTCCGTAGTACCAAGGCCGAGTCATGTAATCCATGGATTACTCTTGACCATATTTATTTTGAATTGGACCTTCAGGGAAAATGAGTAACCCCACTTCTATTTTCGGTTAGTTAGGTATGTGAGTATTATTGAAGATTATGAGCATTGATCATTTCTGTCAACTTTCTAGGTTATCTGGAGTCCTTTTGTTTTCTAACTCCTCGAAAAACCATCATATATTATTATATAGAAATTAAACTTTTCATGATGTTAAGCACATTTATACAATATATTAAGACATGAGCCGGAATTGTTTAATGACTTATTTCTCGTTATTTATAACGTACATTCTGTTCATTTCGAAGAATAAATTTCACCTCCCATTGCTGTATCGGGTTAAGTAGGTACCAATCTTGGTTTCATTGGATTCGAATGAGATTATTTATCCCTTCAACAAGCGTCCAGATTAAGAACGAAATCACAAATCATTGGTTGTACATTATAATTATGTAAATTATGTACTAGTCAGGAGGCCGGTCGTACGGAATACAACGGGCGGTAGGGCCGGAGCCCACACAGCTAATCAGGAAGCCCATCCAGGAGTCCCAAAGAAGCTCCATTCCAAATTTGAACCTTGTGGGTTGAAAAGGAGAGAAATTGGTCCCACAGCTCACTCAGCTGATCAGAGGAGGAGGGACCCACTTTGTCATTCTTACCCTGCAGTCCCACAGAACCTTCATTCCAAAACTAAATGCTGCGTTGTACTGCTCACACGGATACAACCCGGCGTGACATCTTCAACTCCGCGTCTAACATAGAATCACCGCAGCCACTCTGCGTTGTTCCCAAAATAGTAGAAACCAAACATTCCCGTCGCGAAAGAAAGTTTAGTTTACGACGAAGGACGAAGTTTCGGAGATTTGCACCTGCCCGTGTTTCTCATGAGCGAGTTGAAAAACATCAGTATCCGATGAGCCGTTTGGCCGTAATTGAGTAACTCGCAAACACACATACATCTTTTGCGTTTTCTATAGTTGTATTGGGTCTGCTACAAAAGCGAGGGCTGAGGGCACCTCACAAAACCCGAAAAATACTGTATAGGTATTTATGTCCCATGTTCACTAATACACTCTACTCTGACAGCCGAACTGTAGGAATTGTTCATAATTTAGGTAGATCAGTTTTGACAAATCATCTTCATCATTTAACATATTATGTGCAGGTTTCTTTTTAGGTTTATTGGTTCGTTTCAGTAGTAATGTCCATTGTTGTGGGTAAAATATACATGAACACCATGTTTTCCGCATGTTCAACACTTGTCGTTCAAAAGAAATAACAGCTTTAATAAACACATCTTTCAGCTGAAAATAAACATCTTTGGTAAAGCTGGGCTTCAGAAATGGGTCAGGGTCTTAAATGGGTTTTGCTTCGTTTAACTTGACAATTCCGTTTTCTTTTATATACTAGTTTAAATAATACACGGTGTTTTCAGTAACTGATCCAAGGACTTCTAGTAAACTATCTTTAGATTGGTCCCGTATAATCCGACGCGCTAGATAGAATCAGGTTTTCCCCGTCTTGCCGTTGTATCCTTGTGTACCTTCCTTATATTTTCTAAGTCACTCGAAACATAGTCGGTGGCCAGAGGATTGAGTGGGCCATTTGTTTCAAAAGGACTTAAATCGATCTCGTCCTACGCGTCGTTGGCTGTGTGGGTGAACGATTTTCGTTGGTTTTTGTATGAGCCGTTATTATCTTTTCTCGTCCTACGAATCTTGGAGTAGGTAATATTGCGGCGCAAATACTGAAGGCTGCAGCTCGATATTATGTATATCACACCCAATTGTTGTACTGGGATTTTTCAATCCTTCCAAACACGTGGTAAGTTCACGTGATGGCATTCAAACCGAGTTGTAGCAAAACTGCCTGACAGAAGTTGCATTTCCTGCCTCATGTCGCATTTGCCTCATGTCTCATAACCTTGCCTCTAATGTTACGGTTAATTTGTCTTAGCCTTACATTATTCTCTTCCCATCTAGTTTGGTATTGGTATTATCGTAAATGTTTTTCTAGTTCCTTTCCTTTGAAGGATATAGTTTTCTGCATCCAGCGGTGGCTTCGACAATTAAAACTGAACCAATGTGCGACTGAATGAATAATGAACCTTAAAATGCAGCAGTTAAGGTCCGACCTTCCATTTCCGTATCCAAATTAAGAGTACTCGAATGGGTGACGCGCTGAGAAAAGGCAACTGTAATCCAGGGTTCTCTCATAAGTATTCCTTTGACGCTTGAGATTTAGTCAACTAGTGAAGTAGTTGTAACTTCTGGAGATTTGGAATCGCGAAGATATGTAAAGTTTTTCAGTCAACGTTTCCGCCAAAAGTAGCCCTAGGCTCAAAGTTAACCGCGAAACGTTAGCAGTTGGAAGAAAACAGCGAACAAACGACGGATGAAGTTGGTACCTGATGAGAAGGGATAGTATTTTTATGTATTTAAAATGCGAACTATGTACATATCTAATATATGTATTTATTTGTTTGATATATGCATAAGATACCTATGTGAAAATTAAATTTTAAAAAACCATCCGGAAACTCACGTTGGTACGTAGCAATCAATTCGAGTCAATGGAGTATGCGCATGGGTCGCCAAAGCGGTTTTATATTATTTTTTTTAAACTAGATTCCATTCTGAGATCTTTTCCTACGATTAGTAGTTCTTTTTCTGTAATTTGACAAATTTAAAACATCATAGAAAAAGAACAACTTGTCATAGAACATTGCGGTTGATGTCAAATTCTTAGGATGGAATCTGCTTGCACTTGAAAAAATTGCAGACCCTATTCGTATAGGGTCTGCAACCCCTACAACCATCCGCAAACGGCGGAGTTCTTAAAAACGTCGAAAAACAGTTGAAATTGAAAAATATGTGCCTCATTTGATGAAATATCTGAAAATGTGTGTTTCAATCGATTAAATATTGGAAAACGTGTATTAGTAACGAAATAACATATTGAAGTGTGTTAAAACGGTTCAAAAAGAAGTGTCAGTGCGAACACATCAAGTTGAAATTCATGGATACATAGCCTGGAAAAAAATATGTGAATACTTACAAGTCGTATCCCGATCCTATACCCATGAGAAACGGTTCTTACACTACCCTTTCACCGATCATAATTATCTGCTAACTAGAGTCTGTCGATATCAGGTTTGGATACTAGTATAGTGATATCAGATTTGGATATTAATAAAATTTATGCGGATCTATCTGGAACCAGACCCTCGCCGTCTTTCAACATAGGTTGGATGGGATCAGAGATACATGGCATGGTTTCACGTTAGCGCTTGTGCGGTGAGAGAATTTTAATGTAGTTTATGTGGGCAGGTTTGAATTTTAATGTAATTTATGTGGGCGGGTGTATCATACAAAACACGACAAGCGTCAAAATCGAAAAAACAGTGATCGGCTCTTATACATGTACAATTTCAAGCCGCGTTGAATGGTGACATTGCGGTTTGCCAAAACGCAACCAATACAGTCGTAAAATAAGGTTGAAGTTCTAGCGGTTTTACAAAACCCTGCAAGTCCTTGAATGTGTGTAAAGAAAGGGTAGGTACCTAGGAATTTTCTGATTCTTGGAAATAGATTAACGCCTTTCAGGATATTTGTTATCGATTATTGAAGAAGAAGAAGCACCACAATGTTTATAGTTAGTTTTCCGGTGTGTTCTGAGTATATGTAGGTAATACTTGAACGGCCGCTTTCGGCTCAATAACATTTCATAAAACTCACATATATGTTCTATTACTGCTATTACTATTTTATCATTTTCAAGTTTTCCGTTTCAGTCATCATGGGTGTTGAATAGCTCAATTTTTGTACCGATGAAAGGTGGAAAAAATCAGTCTTTTGTGCAAAACATTACTAGTCCGGGGTTTGTCTGGTTTTGCAAAAATGCCCAACTTTCATCGTTGAGAAATTTCATCATATACATGATTCAGATGGAAAACTAGAATTTAGCACACAAAAAAGAAGTATATTCATCAGATGAATTACTTAGAATTTAAACTTTTTTGTTTCCCGAAAATTAATTTTGGAGATAACGTGTTTTGCAAAATCGCTCCACAATTGGTCGCATAAATATACGAAAGGCAATGATTGAATGAGAAAAAGACACGGAGCATAATCTGATCGGCAAGAATATCGCAGAACCCGGGTGGAAGTTTTGGTTTTCGAGGGCATACGTTTTTCTTCCCCAAAGTGCCATTGTGGTTTCTCGGTTTCTGACTGAAGCAGAAGATTCCAACTTCTGCTTCAGTCCTTGCCTATCATCCTAATCCCGATGATAGGCAAGGACTGAAGAGGGAGGGAGGGGGGATTTGTTATTTTAGAATCGCACTTTGCCATTTCCATTCTTCGTCAACCAAATTCCATTCCCTCAATAATAAATTTCATATCCTGATCCACGTTTGGCATGTTTGGGGCCCGATGTTTATCGCAGAATCTCTCAAATCTTTGTAGACGGAGGAAATTCCGATTCATCTCCAGGTTGGCCAATGTGGCCGTCGACAATGATAGATAGGCGGTTGTCATTGTAAGAATAGGGGCCAAACTCTTAGCTCGAAGTGAAATCGAGAAGAGGTCATCAACTTTCTAAGGGTACAAACTACGTATCGAGTGTTATGGGAGGCTTGACGTAAGTACGAGTAGGTTTGCAATTTTGTACCGATCTTCTGGAACCAGATATTATTTCTCTCACAGAGATACCACAGTTCATTGTTGTCAGGGCTGTATCTTCGTTTATTAGTTTTAAAGTACCTATAGTTAGATGTATGTGGACCTAGTAGTGTTATATTTTTTTTGCGTCTAGTTTGGCGTTTTGTTTTTTTATTTTCAGTAATGATTTGATGGTTTCCGTTCCAAGTTAGGTACCATGAACCAAAATTATCGAAATTCGCTGAGTAGAATTGACTAGTTGAGGTTATCAGTTGAGGGTTTAAATACTAGATTAGTCGTGTTGGTTGACTCCTTTATTCTTGAGTCTTCGCGAAGTTTCGAGAATGACAGTCTCCTAATCATGCGATCTGTTATTTTTGTTATCGCTAAGGTTACTACATGATATTCAAAGTTAACCTAGGACTAGGATATCGTAAGAACATGGTCTAATACCTATGTCCGTTATATTTATGTACAGGGAATAGAAAAAGCTAAAAAACGCTGCAAATTCCTGCACAACGGTTTATTATTTTGTATAGAATACCCTTCTGTTACAGATCACAGCTCTATGTATAGATAACCCGTCTATATAATATGATATGTACTATTCTATACATATTATGTAGGTAGATCGCTGACCCTCCGTAGGTTGGTACCTAACCCCGTACTCGTTACTAGGTACCTACCTAAATCTCGAGTTAAATGTTGCTAAAATAATTCTGCCGATGACAAACAGTACCTAACAAAAAGAAACACACATAATGAAGTTCTGAAAAGAAATTGTTGATGAGGAGTGAAAAAAGTTGCAAAAGTACCTACCAAAAAACTCCAGCCCCTTCTACGTAGATGGTATAATGAACCGTTGTGTAATAATTTACCGTTGAGTAATGATTTACCGTAGTAATAATTTACCCATCAATAATACTTCAACGTTTGTTCAAGTTTCACTACCTACCAACAAACTCCAAAAGAGCCATCATTTTTCAAATGAAATAATATCACAGAACAACCAACTCGACTTCATACTCCGCCAATATAATCAGGTGATCCCTAGCAATGATTCTATCTCCGCCAAATTTCCTATTGTGGGCGCGTCTCTGGTTACGAGATTTGGTTTGAATTGTATACAATTTCATTCACACTGGAGTCGAAAATGCCTGTCGGTGCAAACTTCGGGGCCTTACTGTGAACGAACGGCTGGACGTACGATGCTCCGGATGGTCTTAAAAAACTCTTAAGTTCAAGAACTATTTAAAACCGTAAAAATATTCCCGTAAAAAAAATGGTATAGGCGTTTTGAAAATTGCAACCCCTATTTTGAACCCCTTAGAGATGACTCACAGTAACGTCGAGCTTCGAGGACCAACTACGAGTAGACGCCGAACGGAACCTATAACCCGAATTTCATCAATTTTTTTTCATGGTAACTAAGAAAAGTGGCCCGTACGGCGTACGGCGGACAGACAGAAATATTTTTATTGCAGTTTTGGATTCTACATACCTTGAAACGTAAACCATCAAATTTTGAGGGGGGGTAAGAATTTTTTTTTTCATGCTCGATTCCAATGGTTCATTATTGAAAATAATAAACCAAAAATAATAACAAATATGTGTATGACATGTAGCAGTGACTCACATGGAGTTGTTTCTTCTACTTCTACTGTGTGTGCTTTGTTGGCAGATACTTATGAGGCATTTGTACAATACTGATTTAACTGGCACTGCGGCTTACCCACTTTGTGATTTGGCAATACAATGCCAATAAAACATATACAAAGCAGCCTGTAATCGGCAGTATGACACGTTTTACGTCAGACGATAACATAAGATAACTATTCTGTCTGTTCTGTTCTAAACTAGTCTATTCTCCGTAATTTGGCAATACAATGTCATAATAACAAATAATTAATTGTAGATAGAATTTTCGAATCCACTGCATAATAATAAGGATTGCCCAAGTTTTCTGTTTATATTATTGAATAAAAGTAGGTTCCATTCTAAAAAGTTTGAGACCATCCGCGCGCTCCTACGATGAATAGTTCTTCTTCTGTGAGCTTTCAAAGTGTCGGCCACAAGTAACATTCGAAGAATTCTGTATTCGAGATCAGTTTAAAAACGTAAAAAACCCTTCTATTGACAATTTCAACCCGTTTTTCATCCCTTAGATATAATTGACAGTAACGCCGAGCATCGCGGACCAACTGGACCCCGAATGGGACCTACAAACCAAATTTCATTAATTTTGGTTCATGGTAACTAAGAAAAGGGCGAATTACGGCGGACGGACAGAAATTTTTTATTCCATTTTCGGATTCTACATAGCTTGAAACTGAAATCATCAAATTTGGTGGGGGGGGGGGGGGTTAAATTTTTCAGAGGTTCATTATTAAAAATGATAAACCAGAGGAACCACGCAAATCGGCTGAGAATTGCGGTCTGGACAGCTCACACAAGATTTTAGCCGAAAACCCCATGTTTTTTCAGCATTAACCCCCCTTCCCCCTTCTAAAAGTGAATTTCGAAATTCCGGCGACGTAGGGCACAACTAGATAGTTTTCTGCATCGAACAAAAAAAGAACCGCGCAGCGGTTGAGAATTGCGGCCTGGGCTGCGCACGTCACAAACAGAGGGACGTCCTAAAAATGGAGTTAAAAAGTTTGTCAATTTCCAATAATACACAAAACTTTATGTAGGTATAATAGTCTATTTTTGTGTGTTGGTGGAATTAGACCACCTTTCAATAACTCCGTTATTTATTTATATATTTTGGTAAATTATTCTGTGAATAATATACCTATGTAATCGCCCAGCAAAAAATTTCATAACACCCCCCTCAAAAGTTTTTCTTTTACATTTCAGAGTGCGTAGATTTGAAAAATGTCCGTCCGCCCTATCATCCATATCTACTTCATATTCGGTATAAACAATTCGTTTTTTCGCACACAGGCTCCATTTGGGCCCTTGTTGTGTCTCGAAACTTCGCAGCCCGATCGGAATATACCCGAGGGTTTTATGGGTGAAAAATGTGTGTAATAATAGGGTTTTTTGTTGTTTTAGTAACATGAGTTTGTGAGGTATCTTTTTCCTTGGTTTTTAGGACGAGGAGATCGAATATGAAGTCGATTTTGACCAGGGAGTGACAAATTGATGTTCTAGCAAAGTTTCAGCCTTAAATTTACGTTACATTTTGGTCTAAAATCGTCGTTCTTCCGCACAGCTTGGGTCCCAATTTTGGAACACATTTGAGTAAAAAAAAAGACCCTAATTCGTGTTTTTGAGAAACAATAAATGAACAGCCAGCATTTCTGTTGGAATGTTCAGTAGAATAATGAACCCTAAGGACTACACAGCGTTTTTGGTTTATTATTCTCTGAATAATACACCTATGTAATCGCTCAGCAAAAAATTTTTATAACCCCCCCTCAAACTTTTTTCTTTCCCGTTTCAAGGTGCGTAGATTCAAAAAATGCAATGTCCGTCCGCCGTACGCCGTCCGCCGTATCACGTGTACAGGCTTCATTTTCGGTCTAAAAAAGTCGTTCTTTCGCACACATGCTCTATTTGGGCCCTAGTTGTGTCCCGAAACTTTTCAGCCCGATCGGAATATACCCAGGGGTGTTGTGAGTGAAAATGTGTGTAAAAATAGGTACTTTTTGCGTTTTAGCAACATGTTGGTAACATGAGCTTTTGAGGTATCGTTTTCCATGTTTTTGGGGACGAGAAGATCGAATATGAGGTCGATTTTGGCCAAGGAGTGGAAAATTGAGGTTGTACCAGATGTTCAGCTCCCAAATTGATTTTGTATGAGTCAAAAACCTGCGAAATCGTCTGAAATCACCATCAGTTTGTAGAATAACAATAGAAAAAGTGTCAACACGTGGATCAAGACGATTAAATGGCACTACCAATGATCAAAGTTAATTTGAAAAAAAAAAAAGATCGTACCTACCTAATTTGTGTTTTGGGGGCCAAAATTGGTGGAAACCATCAGAAATAGCTATTTCAATTATTTCACATGAAACAAACAATAAATGTTCAGCCAACATTTCTGTAGAATAATAAACCCCATGTGACAAGGACTTTGCAGCGTTTTTGATTTGGGTTTCCACGAGTTCATCGCGAGTGGTTTTGTTCGTTGTAGGCACCTACTTGCTGTTATAAACTTTCACAACTTCTGTCACAACCAGTACCCTGCGAATTTTCACCTTCACTCATTGTATCAATTTTCCAATATTGGTTGGTGAGGAGTTGGGTGGGGGGAGTATTTAATACCTTGAGGCTGAAAGTCAGCAACACAGCCCTGATGTAACTTCCCCCAAAATGGACTAGATTTATCCTCATCAATATTTTAAGAAGACTTTAGTCGGAAACCAATAGCAACTAGGTACCTAGTCGGTTTCTACTCATCATCAACTCTTGTATCCCCTCCATTTTCCATCTCTCGTTCTTGTTCTTTTCCCCCTTAAAGCTCAAAGCAGTGACAATGCCTTCTGATCACCCAGAAACTCTTTCGACTCAACGTCTCGGAACTTGGCGGTATTCCAATAATTCCGCATTGTCTTCGATAGTTCCGCTTTCTTTGGTGCTGTTATCGAACTTTTGTCTCTAGTTGTACAAGAACGGAGTCAGGCGGCTCTCCGTATAATTGGATGGGGGAGGGTAGGAGATTGTCACTACCTCGTGCACAATAATTTAGTTGTTACGGTGCTCTAATTTCATCAATCTTCTTGCTATTTATCATATTTGTGCACTCGTAATACCTAACAGTCCATCGGAAATAGCCAGTTAGGCAGTTGGACAGAAGTCTTCAAACGGTCATGGAGCCGGAGCCTATTTTCGATCATGTTTGCATCGTGCCTTGAAAAAGTCGGAGGCTTGCTTACTACGAGTATCATCGTAGTTGATGATATTGCGCGTTCGATGATGAACATAGGTAAATTCCCAACCTGATAGCGTATAACAGTATCCCCAACCTAATAGAGTATTATCATAGTTGATGATGATGATGATAATAATAATAATAATAATAATAATAATAATAATAACAATAAATAATACTATGAATTCTATAATAATACTATGAAATATATTATACCAAACGTAGTTTCTAATGGATTCAGCGTTTTCTACTGTTTCCAGTTCACAGTAAGTAATTTCTGAATTGTTCATATTTTCAACAACTCGCAGTCAAAAAGTTAGCATAGCGAAGTTGATAGTTCCTTTCACTGTACCAATACAATGCTAGTTAGATAATAAACTTCAGTTGAGTTGCAGTTTTGATTTGAATAGCTGACAAATTAGTTGTTCAGGCTAGCTTTAAAAGAAAGCTAGTTGAATAGCTGCTGTATGACGTAGGTTGGTCGGATTTTGGTTGAAGCCCTAGTTCCTACCAAAAATCAACTTTTGTGCCTTTATTATGCATCTTTAATTCAACAATATGCGAGCTGAAAAGTTTTTAATGTCATTGGACCCTCCCGCACCCATTATTTTCTGTCCCGAGTTTTCTGGTCTGCTAGTTGGTAACCCTGGTACCTGTGCCTATCTATGTAAATGCTCAAAATTAGGGAAAATTTCCCTAATTTTGTAGGCCTAGAGAGGAACCTACAATGAAAAATCCATTTGCGAATTGACTTTACCCTACTTGAATGTTGTACAGTAGCGAGAAACGAAAACATGCTGGGTTCAAATGCAAACAACTCTACCAGTTTCTCCGCGTTCCTTTGGAGAATCACTTAAAGAAAAATGTACCTATAAATTATATTATTGTTGAGAATTGTAAGATGTTGAATGAAGACCGAACTAAGGAGTCAATAAAGTAAATCCAGGATTGAAGCAGTTGGAAACGATACGGAAAAAATCTCGGGACTGGTGCCACAACGGAGTTAGAAGGTTCAGTATTCACTTCCACACACCCAACAGGCTTCAGTTAGTAAATCGATCTCTTGGGAAATGAAATAGACCGGCAGCACCATTTATTCCATTTTAATAATCCAAGACGCGGCCCTATCTTCAGAAAAGGTTTCCGCGATTCTTCGAACCTAGTTGGCCAATGCTGATTGTTTTCAGGAGGAACCGTCTGAATCTACTTTAATAAAAAAAGGTACTTACATACCTAAATGTGTTCAGTAAGGAAAATATCAATTATTGTTCAATGTGAATATATAGATATTCCCAAAATCTGCCCGTTAAGGTGAGGCACATAGCTTCCTCCTATCGATACTGTAATGTAGAATAATAAGATACTCGTGGAGGTCACAGTTGGCGAGATACGTGCAAGAACTATACCTGTCATATTTAAGAACTAGTAAGTTACGCCATCTAGTCTAAACATCGGTTTCACCCACGAATAAACATATCAACACGGCTGAACATATTCCATAGTGTAGCCAACTCGTCTGGTAAATGAGAAAATTCACTCACATTTTCTATCCTATCAAGATAGTCCTTTTTATCAGGCATCTTATTTATATAAAATAATTTCCTATTTTGGAACAATATCAACTATCTCCCCATATAGGTTACTCAAATATTAATATATCCCTCAAGATGTAGATTGGGCGTTAAAGGGACTGTTTATACCGTACCTACCAAGAAACGCGTTACTCCGATGGCGTTTGAATCCATATTTATATAATTGCCAAAACCTCGTGGTTTTCATCATCTTCATTGCAGTCTGTTGAAAGAGCTGGAGCGTATGTCAGCGATTACACATCTTGCGTGTTCGCATCCCATGGATATAAAGCATATAATGGGTGAAATGAACTACAAATCACATGCACACCTTGATAAAAATATACTCGTATACTGCGGAAAATATACTGTGGAAGGACTGCTAAGGAAGATACATCATAAACGTACTCCATCTACATACTTTTCGAACGACAGATCCTTAAATACCAAGCATACTCGTACTTATTCCAGGTCAAGTACCTGCATAATGTGCTCACGTAGATACATTCAACAAAGTACTCTTTCTATGGCAGATAATAACATTTTGGCAGAATTTACGAGTGAGAACGACCTTTACGAATCCGAATAGGTACGTCCTGAAATACGCAATCGTCGGTAGCGCCGTAAGCACCATGTAATAGAGGTTATTAGAGGATAACTGACAATTGTGATGCTATTGTGAAATATCTGAGAGTGAGTTCTGCTTCAGACATGATGGTGTTTGTCTTCTTGCGTGTTCTTTGAGTCACTGTCAAGTTTGCCAAAGAGTTTTCAGATAATGGGAATATATATTCGAGGAGAATTCCTACGCGAAATATTTAAAGCGGTTATACAGCTCCAACTGCCAAGAAAACTACATCTTGTGAAACCTGCCAACTGTATAATATCAAAGTTAGAAACTTGCCATGTTTAAGAAGTCCGTTTCATTGAACTTACGAAAAGTAGCAATGAATAAATAAAACAAAACATACTGAGTAGAAGCGCCCTTACGAGGTACCCGTGAAAGAGGCGTCTACTAGCTCTTGATAGCATTGGGATCGAGGGAAATTCATTTCTTCTATTTCATTATCTTTTTCCTCCTGAACCTTAGGCTTTCCATCCAACAGTGCAAACTAACATGATCGCGCTTCTTGGTTATTCCATGGAGGGGATACCAACAAATTCGCCATATTAATGATAATAATATTTTACTCTCAACAGCAACTCGGTTATTTCATTTTGCAATACAGTATGCGAGGGAAACGGATGATCCAAAATCGATTTCATGTGGGCACGGAGATTGTAGTGAGACAGACAAAAGGTCAGAACTTATCACCGTGGGATCCCTCTAACGGATTAAACAGCGGTGATTCGACGAGAATTTTTCTGTGATAACCGGCCAGTTGACATAGTCGCATAGCTTTGACGCAGTCCTTGCGCATACAAGAGTAACCGCATGGGGTTTGATGATGATAAATGGACGAAGGAAATCTGTGCGAGTCAGGGACGAACCAGTTAGGTTAGAGATGGTTATGGTAATAATGTGGGTGGGAGGAGTGATGAAATCGGATACTGTTCGGACGGGAAAAAAGGGAAAATTAAAAAAGGGACTGAAGAAACCACTCTGCTGGTGGATGAAAGAGGGAAAAGGATGAGCGAAGGTTTTCCTGGGCTGGGTGACGACGAGAGGGGGGAGACATCCTGGATCAGGGCCGGATGGATAAGCTCCCAGTCCCGTGTAACACTGCGGAAATGAGGGTTGAAAAACTGTTGCAACTAGTACTGCATCTACCCGAGGGAAGAAATTTCAACGGTACATAAACGGTGCTAACGAATATTACCATACCTTCCAGAGGAAGTCGTCAGTAGCTGTTTGAGTACTGGAGGCGAGAGCTTTCGATGTAAGGACATCATCATCAGGCCGTCGAGAGTTCTCTGATGGAGTCCTTACATCGAAGGCGCTCGCCTCCAGTACTCAACCTGCTAGTGACGACAGATTCCTCCGGAATGTATGGTAATATTACTTCATACACTAGCGAAAATAACCCTTTGGTGCTAACGAAAGTAGATCAACGAACAGGTATGATCCATCATTACGCACCTCGGTACCAAACTGTGAATGCTTTACTTTGTTTACGTGGTTGTTTGAAATAGAAGTAAGTAAAACTGCAAAATAACCTGCTGTAGGTACTAAATAATTATGGAAATGGTTCAACAGAGTAATGAAGTTGTACAATATTGCATTCCTTCACAGAGCAGGTATTGTGGTGTTAAGTTGGGAATTTACGTTCATCATCCTCCGCGCAAGATTATAGCATTCATGTCTGATTCGAGGTTTTCCATTTTTCAGATTAGTTATTAGTGCTTTACGTCAGAAGTAAACGGAAAACGTTTACGGAAATTTTGTTTAGAAAACGTTTTTTCATTTGTTTTGGGAACCTTTAATTTGTTGTGGGAAACTTCAAATGTGGTCCCCTCAAATAGGCCCATTTTTGGAACCTGCCCGTGTTCATGAAGGCGTAGGTAACTATTCTGTAATGAAAAATTTAATATTTGATCTGGTCAGAAGAAAAGAGGAAAACGCTATTCAACTTAAATCCGTGGGGAAAAAACCATCTAGGTGTGTGTATGTCTGTATGACAGAATCTTATGTGCGCTGCCCAGGCCGCATTTCTCAACCGATTTGCGTGGTTCTTTCTTTTTTCGATGCAGAAATCTGTCTAGTTGTGCCCTACGTTGCCTAATTCCGAAATGTATGTTTAGAGGGGGAAAGGGGTGGGCCTATGCCGAAAAAACGTGCGTTTTGGCCAGAATCTTGTGTGCGCTGCCCAGGGCTTAATTAATTCTCAACCGATTTACGTGTTTCTTCCTTTGTCGACGTAGAACTCGGTCTAGTTCTGTCCTTCGTCGCCGAAATTTCGAAATTTATTTCTATGGGCGGGAGTGGGGGGAGGGAGAACGCGGGATTTTCTGCAAATCTTGTGTCCGCTGCCCGTATTGTCAACTTCTGAAGCTGCCATACGACATAGGTATATAAGAAACAGTAGATAGGTGGCATCCTAATCATGGTTATGATGGTAACATCACCTACTCCGAAAGGTAGTCGAACATGTACGTAAGCTGTTCATTTCGCGTTGTTAGTCACGAAATTAGGTGATTAAATTGTACAATAAGTTCATAATCATCATAGATCAGATAGGTACTCGTATATACCTCCAGACGATCTGCAGTTAGTGAGAGTGATCTATATACATCACCATAACAGATGTCCTCAGTAATGCATGCAATACAGAGTAATCTCTACGGGATGTTTCCAACCTATATTCTACCCAACTTCCGTGTGTCATCCGTATTCCGAATCTGTTAAACTCAAACAGACGTCTCTACCCGTGAACGGAAAACCTTGGTAAAAAACTCTACACAGCGGTTTATTAGTTGTATAGAACACCCTTCTGTTCGTGATCACACTTCTCTGTACAGAAAATCCTTTTGTTACAGATCTCAGCTTCCTATGTAGATAACCCTTCCGTTTATGTACGTTAATGTTGCTAAAAGAATTCTGTCAATGACGAACAGTAGCTAAAATGGCAAAAAGAAACACAAATCACACAGATCACACACGTCTCTGTACAGAACAGCCTTTTGTTACATATCACAGCTTCCTGTCTAGATAACCCTTCCATATTTATGTACGTTAATGTTGCTAAAATAATTCTATCAATGACAAACAGTAGCTAAAATGGCAAAAAGAAACATAAATGAAGTTCTGAAGGGAAATTGCTGATGTGGAGTGAAAAATGTTCAGTCCCCGTTGGGTTTCGATCTCGGGAACGTCGGCATTCCAGACCATCGCTTAGACCACTGCGCTACAGCCCCAACCTGGCCGACAGATCAGTGATGTGCGCTCTCAACTCAGCTTGATGCCTGCATACACCCTGGTCTTTAGGGCAAATTTTATGGCAACGTCGTAGAACGCTCCGGATGTTCTCAAAAATACAGGAAAAATCGAACTATTTAAAAATGCGAAAAACCCACCCCTGAAAATAAATTTTCCGAGATAGGGATCCTCTGGATTTTTCACCCCTTAGAGTTGAGTGACAGTAACGCCAAGCTTCGAGGACCAGCCGGAGCCCAAACGGGTTCCATATACCAAATTTGGTGAACTTTGGTTCATGGGAACTAAGGGAATATTTTTCCGTACGGCGGACGGGCGGAAATATTTTTATTCGATATTCATATTTTATGTCCTTTGAAAGTAAACCATGAAATTTTGAGGGGGGGATTTCGTGGTCGATTCCAAAGGTTTATTATTGAAAATAATAAACCAAAAGTAGAGATGAAGCTCGAATTTATAGGTATTCGCAACTGAATCACTTAGCAGTAAACTCCCTTCACGCCTCATAAATATACCCACCCGACGTTGGGAGTTCTACAGAAAACATAGAACTAGGAATGAAAATAGGAACCTGTATTTCGAACTCCAATCATTACTTTTAGGCATCCTATCTTTGAAAATTATTTTGTATTCCATATTAAAAAGGTCAACATCGTTAGGGATCGGAAGGTCCCAATACAGTATTTGTCAACGTTTATTAGTTACCCGTCGACAACTCGCGGTATTTTCGATATCGAATTCCATAGATTCATGTGTCGGAGTTGGTATGTTTTCAAACATCTGCGAGTGATCTTAAGTTGTTCGTAAATACCCCAGGATTGATGAACCGTGCGTGTCCATTGTATTCCTTTACTCCAATTTGTTTATCATTTTTGTTACAGGTGGAGTCTTTCGTTATCGACCAGGTCGCAGACTTGGATGAAACAGAGGCTCGTATCCAGTCCTCAAAATTCCTTCTTGCCCAGGAAGACGCGGACAGTTCCGTGGACCCTGAAACCCAGGCGAGGCTTGAGGCTCTTCTCGAAGCAGCGGGTAATTATCTGACACTTGACAGCCTCTTTCACACTACCCATAATTGAATTTGTTGCCCTTAATTTGAGAGCAGCAAATTCAAAGTTCTCGTCCATTGTGCAAGTATTAGGAAAACTCCTCGGAAGTACTTTCCTGCATTTCAGTGATACGCGACTACATCTAAAACGAGGACGAATTGTTGTGTAAAGCGTTGATAGCTGTTGATACTGTATCCCGTTATTTTTGAAAAAATACAGTGCTCGGGTGTTGTCCATTACGTCCTGTAATTTTCTTCAGTCAGCGTTACGAATAATTATGTTCTCAAATCTCTCCAATATCAACAAAGTAATCTTGGATAGTTCAACCCGAGTTTCATTGACTGAACATGCGCCAATACATTTTGCACAGAAAAACGGAGTTATTGAAAAATAGTCTATTTCCACTAATACACGAAAAACGCAAAAAACACTGTTATACCGGTTTCGGTGATCAAACCATCGTCAGTAACACAGTTATTGAGTTCGGTGATCAAACCATCGTCAGTAACACAGTTATTGTGTGTTACTGACGATGGTTTGATCACCGAAACCGGTATAATAGTGTTTTTTGCGTTTTTCGTGTATTAGTGGAAATAGACTATTTTTCAATAACTCCGTTTTTCTTTGAAATGGGTTTCCACGATTTCGTCGCGAGTGATTTAGTTCGTAATTTTGCACCCGGTCTGTAGGCAATAAACTATTCTATTCTATTCTGCTTTCATATGTACAGGAAAAATATGAAATACCTATATACCTAATTGTTAGAAAAAAGTGGGTAAGTGAAAAAATTTACTTAATTCTAATATCATTGTCACATGTCATCCATACTTTGAAGTGAGAACCTCAGTATATGTCGTCAACTGTTGAAAATTTAATGAAACCGTATATCGAGGAAAAATAGCATTTAATACTATGGAAAAATATTAGTTGTCTAGTTGTCCACTTCTATCCAGAACTATTCCTCAATTCGTAGCATATCCTCAGTGTTATGTGACATCTTGTTACTAATTTAGGCCTTCGGATTTCCTTAGCGAGCCAACAGCGCTGTTGCCTTTTTCCCACTTGGGTACCAATGTTTCATTTGCCAAGTGTTTAAAAGTTTGTCAAATGATTTTTTTATTCTATGGGTTTCGTTGTGCATTCCTTTGTGAGAGCTGTTGTGCTAAATTGATCCATACGGTACCTACTGTGAATATTAAACTTTCGTCGCCCACATCCCACGTCCATGAAACCACGTCTTCCCAAATGTGTCATAATCAGGAAAAGTTATAAACCCCGATGAATGGTTTAATGGTTGCGCAACTAAATGTTGTATACAAGAAATCTAGTTACATCTGAGAACTCGGCCTTCCACCTGTTCCTCCTCACCCCTTCTCATTATAGCTCGCTGGTTTGGCACCAGTTCCGTTGTGGGTTTCGAAAAGGTAGGGAGAGGGAGTGAGACTGTTGTGAGGAATGAGGCTGACGGTAGTCGGTCCCGGTCATTGATCGCGAGGTAGGTTAGAGTTGTTCCACGTGGGTCCTCTGTTGCCCTGCTATTTCAGCTCACACAACTGCAAGGGCAGCGAATCTGGTGCGGAAACCCCGCAGAAATGGCACGTTGAGAGTAACATGGGATAATCCTGGTTTGATATCGCAGTGGCGATTTGGGAAACTACGATTTCTGTAGTGTCCTTGCACCTGGAGGAACGAGGCGGCATCTGGCAAGTAAATAAAAACGCTTCCCCGTATGTTGCTATTTCCAAGGTAGTTATATTATAAGAGAGTGAACCAACTTGGAATGACCAAATTGCACATGGTCTACCTGACAAGAGTTCTGTGATTCGTTGTGCTGGTCACGCATCCGGCGTTTTTCATCATCTGCTCGACGCATCTTCTTATTATTCCTCCAAGGCTGACCTGGGAAACCATATTTATAAACAACTCAGTCGCACGCCCAAAATATAATTACTACGAGAATCACCATCTGCAGAATGACTGTTGAACAACATTCCTCGCTTGTGGCTACTGTAACAAGAGGTAATAAAGTTCTTGATGAAAATTGTGGAAAGCTCTGCTGAATAGTACCTCCCCGCAGTTGTTTTGTATCACAGTGAGTATCCATTTTCACCTAAGTTGTTTCAATGTGAAAATCAGGCTGTGACTGCATTATCGTATGAACTGCCTTTATTATGTTCCATTGCGCTAATTGTTACTATTCTTCCACCGCGAAGGCAAATCTGAGAAGTCATATGCAAAAACATTTGAACCCCTGCAAATACTCATGTGCGAAATGTGATTACAAGACTCACAAATTCAGTCACTTTGAACGACATGAAATCACTCATACTGATACCAGATCGTACCCTTGTTCCAAATGCGACTTTGTGGCTCGGTGTCCAGCCAGCTTGCGTAACCATTTGACGATACATTCCGACGAAAGACGCTACTCATGCAATAAATGCGAATACAAAGGTAAACAGCTCTCGCACCTGAGAAATCACCTCTTGACTCATCAGTCTACCAAATTGCACGAATGTCCTCACTGTGATTACAAAGGCAGGCGCGTGGATGCTCTGAGGAACCATGTTTTGAGTCATTCCATCTCCACCCCTAGTCCAACCTACTCCTGTGCAGACTGCGACTACGTGACCATCAGAATGTCCAATTTAAGAAGCCACAGGTTGACCCATTCCAAAGTGAAGTCCATTTCGTGCTCCATCTGTGACTACAAGTCAGCTTATTCTAGTGACGTTAAAAGACATGTGAACAACGTCCACAACGCTCCTGATAAACGGTTCGGTTGTACGGTTTGCGACTATAAAACTTCTAGATCGGATCATCTGAAAGCCCACGTCGTAACGCATGGTCAGAAAAAAATGAAGTGTCCACACTGTGAATATGAAGCTATCAGAAGTATTTCTATTAGAACTCATATAAAAAAAGTGCATCCGATAGAGTCGTTGTGACTATATTCATATTATCTGTGTTGTTTTTGATATTCTTGAGTTATTTCATTGGGGGTGCATCAGGGTAGAATTATAAGAACTAATAGGATATTGAAACTGTTTTCTATGGATTATATTTGACACTGAAAATATTAAATATAATGATTTGAAGAAAATTTCATTTTTCTTTGCTATTCCCATCTGTAAACATTGATCCAGTACCTAGATCATCTCCATCGTCGAGGGTGTGAAAAAATATAAGCAATAACTCATTCTCTAGAGAGAACAATCTTTATTTCTGTAGAAATATATCACACAAATAGGCGAACTCGCCTTTGGATTGCCAATAGATTCACCGCATTGATCAGACATTGGTTGCAGGATAAAATATTATTGAGAGCTTGTTGTAAATAAGAATGGAAAAAGCACTTCTATTTGAGCAACATTTTCATCATAATTACCAACATTGGAGTTCCTGTGTCATGTTGCCAATTCATAAAAACCTTGAATATATTCCTACCTCAAAATCGCAGGCCGTGAGTTTCGATGAGTGAACATGAGAAGATTGGATGAGTTCAAAATTTGATTTGACGTTTGCAATTATCTCGGCTGTATTTATTTTTGGGGGACCTTACAATTTTGAAAATACAGTGTTTCAGTGCGTCAGCAGTCAAGCAGCGGATAATCCTATGTCTCGGTCAGCTATTGATCACATTAAAGAAGCCTTTTATATAGGTAAGGTTCCCCTAGGAACAGAAACTAATGTAAAGAAACCCGTTTTTTTAATAAATGTTCGACCCTTAATATTCTTGAGTTCACTAACTTGTTTACAGCTAGTTGATTCAAAATCCGCGTAACACTTTTTTTGGTTGTTTTCCCTTTGTATTTGGGTATATAGCTTACTAACGTTAAAATTTCAGCCCAAGCCTGATTTTCTGTTTGTTACTTATTTAAATGAGCTGTTAGCTGTATAATCATACATGCCTAAACCGATGTGCACTACTATTGGGGTTATTGACTGGGTTCATGTCTGTTCAAGCCGTTGTGGTCTTGTGTCGTTTACCCATTATTGTGTTGACATTTTGCGTTTTCCATTTATGTAGGTGTAAATGATTCCTGCTCCCTAACAAGCAGCTAACCTGAAAGTATATTCAGCATCATTACCGTCTGTTTCTTGTTCTGAAATGACAAGGTTCCCACAAGCGGGGTTAATATAAGTACTTGATAGGGAACATGTCATATTATGAGTCGCTGGTGTCGATGTTTTAGTGGAATTTCTGTCATATTGGTTATGAGGTATTGCTGTGTTGAAGCTTTTGTTTCCACCGAATTACCCGGGAACTGAGGACATTATCTAGCACGAGCTGTCAGTTTGCCTTGCTTCTGGTATCTGGAAGTATCCCACGATATTACATGAACAAGGTCAGGTATACGTAGAATATGATAATACACACATAGCTACATTCAGAATTTTATGGTCAGTGGTCATGGAGAATATCATCGTTGCCTGAGCTCTGCCTAGTCGAATAACGTTTTCGCTCAGTATTTGTGTGCATACTTCGCTTACCGCGCGAGCTATAATATTCCTGTCCCAGGATCCGTGGGCGTGGAGGCTTTCATTTCTGAAAACTCTTCTGGCTCCAATATTTTAGAAAGCTACACGATATGGGCGCTGTTCATTGTTTCGGACATTACGCATTGAATATTGTCGCTGTTTCACGGTTACTGACAGCTAACTTTCGGAATTACCGGTGTAAAAATGATAGCGGAATAAGAGAGTCAGGGCTTGTAATGGGCCTTTGGGTGAATTTGCTGAATATCTACTGTTCACCTACCGCTGGAGTATATTTAAACAAATCAAAAACAAGAAACGTAATTTCCGGTCCCTGGATTTTGAGGCAAAGTAACTTGGTTGGTGAATGCGAATTAAACAGTTTCGGAATGAATGAGTGTTTAGGTACCTACCCATGGTACCTACCTACGTATCTTTCGAGGGTAGTTAAATTTTGAATTATGTTGTAGGCATTAGTTATGTACGAGTAAGTAATAAGCACACGCAGGAATCACAGGAATGTTTTCTGCGTGTTTGTCGAGTAATTTTGAGCCCAAAATCGGCACAAGTTGTTAATAAATCTAAATAGTTTCCCAGATCCATTATCGTCGTTTCCAAGGTCCATTTCCACTACAGCGACTAGAAAAATGCGCGATGACAGTCCTGGGCGTGGGGTGTGCGACGTAACAACATCATATTTTATTATCTACTAAATCATCTCTGACACCTTTCAGTACAAATAATGACCATTCGCGCTGATTGAGATAAATATGAAGAATTACATGTTACCTATCTACCTACTTTGGAAACTGTATTCGTATTTAACAACCACCTCAGACCCTTAATACTCATTGCTAACTCATACTTTACGGTATATGAGATGTACCTACACTGCTGCACCGAAGTAATACGCTGAGAAACAGCTCTCCACCAAAACAACATCAAAACAATTGAAATATTTCTACAGAACCATTCATCTACCTTGGAATAATAGACTCTGATGATATTTCGACTGAGTAAATGCCTTGCCGAATCATTTGATGAAGATTAAAAAGCTGAGCTTAATAATTATTTTATTAATTTATAAATCGATTATTTCAAATTGAAACCCTGTTTGCTTCATCGCGTAGATTTACTCGCTTTACTTAAGTAATTGAATTTACTCGTATTTAGCAATGCATCAAGTTGGTTTTGTTTAATGAAAGATATCAATTTATTTTTCATTTAGAAACGTTCAATTTGAGCCACCCTGAAAATGTTGTAATATGATTTCTGCTTGTTTCGTGGTATTCGTCTTGGATCACATGGTATTCATGTTGTAATCCTCGTAAAAAAGTCGAATTAGTGTCAGCCGATTTGCTCAGTACGTAATTTTAGCGAATTGCCAACGCGTTATTTCATATTTTTTGTGTGTATAATTATAAGACTTACAAGAATTTGAGAAAAAGTTGATGTGAAAATATTATGGAAATTATAATTATCGTATTTGTGTCCGTCCCGTGCTCTCAACTTTGTAGGGTAGGTTACCTCCATGTGCCGTGGCATCGCATGACTTTGGGATGTGTTGTGTACCTATATTGTGCAGTAAGTGATTTCAAATAGACAGTCGTGGTATTAATACTATTTTTTTCCCCTGTTACAGGCATTGGAAAGTTGGCCACTGGTGATGGTAAACAGCTTGCAGATCCTGAAGTCCTTAGGAGGCTTACGTCCAGCGTGTCCTGCGCTTTGGACGAAGCAGCAGCTGCCCTTACCAGGATGCGAAGTGAAAACCCGCGACCTCAGCCCGAAAGGTCTGTCGTATGAATTAGGGACTTCTTTATTATTGCTCCCGAGTAATATTGATAGTTGGTAGTATTGATAGTTTTCGCGAAGAGAAGAATTTCTGTCATTCTGGAATCAAAATGTCCATTACCCTAATGGACATATCTGAAAATGGAATAAAAAATTTCTGTCCGTAGGCCGTACTTCGCACTTTTCTTAGTTACCATGAACCACAGTTAATGAAATTCGGTTTGTAGGTCCCATTTTGGGTCTAGTTGGTCCGCGAAGCTCGGCGTTACTGTCAGTCATCCCTGAGGGGTGAAAAACAGGAGTTGAAATTTTCAGACGCCGTAGCTCCAAAACTTTCAGTAGAAGGGTATGGTTTTTTTGACGTTTTTAAATTGATCTCGAACTTAGAAATTTTTTGAGACCACCCGGAGCATTGTACGTCCAGCCGTTCGTTTGCAACGAAAAGCTTCGTCAACGTGATCGTGAACGGTATAAATGCGACGCAGATATCTGCTAGGGAACGCCTGATTATAGAACGGTCACGGTTGGCTGCATGAAGTCGAGTTGGTTGTTCCGTGATGTTATTCATTTGAAGAATAATGGCTGTTTTGGTCGTAATGCTTCATTAATAAAAGCAAACAATTAACGATGAATTATTGAATCCCGCGCATTTTTATGAAACTGTAATTCCCGGGCCGGCTGCAGTACTCGATTTATGGGGCTTCCCTGGTGGGAGCTCGAGGGTATTGACCACAAAAAACAGTGATCTACGCACAAGGAGCATCTATACAAGTAAATAATAAACCGTTGAGTAATAATTTGCACAGTTTTTCATATTCATTTGAAAAAATGAAAAATGGTCATGGACCCGAAGTTCACGTCGTATTTGATTGATCAAATCGACCTGAAATAATTACATTTTTGAATTGGGTGAAAATTTCAAGTTTTTACCTCCATTTATTCTGTTCTTTTAAAACGGACGAACCTGAATACCAGTTTCAGTTAGAAATTCAGGCCAATTACCGTTTATAGTAGTAGGAAGGTAGATAGGAGAATCGTGAATTACTAAACCTGCCTTAAGTCATAATTCCCTTTCAACTAGTTGAACTCATCTCTTGAGGCGATTGCTAACTTTCGATCATAGTTTATAGATGTCTAATGTCTATAGAGTATAAGCGGAACGATTGCTTGCTATTTCTGAAGGTATACAATAATCTGATAAAATGTTCACCCCTTCATGTTGTTCCCTTGGATCGAGAATAATCCATCTTTTCTGTATTGTCTGCTGATAACCATCTCTTCCTTCATAACTCCACAAACAAATTCTATAAATTCATAACTTAGTTAATTTGATTCACTAGGTCTCTGGTGGAGGCCTGCACGGATGGTGACGTGGGGACCGTTCGAAAACTCCTGACTGAAGGCCGAAGCGTCCACGAAACGACGGACGAGGGTGAAAGTCTACTGTCGTTGGCATGTTCCGCCGGCTACTACGAGCTTGCTCAGGTATTTTCAACATTCTCGTCAGTTTAAACAAAATCATTAAATTCATTATTCACCTACTTGAAAAACCGCGATTACTCCCTTTGTCACGAACAACCTCATTGCAAATTATCGTAATAGTCACTGCTACTCCTTCATGATTAAATATTGGTTCACTGGAGCGCTACAGCTTCTGTACTCACAACAATATAATTCATAGATAGCTCAAAGATACAGAGTGGGTGATGTAGAAGGAAAACACCCTCGTGGGCGATTGTCACCAGGCGCTAGGTTAGGTTGTCAAGGAATGAGACAATACTCTTGTCTCTACTTTCTTATCTCCTACAATGCTACGAGTCCACTTTGTTAGTAGTTTCCACTCTACTAGAGTTGTTAGTTTAGTCGTCCTTAAATCAACTGGTATCGACGGCTTAGTTATGTGATATTTAATTGTTTATTTGACACAGGTACTGCTAGCGATGCACGCCAATGTTGAAGACCGAGGTATCAAAGGGGACTGCACACCGCTCATGGAGGCTGCGTCATCCGGATACGTTGATATCGTTCGTCTCCTGATACATCACGGTGCCGATGTGAACGCCCAATCTTCATCTGGTAAGTCATTAGACACCAAAGTATCAGCTTTCCTTGTCAGCAAATATATTAATGAATTAGCCCTTTGAATAGATCCTGTTGAGGTCCTCTCGATTTCATCGAAAACTAAACGGTACTAATCTTTTGATCTACAAAAATACATTCTTGTATGTAACGAGGGCTTTTTGGTAAATCTTCGATAATATATTGAAAAAATATTTTATCGCTATGAAACAACTGTCTTCTGTTATTCACTCATCAATATATTTGTCAAATAATTGTCATTTACACTGTTGATCTCGATCTGAGAAACGTCAAATTAGTTCATGGTGCGTAGTTAGTGCTAAGATTTCTGCGTTTCAATTCTTGCGTAAATAAGTAGGTATTTACATGATTTATTTGGTTGGCTTAGCTTAGCTGTGCTTTTGAGAAATTGGTCGTTCTTCCGCTGAATTTCCGCAATTGTCTTGTGTGACAAATCAAGTTTGTTTCCAGGCAACACCCCCTTGATGTACGCCTGCGCCGGTGGACACGTTGATGCCGTCAGAGTACTGTTGGATGCTGGAGCTAATGTCGAGGATCATAATGAAAATGGTCACACACCCCTCATGGAAGCCGCCAGTGCTGGCCACGTCCCGGTCGCCGAAGTGAGTGTTCACAAAATGTATAAGTGATCACTTCGTATACGTAAAATGTATACGTGTAATTATTTCGTGAGCAGAGCAGAATGTTTCGAAAATTTGTGACAAAATTAAGTGATAAAATAAGTGATAAAATAAGTGATTACTTCGTATACGTAAAATGTATACGTGTAATTACTTCGTGAGCAGAGCAGAATGTTTCGAAAATTTGTGACAAAATTACTCCTGTCTCTTGGATGCATAGAAACTTGTCATCCCCCTATGTAATAATAGTTATAAATTCATCTGCTTTTTTTTAATACTCAGTAGATTTTTAGATTCAAGTTTACTAAAAATATGTACCTACTATTTATTAACTACAACTTATTTACATATCGGAAAATATCGTGCATTCCAATTTTCCAATCCGACATTCTGGCTTCACCATACACGTTTCCATGATGATATCGCAGGGGTCCAGAACTGGTGAGATGTGACCAGGCACTTGAGTGGGGGCTGAGATACTGCTCTCGGTTTACTCACTTGGGTGGATCATGCGTTACTGAGAAAGTTCGAAACCATTCTGAATTTTTACTAATTTTGTCTTCTCACGATTACTGATTACAAAGATTGAATTATTATTGATTCTCACCCCTTCCATTGAGTTGAAATTGACCTTCGATAATATGATAATATGTATTCTTGCTTATACCAATCTGCTGGTAGTAATACTATACCTTTTCACTTCATAGATCCTGTTAGCAAGAGGTGCTGGAATTAACACCCACTCAAACGAGTTCAAAGAGTCAGCGTTAACGCTGGCATGTTATAAAGGCCATCTCGATATGGTCAGGTTTCTCTTGGAAGCTGGGGCTGATCAGGTGATTATATTTTGCTTCTTTGTATCTACATAATTATCCTCACTTGATGTCAATAATTTATTGTCAATGTATAAAGTGGCTACAATGTAACCAAGTATGCTCATGTTATGGTAGGAACATAAAACCGATGAGATGCACACTGCTTTGATGGAGGCTTCTATGGATGGACACGTTGAAGTTGCGAGGCTTTTGCTCGATTCTGGCGCTCAGGTTTGACAATTAATTATCATTTTTTAAATCTAATTCGTCGTGTTTTGCTGTAGGTAGGTATACATGTTATCATTCCTAACAGAGCGTTGGTTGGTTAACTTTTCACGGTCACCGACAGTCACGTTATTAGACAGTAATTGTTGAACTCGAAATTGATTGTGAAGAGTATCTGAGGGGACTGGGGTGTGTCGCTAAAGTTTATATTCTGGTGTTGAGTGAATATGGAAATCGACTCTTTTCCTGTTCTCAGTATGATTTGCCAACTGTTTAAGAGAATAATGGTTGTCAGTATGAATGCCAACTGTTTAAGAGAATAATAAGATGGCAAACTTTTATTGCTCATCACTAGCGTGCAATTTATTTAATCCGTTTATTTGTTTTGCCGTGACACTTAAACTACCTTCATTGATCAAATTATTAATTGGATTGTTGTTTTCTTAGGTGAACATGCCTACCGATAGCTTCGAATCCCCACTGACCCTTGCTGCATGTGGGGGCCACGTCGACCTGGCATTGCTTCTCATTGAACGAGGTGCCAACATCGAAGAAGTGAATGATGAAGGCTACACCCCTCTCATGGAGGCTGCTAGGGAGGGCCACGAAGATATGGTGGCTGTGCTCTTGGTCAAAGGTAAAAATGCATTCAGCTTTTCATGTTCCACTCAATCTAAATTTAGTACATGTTCGCTCATGACATCACCATCGTACGCGTTTGTGATGATATCGCAGGGGTCCAGAACTGTTGTAATGTGACCAGCAACTTGGTGGGGGCAGAGATATTGCTCTCTGTTCACTCATTCAGTTGGAAATTGCGCTACTGAAAGACGTGTATTTTACAACAACGGTGGTGGACGTATAAGCTAAATGCAGCCTGATATGAAACTTCCATTAAAAATTATTTTGATAACCTCAGTTCACTATATTTTCATTTTTGTTTACAATCTAAAGGTGCAAACATCAATGCTCAAACCGAGGAAACACAGGAGACTGCCCTGACACTTGCTTGTTGTGGCGGTTTTCTTGAGGTTGCCAACTTCCTAATCAAAAATGGCGCCGAGATCGAGCTTGGTGCGTCCACCCCTCTCATGGAGGCCGCCCAAGAGGGTCACCTTGATCTTGTGAGGTACGTAACAATCATTGTTTTTGTTACACCAATCAATTTTTTTTTCAAGCTATTCTGTCCTTGTTGGAAGGGTTCAGCTCCATATAAAGTATACGTATAAAGATGATCGATGTGTTTCCAGCAGCAGGTCTAGAATTTGTATAACATACCTACACCATATTCGTAATTTTGCCTCGGTTCTATTTTTCTTGTGAAGAATGATAAAATTCTTCCTCACTGAAGTGTTGAGTGGCGGATAACTGAATAAGCTCTCATGATGTTGATCTACTCCTTTGATTGCAGATACCTTCTAGAAGCTAATGCTGATGTCAATGCTCAAACACAGACGGGTGATACTGCTTTGACGTACGCTTGTGAAAACGGCCATACTGAAGTAGCTAAACTACTGTTGCAGTATGGAGCAGATCTGGTAGGTCAAACCTATTATTGATTCAGCTTATTAAATGAGTAGTTATATCAATTATGTACCATATATCTAAAGTAAACAGCGAGCTGATAGTGGTAGGAAGTCAACTCAGAAATGCCTTCACCAGCAGATAGCGGAGAACTAGAGAGGGAGTGTTATGAGAATATAAAGTTGAACATGGATATATATAATCCCCTTAGGAAACTAGAGGGGTATGGAAACGCCACATGCTCCAGATTTTCCACCCCTTCCACAGATCAGCATCTGCCATTTACTAGTGTTTTATGTATATTAAGTGATTCAGCATACACAGGTATTTCATTTTAATGTTGATTTTTGCGCCCTTTCACAGGAACACGAAAGCGAAGGAGGTAGGACGCCTCTGATGAAAGCATGTAGGGCTGGGCACCTGTGCACCGTCAAGTTCCTCCTCTCCCAGAATGCTAACGTCAATAAACAAACAACCAATAACGACCATACCCCACTATCCTTAGCTGCAGCAGGGGGTCACATAGCTGTAGTCGAACTGCTCCTTGCTCATTCAGCTAATCCTTTCCATAAACTGAAGGTGAGTCAACCATATTTAATTCACCACATTTGGTTGTTTGGCTTGGTTCTATGTAGAAATTGTGTCATATGATTAACCATTGCACAGAACCTCAATGACAAGTTTTTGTTGTAGGACAACTCAACAATGTTGATTGAAGCTGCGAAAGGTGGGCACACCAACGTGGTCCAACTCCTTCTGGATTATCCCCACTCTATCATGATGAGGAGTGGTGAGCACAGTGGGGCTCCTGCACAGCAGCAAGTCACCTCTGTCACAACGGCTACCTCTACAACCACTGGGTTGCACGATGTTCCTGAAGCCGTGACAGTACTCCACCACGATTTTTCGAAATCTCAAGCTGCCCTTGGTACTGATCTTGTTGCTGTAAAATCGATATTATGCTTACATGACAATATGTGGCGATTATGTGAATTGAAGAGGTTTGTTGTCTAATCATGCATTGGTGTTTCATCAGGTCGTGTCACCGATCAGATCCAAGCTGCGGTTGCTGCTGCTACTACCACCACCACCACTCCTGGAGCCATCGCTCCCGGAGCTGCAGGTACTGTCAAACATCCTGCTACTCCATGTGGAGCCGTCACTGCCCAAACCCAACTACACCAAGGACAAACCTCCGCCTCAACCAACACCATCGGTACCAATAACAAGTCACTCCTTAGGAAGACACGTCTCACTGCCGTCGACATCAATACCTTAACTTCGCCTGAAGCCCAACAAGTCCGGAATCAACCCCCATTGCCTCCTCCTGGGAGCGAGCTCCCTACTGACGACCCCAGCAAAGGGATTGCGCTCATTGCCAAACCTCCTACCTCACTCAGTTTGGAAACTCAGTTTTTCCAGAGGCAGCAGATCGTTGAGGAACTCCAGGTACAGATAAAACGCACCATATTTTCTTTAACTGATGTGTGTAATCTACTAGTAAAATATTGTGGTCAGTTAACTTAGTTATTGTCAGCTTGCCTTTGTATCGCTTCTGTGTTATATATTCCACTTAATAATGGAATTTCAGAGGGTAGAGCAAGAGTTGAAGGAACGAGGAGCCAGGGCGGGCGTTCTACTTGATAGTGGGCCATTGTCACCTACGGGTACTTCACTGACAAGCTTAATGACGCCTACAACACCTCCGGGACCTCCTCCCGACCCGTCAACGCAAGGTAAACCCCGCAATTGCCCTAGAATTTGCAATATTCCTTCCATGTCATTTAATTGCTAGCATTTTGATGGAATCATATTTGTCGCTTTATTTCTGTTAAGTACGAGTATTATTACCTTGGCACCCCTCGGTTTTGTAGTCAGACCATTAAATGCCTTTTTCCTCACCTTTCCGTCATAGAAATAGATAAATCTTGATATTTGATTGCACTCAGGTCTGCCAACCGTTAGTCCGATTTGCCCCTAACGTTATCGAATTATTTCCCAAAAGTACTCATCTACTCTGAGGCACTGTGATCCAAGTCCACGAACCTTCTACTACCTCATTTGATCAATATGTATTGCAATAATTTCACAATAAGAGTGCGCACAATGAACCAGATGACTCTCATATAAAGTTATTCTCCATTAGGTACTTATCAAATCGATCAATTCACGTTATCCATCGTTGGTCGTACATAACACAAAATACAGTATGGCACCTACTAGTTTCAGATTTCAATATTATCCCAAGTTTAAAACTACCCAACTCGGGGTCTCGAACGGTTGACAGTTTCTGGCGAAAACTGCCTTTTGAAGTGACTACAAAAATGATCGGTAATTCAGCATTGAGAGCAAAGAAATGGTTTTGTTTTGAATTTTATCCTATCCTTGTTTCCCTAGTGGCGCTTGCAGGTGCTTTTTCCTCTGTCCGTTCCAATTCAAGGGTAGGTCTTTTTAGGTCGGTATCATTCAATTTTTATAAATAGTCGTTTCTCGAACCTGTAGTAATATTTTTATTGGGAGCTCAGTCAAATCGTGGTTACTGTTATTTTTGTTATGGTGAAATTATGTACTTAATACGACTTACTACTTACAACCTACTAATACCATGAAATAATCTTGAAATGCTAATTTTCCGAAGTGTTGACATATATTATTAATTGTCTACCAATGCTGACTTCCATAACGTTATTCGCAATTTTTCTACTCGAATCACTTCTATGTAGTGTAGAATAACCTTATTTTGCCATTCAGTAGTACCTACATACTTGGGTTTATGATTTTGTTTCATTGGTTTTACTGTTGGTTTTTCCTTTTTTTTTGTTAATTATGTTTATTTTTTGTATATATATTTCATTGGTGTGCTTCCCTAACCAGCCAGTAACCCCGCACTGAGTTTTTCTTTTAACTTTGAGATTTGATCCCTTTGTTTCCCCTTAGCTTGCTCAATGATTTCCCTGTTTACCTAATGTTTTGGTTTCATTTTGAGTATTGAATTAAAACAGTAGAAGTTGATTTTATTGTTAACTTAGTTCAATTGGGTGATGCAATGGAAAATGATCAATCAAGTAGTGACTCTTGACTTTGCTTATTAGTTAGTGACATTCGTCAAACAGGCATTTCGAACGGTTGTGGTTTTAAAATTTATGTTCGTTCGTGACGAATTTTTCAATTGGCAGCTTCGCTAGTTTTAAAAGTTGAGCAATACCAGGTTTGAACCAAGTTATGAAACATAGTCATCACTTGAACGAAATTATGAAACAGAAACAATACTACCTATGTTATATACCTACCTATCATGTTATACAAATTAATTGAAGATTTATGCATTATAAATCGGATTTAAATTGATATAGAAAGGTACTGAAAAGTAAGTTGTAGTGAATAATTAATTTATTGCTCATAGAGCTTCTCCCAGTAAGTATTCTTATCCATGTTGATTGTATAACTAAACCTAATTTTTCCGCATCATCAAGTTCAAGGAAGGTTATGGGGCGTTTTCTAATTTTTGTTTGGCTGGTTATGAAATCCCTTTTAACCGTCTCAAATCTTCAGAAGCGGCGAATTGTTTTCGTCCATAAATCATCTTCATTTCGCTCTGGATTTTGAAAATTCTACACGATCTGCACAATATCTATTCTGTGTGTGTGATGTCTTCGTAAAAAGTCACTGATTACCCCGTGAAGACGAAATATTGTTTGGTACTTATCAATTCATTCCTCCCTTTTCTCACAATTTTTAAATTTTTGTTCACTAGAAAATCCTTGACCAGAGAAGTTGAAACATGTATCGATCAATTGAGATAAGAATTGAAATATTTTAAAACGAACTCCGTTGATTTTTTGTACATCTCATCTGACGTTGTACTTGGGTTTGTCATAGATTGAAGTTTAAATCTAGTGTTGATGTAAAATATTGTATGGGTACTTACTTGCTTGGAAGTATAGAAATCAATATTCATGGCATCCTCTGCACAAATTTTTTTTCAAAAGCCTGGAGGGAAACCATACTAAAATATTTTGTTGGTACCGCACGTTGCATCACCCGTTACAACTTGAATTTATTCTCAATTTAAAACATTTTCATTTGAATTTGGGTGGGTAGTGGGCGTCTGTTTCGAGGGTCCCCCATTGGCTGGTTTAGGGGATGCAGCCGTGGCTGGTGAGCTCATCCAACTGTTCTGCGAAGGTATGGTCTGTGGATCTACAGGAGTGTTCCACCCTGGAGCTCAACCACCAGCTGTGCTCGTCCAGGGTACCATCCCTCAACCTCCTGTGTCTGCAGCTGTTCATCAACCCATTGCGCCCAGTGATGTTGTTGCGGTAAGTCCCTCAATGTGTCTCTTCATTTCCGTTTATTGGGGATAGTGACTGAAGCAAATGTAATTCTAATACACTGAAGCACTATTGCTCTAGTGCACTATTCAGAGTCATATTGAGAGTCCCTACAAGGATGTGCTCAGAGCTAATTACCGTTGCCTCTCCATGTGAATTGAATTGAATAGCTCACCAATAAAAAGCTGTTTGTAATACGAGTCAACGAACTAGAAGGATCAGTGATCCGTGTGATACGAGGTTTGGTGATCAATTCATATGAAATGTTGTTCGACTCGAGGTGTTAATATCTTGCTTTTCTGCTCTATTAAATATTTCCAATGACTAGCCATTTTATTGCAAGTTTCGACTCCTGGCAAATGAAGTAATGTATTTTGATGAGACAGGGTTGAAGTAGTACTTGTGTTATATTTGAATTTAAAGCTCTTTTTTTCTCGCCGTCTTCAGGCTACAGCCATCAGTGACCGCCCAAAAGCCAAACCAACGTGGAAGAAGGAAGGTAAGACCAATAGGAAGCAGAACCCAACTTTCTCCCAAGTCACGCAACCGCCTTACCTGGACCAGTCGGCTATCCAGCACCTGAAAAATCTTGTGCACAAGTCTGAGGATGGGCTGTCGGCTGCTAATAGGCAGGCTGCTGCAGGAGCAGTTGAGCTGAACGGTAGTGCTCCTGCTAATGGAGCAGGCATAGCGAACGGTGCTGCCTCCAACAAGTCATTTGTGAAACTCCCTATGTTCCGTCATTCTGATGTGGTGACGCAGCTGCGAGCCCAACAGGAAGTGAGTTGGAACTACTATATTGTTTTCCTTGAAATAGTGTGACTATCAGGGTGGCCATCTGATGATGAGTTTGAGCTTAGAATGCAAATCATTCTTACTTGATCGTGTGATTGCCCATTGATATTTTTGCGAAATGCTTCAAACCATTTTGTTTTTGTTGCGATTTTCAATCGTTTTCATAAAATGGTTATTATTGTTCTCTTGATGAAATCGAGGGCAGTTGCATTCCTTGCTCATAGTGTGATGAGTGAGTTTTGTGTGGTGAATTATTATTCTTCACAGGTAAGCCACCCATAGATGTAGTTTTGACTGTAATAGCTATGCGCTATAACGCAGGACCTACTTGTACTTCAACAACTAAATCAAATAATAAATGGCCAGTGCAACGAGCTGATGCAGAGGAGGTGCCCACTCTTGGCTCCAGCTGACGAAGACGCTCTCATCGACTTGGCCAAAGCTGGAAAGTTGGATCAGGAAACTCTCGAGTCGTTTACACCCGAAGAAGTGAGAGTGCTCCAGTCTGTTGAAGAGATTGCGAACAGTGAGTTATGCTGCTTTGCACTTCGAGGATTTTCGTTGTAGTCTTGATCATGTATAATGTACATTTGTACATGTTCATATACAGTGCATGTTATGCGTATATCTTACTCAAGAGATTTCCCATCAGATAGACGGATTTGACATTGAATTATGCCTCCATTAACTTCCACTCACTGTTCCTCGTTTTCTTCCGTCTACAGTGTCCCCTGCTGATAGAGATCGGATGAGAGCGAGCTTCATGGCAGGAATGGAAGTTGCGACTAAACTTATAGCGCCTGGAACTACACCATTCCAAGTTGTGGCTGGGGACCAGAGTGCTTTACAGGTAAAGAAATGTTTTATCCCTTGATTAGTTTTCATATTGTACTAGGCTACTTCAGTTTTTCTGCATGCCTCTATTGGTGCTATGGTTTAGTTCCTAAGAACCGTGAAAACCATATATTGTTTCTTAATCTCACGGTTGTTGTTACCATGTAAAGGGAGAGTGTCAAGAAGATTTTCTGAAATTTGTAGAATGAGTAATGTTTCTTTCTGACTTTTCAATTTTGTCGTGATTTCCAAATATTTATAGATGTGTTTGTGGGTTTACATTGCTTTTATCAACGTTTTCTTTTTTCGTAAACTTTTGTATCAACTCGTGTCAAATATCTCCAAGTTTTTGGTAAATGCTCTTGATTTTCTTCAGTTTCTAATTCATTTCTGATTGACTTTTTATTAACTTCTCGGTTGTTTCGGTTCTGGGCAAACAGTTGGAATGAAGAAGTATCGAGTATTATTAATAATTAGGAACCGCAATTTTTGTTTTACCGTGCAGTGGTCATCTTCAAGATTATTCCGCATCCTTAATGGGTGTTTCCCGAAGATCAGTGAAGATAGGCCCTACTTGAATCAAACCTGAAACCATGGCTATCACAGTCATCTTGAAACTTGCATGATAACTGTCTTTTCTTTTGGAAAGCTCTCGTTACCAAGACAGAGATGAGGCAAGGAAGAGTCGTATCACCAGAATTATATGGAATCTTTGTAAAACAAATCGAGTAGAGTTTCAACTGCTGCTTGGGGCTGTACTGTAGAGCGCATGTTCTAATCCTGCTTTCTAAGGCACCAAGGAGCTAACTACTGATATTATGGAGCCAAATGTACTTAACTGTGTTTTGTCCAAAACAACTGCTCACCCAACTCCACCCATTCTCTACAATGTTTCGTTTCCAGGCCGGAACGGGTACGCCTAATTGGCACCATGTGTCAACAGAGGTACAATCCCAGGGCGAGAAGGCCCAAGCAAATGCAGTCCAACAGGCGAGAGCCCGAGATGCGGCTGCTGTTGTCCAGCAGCTTTGTCCAATGACAACGTCTCCCCAAGTCCTTCCACCGCCTGCACTTCCTCCAGCTGCCCCTGTTCAACAGCAGTTCAACCAAGCTGGATCCGCCTCACCGTTCCTCAAGGCCCCTCCGCCTTGTAAGTTGAACCATTCATCGTGTGCCAGTGAGTAATGCGCTTTTTCACCCTCATCTCTCTGGCTTTATCTTTTGCTATCATCACTTCGTTATAATTTGTACACCATTCGATCGATCCTATGAGTTTTTCTGTCTGTCTGACATGATCTTATTAAAATTAACTAAAAAATCCGGTTTTTTCTTCTTTTTTTTCTCTTTGATTTGATACATCAACATTCCATGTGAAGTGACATGTTGACAATGTTGCTCGCAGCAATTTCTTGCTTTTATATTACTATTTCTGAAGTTTGCTGTTGTGTGCGTCTATCTTTATAAATGCATGAATTCCTCAGGCACAAAGTACCTTGAGGAAACACAAGTCTTTCATGTTTTCAGTTAAGTTCGTTTCCTTGTAGCTCGAAACAGGATCCTTTTTATTGAACGAACTCTTGATAAAGTGTACAGACAAATTCTTAGTACTGAGTAAAAGAGTTATGAATTTCGACATCATTGAATTTTGAAAAGGTCAATTATTGGCCCTCCAAATGAATTCATACTTACTTGATATATATGTGCTTCTGTAACGTTTGTTGTATTTTAATTTCTTTCAAAATAATTTCGATCGATCATCTTCATTGCTATGAGGAAAATTGTTATACCTAACTCTGTTCGCGGGGTAAGTCCACAACGTCATCCAGTTTCAAGTAATGTGAGGCAAACCTATTCACCACCATTCAGCATCTGATCAATTATTCTATTCTGGGGTGCCGTGTGCGTGTTTGTGTGGGTGTGTGTGTGTACCTACACCTACGTATAATTTGACCTTGCATGGCGTATTGAACCAAGAACTCAGCAGTTAATAAAATTTCCTTTCAATTGACATAGGATGAATGCTCAAATTGGAAGGTTGTTACTCGCCCCATTTCTTATCTTACTGAAAAGTGCTGAAAATGATTAGGCTTTCAACTAATTGCTTCAAGGACACTTGATTAAAACAGATCTGCTCTCCCCTAATTAATTTTACTTGATACTGATATTCAGAAATTTAAGTGTGTACATAGCTTCAGTTATGAGTGAAGCCAAAAACATTGAGCAGCTGTTTGAAAAGGATACCACTATTCAACATACCTTTTTGTTTAAACAAGGGATAATAGTTCGCTTTGTGGTTAATTTATTTACTGCATTTTGCCTCTGTGACTTGTGCAAATACCAGTGCTATCTCCATTACGGCTGGCTATATGCAGGTACGTAGAGCGGATTGTGAAGATGTTTGTTGGTAACCCGAATGTTGTTCCTGAATATTTCAAACTTGATATATAAAGCATCGAGTCGCGTTATTACTCATCTAGATTAGAATGCAACGAATTGCTTGAATCTCAGCTGTCCAGTTTCTGGACGTATTATATTCATATACCCACTGCTAATAATGCGAATAACCAATGGTCATAACCAACCTCACCTCACGTCTAACTCTTGAAACTCCAATTACTTACTTGACGACCCTCAAACGTTCTAAAGGGGCTAAGGACCTGGTAGCATCGACTCCACCACCCTCAGCGGCCGGCGTGCAGCAAGTGCAAGCAGGTACGCAGACTTCCCCAGCACCCGAAGCAACGACTCCTGCGGTTCAGCAGCCTGCTCCTAAGAAAGCTGCTCCAGCGTCGAGCGCCACTGCCACAGGAGGAGCTCCTGCCGGTAAAGGTCGCAGCAGGCCAAGGTTTCATCTTTCACAGAAAAGTACTCAGGCTCCACCAATCCATTCTGATCCCAACCACAGTACGTACTTCAGTTGTAGCAAGTAACTCGATATCAAGTGGCCCTAGCTCACCCTTGCAGGAGTTAGAATATGGGAGACTTGTTTTCTGTGTTCAGCGTCGTATTGTAATTTCAATATCGTTGTGCTATAAGCCGCGTTCTACAATTTTGTACCACTAATTATTGACAAGCAGAAATGAATTATGAGAGTTACGTGGCCTGTAGAGGAAGAAGTGGACTGTGATATATTTTGCATTCGTGTGATTCCATTTGGCCCGTCCACCCCCTCACTGCCAGTTCAGATTATTGCGCCAATATGCTCTGTATAAAAATATAAATAATCGAATTACTCATCCCAGAATATGAACTGTCTTGTTGTAAGGGTTTGCATTGGGCTGTTAGATATCCGAGTATTACCAACGTTTCCATCACAGTGATTCCACAAGTATCGTATGATCCATCCTGTAATCGTCCACATTTTTCGACTTGTTCGTTGGAGTAGTACTGACCTGACTAATTTTTAATTAGTGTTCATTTTTTCATCACAGTCTTGCTTTGGCTACATTTTTGTTTCTGACACTAATACGTCGTTGTGCTAATAATGCCTTGTTTGTAAAAATTAACGATCTGCTAGTTCAGTTCTTAAAATACTGCTACCTCTTTTCCCGAAGTAAGTAAATTTATTCACTCATTTTAGCCTTCTCTTAATTTTAGATAATTGGATTTGTGCTTGATTTTGTGAAACTGGTCTTGTCAAATTCAATATACCAGTTTAAGTTTTTCCCAAACTGCTGTTGTAGATCTCTTTCACGTCCCCTACAAGGGTAGAGGGATTGTCACTGCTCTTTTTTCTGTTAAGAAGTTCAGTATTATTACTTGCGCTAATAGGCACTTTTACTATTTGAACATCACCTCAACTATTATTTACATACACTGCAGAGTTAGATTAGTGATTTTTCGTTGAACGAAATTGCCGTACCCCATTCTCAATTTTTATTTGGTTAGCTCTGTCACCTGGCATACATAACACCAATACAAACCATAGTACGCCTAGAAATCATTACTATAACACCTCAATGTTGCTTATATTGATTGTATGTTATACCACTTTTCTATCCTCCCTGTAAATCCATTTAGCGCTAGGTGGCGCCCAAGTTGAGAATCAATAGTCCTTACTTTTTAGATTCAAGAATTGTCGAATTTAATCATCAAAATGTACTCAGTAGGCTATCCATGCGAAGGGCAAACCGGGACGCCAGGGGTGGCAACGCCTTTTGGTATCGACGTCGACTCTGCAACGGACAGCAACAACGATACTGCCCTCACCCTTGCCTGCGCTGGTGGCCACGAAGAGCTCTGTGAACTACTCCTCTCTAGGGGAGCCAACATAGGTATGTCGCATTTCCGCTACTAGTAACACAGTATTCGTGCTGTGCTGTTGATTTTTTTTTTTTTTTTTTGTAATGGTTTTCAAGTATTGTTCGTGTTGTCTAAAATGTTAATCTATCAATAGCTTTCATTTAGTTGTTTCATACGGTGTTTTTTTTCCCTAGAACATCGTGACAAGAAAGGGTTCACTCCTCTCATATTGGCAGCTACCGCAGGGCACGAAAAGGTTGTGGAGATCCTCATGAACCACCAGGCAGACATGGAAGCCCAGTCGGAGAGAACCAAAGACACCCCACTCTCGCTGGCTTGTTCAGGAGGTCGATATGAAGTCGTGGAACTCCTGTTGTCCAAGGGAGCTAACAAAGAGCATCGAAATGTTTCCGATTACACCCCCCTCAGCCTAGCAGCATCAGGAGGTTACGTCAACATTATCAAGCTTCTGCTTACCCACGGAGCTGAAATAAACTCCCGAACTGGCAGCAAGCTGGGTATTTCCCCCCTGATGTTAGCTGCAATGAATGGCCACACAGGTAATTCTTTCAAGTCAACTTCTTGTAACACACAATTCATAAATGTACTTTCTTCTTAGGGAAGAAGGGAGAATTGTTCAGGTGAATGCTTCTGGGGAATGGTTCTAATTGTGCAGGAGTGAGGGTAGAGGTATGCCCCCCCCCCCCCCCCCCTGTTCATGTCCCCCTGCTTGCCTTAAGCTATAATTTTCTGACATCAGTGAATGCTGACCATGGATGTAACACCCCCCCCCCCCCCCCTCTTTAAAATCATTGAGTTCAAAAAAATTAATTGTTGGGGCGGTTCTAGTCAAGAGAGTCTACATTCCCAGTGGTGTGTCGGAATGTCTTGAATGTACAATCTTATTTTTAGTGTGGCCATGATCTTCATATTTCCTTCTTCAAATCTCTAAGGAATGTTGTCATTTGTCACATTCAATTGTTGCTGCTTTCTCAAGTTCCGTATTACTTCTTGCAGCTGCTGTGAAACTACTCCTCGACATGGGCTCAGACATCAATGCTCAAATCGAGACTAATAGAAATACGGCCCTTACTCTCGCCTGTTTCCAGGGGCGCCACGAGGTAGTTAGCCTGCTCCTTGACAGGCGAGCTAATGTGGAGCACCGAGCCAAAGTAAGGAAAATGTCCAAAGTGGTTGCTCAGCCGACAATGTTCTGGTTGGATGTGAACTGGTGATCTTCAAAAGTTTCATTAGACATGCTCTTCTCACGAGCCCATTGTGTACTTTTACAGACTGGACTGACACCTCTCATGGAAGCGGCCAGTGGAGGTTACGTTGAAGTTGGGCGAGTCCTTCTAGACAAAGGTGCAGATGTGAATGCACCCCCAGTTCCCTCATCACGTGACACAGCTCTTACGATCGCTGCAGACAAGGGCCACTGCCGTTTTGTTGAGCTCCTTCTTAACAGGTACAGATAATGTTCAACATTCGCTCATTAGGTGCAGTCTTCATTGTTCATTATTAATAAAAACTTGAATTTACTTTAAAGGAACGCCCAAGTGGAAGTGAAAAATAAGAAGGGAAACTCCCCATTGTGGCTTGCTGCCAATGGCGGTCACCTTGCTGTAGTGGAACTTTTGTACAGCGCTAACGCTGACATCGATTCCCAAGACAACCGAAAAGTTTCTTGCCTAATGGCTGCTTTCCGGAAAGGACACGTCAAAGTGGTCAAGTGGATGGTCAACCATGTCACGCAGTTTCCTAGCGATCAGGAAATGACGAGGTGAGCTATAGTCCTGCGGTTCCACATTTTATTGGATCTTTAGTATGTTACAAATTAAGGAAAACGGACTAGGCATTCTAAAAATATGTCTGCAGTGTATTAATGTATTTAGTGTAATACTAGTATGAAATGAAGATGTATTACATCAAAGCCACTCGATTGCAGGTATATATCAACAGTAAATGACAAAGAGCTGTTGGAGAAATGCCAAGAATGCACAATGATTATACGAGCGGCCAAAGATCAACAAGCTGCAAAGGCAAACAAAAATGCCACCATTCTCCTCGAAGAGCTGTATATGGAGAAGACCCGTGAGGAGAGCAAGAAGGCCGCAGCAGCTAGAAGGAGGGAGCGCAAAAAGAAGAAAAAGATGGAAAAGAAGGAAGAAAAACGTAAACTTCAAGAGGAAAATCAGAAGAACGAGAGATACGCTGCAGCAGAAGAAGATGACGAGGATGATATCGAAGAAGAGGAAGAAAAATCTGGTAATACTCTTGCGTTTGTGATTTCTTTTAATTGTTCCTATCCAGTCTTGCGGTGAAGTCTAGCTATCATCGTGAAGGCTTGGCTTTCAGTACTAAGGTGTAAGTAGGAAGTAAACAAATTAGAGCTCTTACTGAGAGATTCATCAGTCAGTTTGTAGTTTGATCTCGTGTAAGACATTAGGTATCTTCGGTAAAGGGTATTACGAAGTCCCATCTTGTCACTTTCAACGTCAAGTCCCATGCTTTCTGTATTCTTCATTTCCTTCATCTTTGTCTCAATTTCAGAAATGGGTAAAAAAGGCAACGACGTACCTACCACGAGCGAGTCGCCTGCTCGAGGCATACCTGGCAATGGAGAAGTCGAAGAAGGTGACAGTGGGATCGACGCCAACAGCCAAGGTAGCTGCTCTAGCAACGAAGTTAAAGGAGCGGGTCGTCGAAAAGAGAAAAAGAAGAAGAAACAAACGGGTAGCCAGAGCGTGTCGAATTCGTCCATCCAAATGATAAACAACAGCGTGGTTCTGTTACCTTCCACTAGCAAGCTGGAGGAAAAGAGGCAATCCAGCGGTGGACCTTCTGCGCTGAGTTCAACCAAGAAGGAAGTAGTTAAAAACGAAAAACCCGAAAAGATAAGGAGTCAAAACGTGAACAAAAATTCCACCATCGGCAACACGACCACTTCCAGCAATAGTAGCAAAACACAGCAAGCTCTAATATTCGAACCCACTAGACATCCAGCTGATCGAGAAGACTTTGAAGCTACAGGCAATGATAATTTCATTCCTGCTAAAGGGAAAAAGTCATCTTCGTACCTGTAAGTTTGAATCTTCTCAATCCTAACTAGAGTTCCTGTATTGCGTTTTAGCTCCAGATTAAAATAATTTGTTTAAACTTTTCAGAAATTATTCTAATGAGGACGTCTTGCCGATCAAAAGTGGGAACTCGTCTAGTCCTAAACAAGCTGGTAAACGGGACGAAGGTTGGAAAGAAGTCGTCAGAAAGTGAGTAATATTTGAATTATGCCTGCTTTTGCATGTCCAGTATTATGCATCTTGCATCTGATTCAAGTTATAAATATATCTTAGTTCAGTATTACACAATAAAGAAAAATACATAATTTCTTACGTTATGGTATTGTAAGCTGGATTTTAGTTCTGCACATTCCTTTAGTAAATCAATAATAGTAATCTTCTTTGCCTTGAACATTTCCGTTCTTGCTGAAAACAGCTCCAAAAAAATCAAATGGGATACCAGTTGTTTTTCGTTGTTTTGTCGTTGCATCGACTTTTTTCTTAACTAACTTTCAAGTTACCCATTAGGTTAAAATATCCTTAACAGTAATGATATGGCGTGTCACAGAAATTATTACACCCACCAGAACACTAAAAAAGGAACCCATTATGAATTTTTGGAAAATTCAAAATGTTCGGATTATTGATGTTTCGGTTCTTTGGATTTTGCCAAGATTTTTGTTTACATTTTTCCTGATGAGTTGCATATTCTGGCTTTAAAACTGGCAGGTATGTCCCCGAGTTTTTGGGGCGTAGCTTGGCTTTCTGATTTTATATTTACTAGTACTCGTATTTAGTTATCGTTTCTCTCTCTCTTTTCTGTTTTTAGTCATTTTCGTTGTGTTGGTTTTGGTGTTTGTTTTATTTTATCAGCTACGTAATTCCTTTTGTCACTGGACTGGCAAAACTGTAGAAAACAACGTCTTTCAGCATGCTTTACTCTTTCTCTCTAAATTTATTCAATGGAACTTCGTTTTGGTTGAAGAGACAAGTATGATTTATTCGGAAATCGTTTAGTATTATTTTATCTGGAAAATTTTGCATTTCGCTGAGTCCCCTGACAAGGTTACCTAACTGATGTGGGTGTGTGTTGTGTGGCCCATCACCAGGTACCTCAACTCTCCGTTCAGGTCCAAAAAAGTGTCTGTGCCGCCGAACGCCATCAGCAGAGTTATAGGCCGCGGTGGCAGCAACATCAACGCCATACGAACAGCAACTGGTGCCCACATCGAGGTGGAAAAGCAGAGCAAGGGCCAGGGAGAGCGCATCATCACTCTGAGAGGCTCCGTAGAAGCGACTAAACAAGCACACTCGCTCATTGCTGCTCTGGTCAAAGATCCTGAGGTTGACATCCTCCAGATTCTTCCTAAATCTGCTAACAAATCAGCTGTTGCTGTATGGGAGAAATCTGTGGTAAGATTAATTCTCATTATCTACGAGTGATGGAGAGTATGAGTCGTATAAATGATTAAGCATTGGTGGATTATTGTGGATGGACGTTAGATGAAACGAATTTTCCGTAGATTTAAGTCGAGCCCTATTTGAAATAACTATCATCTCTAACTCTACACATTTAAACACAACTGTTCACGATGAAGAGTTACCCTAGGTTATTTTATTGGTACCGAGGCACGTCTGCGTACATAAATTGGTTTTTCTTCATAGTGAGATACAAGCATACGCTAAATATAATGCAGCAGTCACTCTTGATCTCTAAGCACTTCTATATCCCACCATTCCTTACTGTACTGACAGAATACTGCTCTAACCCAGTGTCCTACGTGGATCCACCGCGCGCGTCGGAGCGTTCGGGCGTTGGCGCGTTGAAGACGCAGACCAATGAAAACCATGGAAATTGTCACGTGATTCGGAGGGCGCGTTGTCGCGACAGCGTTGAACGCTTCGGTTTGATTTTCAAACTAGTTTGATTTTTACCGTCACCGCCTCGCGTCAAACGCCGCGTTTGATTTGTTTATCTCGTTTGTTCTGTTAATTACTGTGTAGAAGACAGTGTTTTTGTGTATTTTGTGTGATGGAAATGTAGTCCAAAAGCAGCCGTGTCTTTGGAATAACCGGTACACCGGGGTCCGGTTGGAGCACCGGAACACCGAAGAGCACAAGTTCTTCCGAACTTATTCTTTGGTGGGCAATTTCTCTAGTTAAAATGTCTCCCAAATTCGTTTTTTTTAGTATTTTTAATTATTTTGTATATTTATCTCCATTATCTATTTATGATATATTGCCAATAAATAAAAAAATAAATAAATAACACTAAAAACCATGGTTTGGTGCAAACTGCTTGGGACGAAGTGTCGCAACAATCTAGGATGGCAAGCAAGTACCCCCCCTATGTACCTACGTTTAATGAGATGTTTAGAAAATAACAATAAGTGATTTTTAGAAACAAACTGTATTTGGTACTCTTATTTTTTTCAAGTCTCCTAGAATTATTATGCAATATCAACTAGTAGTAGTAGAACAACGTTGGCTCAGAAAATCCCTACTATATTATAAAAACGAATCTCTGTCTGTCTGTCTGTCTGTCCTTCTATGCACGGCCAAACGGCTCGACGGATATCGACCAAATTTGGCACGAATATCCAGTAGGCTCCCAAGTTGTGCAACGTCGCATTTTTAATTCCCTGACCATAGCGGAACTATGGTCGACCATGGTCAACTTCGTTAATTGAAATGGTAACCCCTATTTTTTATCGCGTATTCGTAATCTACGTGAAATTCTATCTACGATCGACCCTTCGGACTACCCCCGCGGTCGACCATAGCGCATCCATGGGCCCCTCCATGGTCGAATCCCGAATTGCTCAACGGATATCGACCGAATTTGGCACCAATATCCGGTAGCCTCCCAAGTTGAACGTAGGCGCATTTTTAATTCCCTGACCATAGCGGAAATATGGTCGACCATGGTCAACTCCTGAATGGCTTGACGGATTTTGATAAAATTGGGCACAAATACCCGGTAGGCTATGGGATTTTTCCGTCGTTTGTTGGTTTCACGATACTGCGTACAGCGAATCTCGGATAGCGAGCGAAGCGAGCGGTCAGGCTAGTATTGCATAAATGTCTGCCTGATACTTGAACGTAATCAAAAATAAAGCAGTAAAAATAAAAGAACAGAGGTGACAATACTTGACAGTCGGCGTCCACTGAAATACGAAGCGTCTCGCGTTTTCACGTAGGACACCTTTTTTTTTTCGCCGCGCGGCATGACGACGCGATTTGTGTGAACGCCCGAAAGCTCCGACGCGTTGACGCGCGCGCGGCAGATCCACGTAGGACACGGCCTAAGGACGGTACAATCCCAATATAGTAGGTACCTACTTAAACAAAGCTGATGTGACCAAAATGGTTTGATGGCTCTGGGGGTTTTCTCCAAGTCGTTTTAATCAAATTTTCGAGTTGAGTGGTATCTGCGAAGGGAATGGCTCGAAACGAGCCTACAAATATCGGATTAAGTAGATTTTGGGCGGTACATCTTTTGCTGAGGGCGGTAGTATAGTTAGTTCTAAACCCGTAAATCTCATGGGCTGTAGAGCTGCATCCGTACAACCCAAAATCGCATCCTTGAACTCATGAAATGTGCGTCCTCATGACAGGTAGTAAAGAATGCCTTGTCGTTCCTCGTTAGTTGCAAAAATGGCACTTGGGATCGTGGCTTAATCCGTGATAATAATAGACGGTGAAAAAAAAAATCGAAAGATGAGTTGTTGGATGGAAATGTGATCTTCTTGCGGAGGCGCCTCGTTTAAGTTCAATTTACTTGTGACGTTGCAATTCGAAGACAGAGTGGGTTTCCGAAGCTTCTCCTGTTTGACCCCAAGCGACTCAGAATTGTTCAAGCTTTTAGGCGGAAAAATAAAGGAAAAAGAAAATGGATTTAGAGAAATGATTCGACCATTTTTGAAATTGCCATTGACGCTGCATTGTTTGGCAAGTGGAGAATCGTTCGCCAGCCTAATGTACATTGTAGGATACTGCTCAAAGAGAATAATTGAGCATGTCTATCAAAACGTCCACATTACGAGATGTTGCGAATATTGCCTAAGATTTGTCTCATGTCTCCCATTTCAAATGGGAGAACGAAGTTCTGTGATTTTTTTTCTCTTCAAAAGCATGTCCATAGACATGAATTTTTCTCGATTATATACCACTCATTACTCCATCACCTACGTTTCATGCTCATGGATATAATAATTAATAGCTGGCAAAACAATGTTATCAAACGTACGACGTGCGTCAATGTTATCTACGTCAAGTTCTAAGTAGTTACCATGGTTGCGTGTAATTTTAGTTTGATAGAGTTTAAAATCTTGAAACATCGATCTTCTTTGTTTGGGATCGTGCCCTAACTACATAACAATGAATCAAGTCGAATCTTTCAGTATTATCGAACAATTCCCCCATGCTGTAGGTAGGTGCCTACCTGAAGAAGGCGGAATCCTGGGTTATAAGAGAGAGAGAGAGAGAGAGATCTCAGTATTATCTTTCCAAGTGTTATTTTTAGGGGTTGGGTATGGTATTGTAATGACGCTGCTGGATCAACGGAGGGAGCTTCTAAAAAGGCAGCTTTGAGCTCAAAAAATGTTTGCTTGATAAGTCTGAGTTCAGTTGCATTTAAACAGTTGAGTGAGGTAAACTGACCTACGCACGCTGGGGATCTCAAGAGGATCAGAAATGTATACGATCATTTTGGTCATAGCTGCATTTGTTATTGCCTCGCCGCCATAAGTTGCGAAGGAGCGTTGGGATTCGAACAGACGGACTGCAGCCGCTGTACCAATTCCAACCACCAAGTGACAAGTTAACGCGAGTTTAATATTTATGTAGTTCTTTATTTGTATGTTATCACAGCATTACAATGAATATCATACAACACTCTAGGTAGGTGAAACATCTTCGTAGTGCTAAAAATAATTATCGAGAAATAATCCATTCACACGCTATACTCCAGCAAAAAAATATCTACTATGATTAAGATATCATAGTGAGCTCGAAAGACAGGGTACCTATTATAACGTTAGCCTTCGTCAATTACAAATTGATGAGACCTGCCTTCCACCGACGGAAATATAGGTACGAAACCAAAAGAACAGCTGTGTCTTTCGAACAATATGATAAGAACAGTTGTATTCATAATATTCTTCTTCTCGTTCTGTTCTTTTAGAACACTGCCAAGTCAAAACCAGGTAAAGGATCTCAGGCCAACCAGAGTTCCGCTGCCACCAGCAAAACAACCTCCACTACTAGTAAGTGTTTCATTGTGAACCTTCACTTAGATCAACAATTATAGTTCTGTTGTTCGTGATATTGCGTAAATTTTTCGCTTAGTGGTCCACTCTTTATTAATTATTGCTCTCACGTATAACTTTCTATTTATTTTTATTTTTCCCCCTGAACCTCACTTCATTTATAGAATAAGATGTATTCGTATGTAATTCTTGTGCAATCTTTCATTCAATCCTACTTAACATTCTCAGTGTGCAGTTTTATTGACCCTGGAGTTATGCATCCTCTCAAATCCCCCCCCCCCCCCCCCCGTCGCTAATTGCTCACCCTATTCAGCAATTTTGATTATCATCATAGCCAAGACGTAACTTATCCGCAAAGAGTCTAGTTTTGGTGACTGAATGTTCAGGCTCATCATTTGTGCTTATCAGTAGTTTTTTTTATAATTCCGTGATGGCCAACTGAAATAGCTCGAAATTGTGACTCAGGTTCAGTGGAGTTCTCTGTCAACCTCAGCGTGACTCCCATTCGCATGGGAGCAGCACTATTTATATACGAACCTTGTTGAAATCTGGAGCAAGCGCCTCGAGTTGACCAGAAAACAAACTTATTGTTATGCTTATGCGAACTAATGGCATTCAAACATTCAAAAGATCTGACCGATTTGATTTGGTGAACAGGTGTGCCTAACGTTACTTCCTTGTTGCTACTGAGAACAACATCTACCTCAGTACCCTCCTGTTTCGCTGTTCCTCGTCTGGTGGCAGGTCAGTTAGCACGCCAAGCCATTGGAATCTTCGCATTTTCAACTCCATACAATATTTGAGTCATTTGCATCGAATCCTTTCATCTTGGAAATTCAAACCTGCCTGAGTCGCAAAAGATATTTTCGTCCTTGTTGGGGGGAAAAAAATCTACCCCCCCCCCCCCCCCCCGTATCATGTTATAGGTCCTTTGCATGTGTTGGTCTGTCGATAGAATTTACTCCATTGAACGCGCTATTCAGTAGTTCTATTCGCACACGAATCATTGATTTATGGAGTGTTGAAGTCACTGCTAGTCTTAATCTACTCGCTAGCGCTCATCGACTTTTCAGTTTCAAATCAGTACGCGATCAACATCATTAACACAGCTTCCAGCTGATTACCCTGATATCACGGTAGATTATAATTTCATCATGTTCTATGGCAAAACTTGAACACGCTGATGAGGTTTTTGAACATGCAATTCCGATCTCTTAGCTTGTAAACTTTTCTTTTGATTTTTCCTATTCTGCGTTTCTACCATTGCTTGATGACCTCTGTTGTTGGGACACGGGTGTATAGAAAAATTGTCACGATCCCGTCATTCCTACAATTTGAATGGTCAGGAAACACGTCCATCCATGCTGATAATGGAATCTAGGATATGAATAACAACTATACCTAGCGTTGACGTTACATGGATCAGGTATATTATCAATATTGGTAATGTACATTCATTATTGATCCATTTCCTGATTGTCACTTACCCTGTAAATATATTAACAGTATCTTATTAAATGGTTCTGGCTGCAGTGCCCCCTTTTTAAGTGAATGGCGATATATTTCATGTTAACGCAATCAGTTGTGTTCAGTTTCAATGTGAAGTAAAACTAAACGAGTTTAGTTTCAATGTAAAGCGAAGCAAGACGAGTTCATTCAAGTTTTGTTTTCCGTTCCAGCCAAAAGATTGGCAGCTGTTACCGCCACAAAAACCACAATGTCCTACACGAACGCCATCATGACTGCAAGCAGGGCCTCCAACAACACGACTACCAGTGTCACAAATGGTAAAGCGCTTTCAAGCTCCAGCGCTACGCCTGGACAAACCTTTGCTGCCAAGCTGAGCTCAGCTGATGTTCAGTCGACTCTGGCTTCGATCGCAGTTCCAGCGACGCCCAGCATCACCAGCGCTGCCACCATCACTATAGCGCAGCCTCTCAGTTCCATTTTAACGAATACAACTCCTGTAGTGACGTCAACCACCACTGTTGTCTCCACGCTTGCATCCATAGTTCCACCAAATATCATGTCCACAACGACTTCCCCACCCCAACCCCGACAAGTAAGTGCCACTAATTTTTTAGTTGTGAAACATCCTATTTTGAGATTACTAGGAAAATGGGGCTTTCAAATGAAGTGATTGAGTGAGTTGATTTTGTGCAGTGGGAGATAAATTCTCAATTGAATATTTGTAAGGTTCCATTCGTAGTGCCCTGGCAGGGGAACCACTACAAGAAAGAAAATCACTGTGTATGTATGAGGGTTTTGGACTCCAACAAGTTTACCTAATTTCTTCCATGTTATATATTATGCAATTAACTCGTCCGCGCACAAGTCCGAGAGTAGTAAAATACCTTATCACCAAGAAACAAAAAAGAATTAAATAAATGAAGGTGTTATGCAAGTCATTTCCTAAGCACCTAAACCATTGGTTGCTAGTACGTTTCCTGGGGTTTTTCAGCATTTTATTAAATTATTTCAGTAAACAGTTGTAATTCTCATCTAAAACTTGAAGTTATAACTTTATAAATGAACATTCCGGGTAAATTCAAGGAATTTTTCTAGAATATTTACATAATAAAATGGCAGTGGCAGTTTCAAATATATAAGCAATCAAATAATATTTTTCTATTGCGAAAAAGTCGCATTTCATTATTGAGTGTTCTGTATCACATTCGCTTGAATGTCAAAGTCACTTATTCGATTCACGTGCATTGATAGGGTGATAGTACTCCGGGCATACTGCTACTCCTGTTCCTAGTCTTGAGACTACTTGGCAGAATTTTATTTCTCCAGAAATGGCTGTGATCTTGTAGAAGGGTAGTGCTTTGGTTTCTGCTTTCCCTGGTTACCCTCTGATTTAAAGCGATACAAATTTGATACCAAGCGATGCAAATAGTTCCAATTCAATAGTCATCGCTTGTGTGCGATGTAACATTGTAAGTATTGGCAAAAGTTCAGTGGATCGGGCAGAATATTTCCCAAGATTATTAGCAAACTTTCATTGGTTGTATAAAGCCAAAAGTTACATTGTTTTAGCACCTTGACTTGGTCCATATGAATAATTTCTGAAATGTATTGTGGTTCAAGTGAAGATAAATGTACTTAGTCTTGCTTCTTTTCTTCTCTCTTATAGCCTACACCACCTGTTCAGGCTGTGAGTCCTCCTTTGGTGTCGAAACCTTTACGACCACCTGGTTCTCCGTCTCCTGCAGCCCCTCCTGTTACGCCAACGCCTCCCTCTACAGTTCTTACTGTCAACAGTGTACCACCACGTTTAGACCCATCACCGCCTCCACCACCCCCAGCTTCCACTCCTGGGTCTTCAGCTTCTGATCATCGAAACACAGCTCCAACTACTTCGCCCGCCACTGCCGCAACATTGGAGTATTCTCTTTTCAACGATAACTTCACGAAGGTTACCCAACAGTCCATGTGGGGCCGAGAAGGCGACAACCAGCGCCGAGAGAGCATGAATTTCGCGGGTGCGGCAGCAGCTGGTGCACCCAATTCGTCAGCTGTCATAATGCCACCAACGTCCAACAAATATTTGGATCCATCACCTCCTAAAGTGGATGCTTCAAAAGCTCCGGGTTACCGAGGGAACAGTGTGTGTTCTCCAGTTTCGAAAGGTAGTCTGTCCGCCCCTGCATCCACCTCGACGGCGTCTTCAGTTGTGAGTTCCGCACAGTACTATCCTCCTCAAAATGACAATTCACCCCTAGCGAACACGTACCGACCCCCGCCACCTCCACCTGTGTACCAGTCAGCGCCACCACCTACAGCAGCTGATCTAGATCATACTGCCTATCACCCTGCCTCCGTCACTATGTCCCGCCTCAATCCTCGTGCCCCTGATTTCTCGACGAATCAGTTCAAGCCTCAAATGTACCAGCAAGGAGGAGTTAGTGGTGGCGGAGCACCCTACCTTCAACAAACGATGCTGCCTAACAACAACGTTATCCCCTACCCTCTCAGTAAGTTCTACTCGACATTTACAACAATATTATATATATATATATATATCTCTTACCGGAGAATTTCATACATTTAATATTTTAGTTCTGGTATGTCTCTAATATTGTTAGTTTTGTTTGTCCATAAAGATAAGTTCCAAGCAAGCGCTCGAGCAAACGGTGGACCGACGAGGTGGCCAATGATGAACCATTACACTCAGTCAGATGTAACTCAACACCTCGCCACGTTGGCCATGAGCCAGGCCGACCTCTTAGGACCCCTCGAAAACGGATCCTCCCCGAACGTCTCCCCCTCGTCCCCCCAACAACAGCCACCTCCTGATGATCGAAAGGTTTGTATCCAGAAAATAGCATCAAACGTATTATGCTGTCAGTGATTGTCATGTGACCATCATCTGTTTTCATTCATGCACCACTTTCGTCTGGAGTAAATGTGGAACTATCCCATCAACAAGAAACCACTAAAAAATTGTAGGGAAGAAGTGTATTTATTTTATTTTATTTAATCTACTTAATTTATTTAATCTACTGACTCGAAAAGTTAAATTGCTCAAAGTTATTCATTCTTATGTTGGCCAACCATTTACCCCACCCTCACCAGGGAGCTGTCAAGTATTTTTTTCACATTCACGGACGATTATTCGAGGTACTCCATAATCTACTTTATAAAAAACAAGAATGAGATTTCGGAATTTTTCAAAACATTCAAAAATCGAGTCAAAAATGTCACAAACCTAATGATATTTGCCAATCACTGCCCATCAAGGACAATAGGATATCCCCCCCCCCCCCCCCCCGTATACTGCCTGGGGTTAACGAAAATCAGGTCTGTTCGTCAAGAAAATCGGATCTGTTGATCAAGAAAATGACATAAAATTAGAGAAGCCAATAGAAATTGGGAGTTTGAAAAAATGGGCGGATATGACGTAGATCACTGCCTCATGATGCTTCACAAAAACACATAGTGTTGGGGACAAATTAAAACCAGATAGAGAATAAACAAGATCGAGATGGAAATAAATAGCTGGTTTCCTCCAAAGTAACTTGACCATTCTTGAACGATTAAGTAACGTTAGACTGAATGAGCGGAGACCTTGAGCGCCAAGATTCCTATGGATACTATAATTTTTACGAACGCACGCATACACACAGCCTGGCTGTGACGTGGGACGTGCGCTTTTGCAACATCTGATACCTTCATTTCGCGTTTCCTCCCTTATGTTACCCGGTTATCACCTTCTCCCACCCTCTACATCCTTTTCGCAGTTACTTTAACTTGAGCATTACAAAAATCATCTTATTTTTAGAACCACTGGAATACCCCATTAAGGGCATGAAAGCATTCTTTCTGCGCAAACTGGAAAGGGGAGAAAAATGGCAACATCGAGCAGTGTTAGTTGGTGCTTAAGTCCTCGTTTTGGTTGGGATTATGTACAAGTACATAAGCTTTGAAGATGCATTGCGGCTTCATAGCACTGTTATTGGCCTATCAAATAGAGTTAAACCGTTTCAAATTTCGATCAAATTGAGGAAGGTTGTGTCAAATCGAGCTGCTGGTGCTGAAGCGAATGAACATGGCACAAGTGCCAATATACATTCCATAGGCCATGGAAATAAACAAAACCTGCGAATAAACAGTGCAAACAACTGCTTTTATGTTGAAATCAGTGGCAACGTTTTAGTTGGTGATTGAAACGTTGTCCATTGAGAACAGAAGTGTGTGTTTTGACATGGACTGTTACGGCATCTTTTTGTGTATATTTCTTGTTAATTAAATCATCCAATGTCCATCAATTCTGAATCACGAGCTGTTGTTTCTCTGTGATGGTGGTGCACCCATTCTAGAAAATTTACCTGTACCTACTGTAGGTAAGTCTTCAATTTGCTGGTCATATTATCCACCTACTTCTGCTCCTTCAGGTGCCACCTCGACCTATTGGCACAGAGAGAGCATGGAAGAACTACACTTCGATGGCGAACGCAAACCCGGAGATCGACATGACACCAGCATCGTGGATGATGGAACCGAAAATGAACTGGCAAGCAACCTCCGGTCTTGGGGGGCCCACTGGAGCGGCGGCCGCTCAGTTGGACAGCAGGCACCACATGTTCAGGCCGGGGCCAAGCCCTGGGGTACCGCCTCCAGTTGGACCTCCTTACTCTAGGATCTCCCTACCGCCCCCAGAAGACATCCCCCATATCATGGACACTTCCTACCAGGTGCGGTCTATGTAGAAATAACTTGAATAGATTTCAAAATTTCTCCTAATGTAGGGATTTAACTACAGGGTTGTTCAATTTTGAAGTGGCTTGAAAATGGAACAGGCAGTTCTCATAAAAAAGAGAGTACATCAAATCGTTGTTCCCAAGATTTGAGAGCTTACCTTGATTTAAGCACATCTGGTTCATGATCGGTAGGTAGTTCGTTACAAGTGTCTTGGTTACGCGTAATGGGTTTTGAAAAAACTCAGAACTTGTGGAAAAATGCTAGTTTGAAGCTCATTTTCAAAAATTTGGGTGGTTGAAAGTAATAATGCGTGACGTATGAGGTCTGTTGACGTCTGACTGGCTGTTAGCCCATGGAGGTGGAACGAAGCTTTGGTGGCTAAGGTTCTCAATGCTGTCAACAACCCAACATTGGCAAACCTTCTTGGTTTCAACAAACTTTGCCATGACCTTCCCCTCGCTTTCATTTTGAGGACGTTTTTTTTAATTTGATAAATAAATTTGCATTTCCATCCATCCATTACAGTTCTGTGCATAGTTTAAAGTGGTGCACCAGCACTAAGCGAGATAAGATACGAGTTGAACTACTCTGCAATTTACCTGGTACTTCATTTCTAACGGGAACTTGAAAATTCAATTTTCACGCTAGTTTTCTGCCTAGACTTCCGACATATAAGCCTCATTAGGTATGTGTTCAGTAAGTGTTAATTTCAGTTATTGAACAGAATTCAGCAAAAAAGAGGAGAATTCGTAAGCCACGAAAATTGCCCATCGTAGCGTGTTCCAGTTAAAATCTCATCGTCTTTAAACGTCGATATTCGTTGCTTTGTGTCTGTATTGGGATGTCCAAAATAATTTTGGATTTCTCCATAGGGAACTATTGTATAAAATTTCATTTTGTCAAGTTTTAAATAATACATACTAGTAATACCTTGGATACGTCTTTCAGCACCGTACGCATGGGAGCTGTTTTTGGAAATCGTGCTCTCAACTCATTGCTATAGGAATGGATGAGATTTCTCTCTTGAGTTCTTTTAGGGTGTAGTGACAATGATTAAACATTTGTTAGGTACTTCGCCTCTACTCAAGAGGAAATGATCCCACAGGCTCAAATCATGGGAGCACGCGGGTCACCTCACATACAGACTGGGTTGGCACTGGTGTAGTATGCGATCTTGGCTCACTTCCAGAGACCAACATGCGGTTTCATGCGGTTATTGCCTCCTCTGTGTCACGCTGGCCGGGCTGAGATCGCATACTACACCGGTACCACTGGGTTCCTATTGAAACTGTCGAATTCCTCGCCGACTTGTTCTAACACTTACCATTAAAAAAAATCTCATACGGTTCACACATCAGTTGGGAACAAATTGGGAATCACGCTCCGCGCTAACTTTTGGAGGGTGTTGGAACTTCTGCTAGAGCTGCCTTGAGTTGTCGACTGCCTAATGAGCCCGATTTTGCATAGTGATGACAGCTGTGTCGAGAGAGCAGTCGCAGTCTTTTGACTTATTGATGCTGGCCATCTTCAGTTGTTTAAACTAGCAATAGTGGTGCGTGGTGTCGGAAAACGGTGGGGCACCAATCCAGAACACAAAACCAACAGATCTGTCTACAAAATACCTCAAGGCAACAACACCCTTCTCTCATATACTGATAGAGTGATATTCAGCAAAGATTATCTCTTTTAATCAACACTCTATCGTCGTACAAAAACGTCGACAATTTCTACTGCAAATTAGCCACCGAATTCTTGTGTTACAAAAAAATGGTAAACTAAAGTACAACAAAACAATGACCCGTCGGCCGGTACCTACTTGAATCGAGAAGCATTGACTAGAAGCTAGGTAGCTATCCGTGTGATGACGCCGATCAATCCACAAACCACAAGATCACAAACAGCAAACGCAAGTAGGTACCACAAATACAAATCTGTCATTGGAACCGGACCAAACGCAAAACTCACAAAATTTGAAGCAAAAAAATTGAAAACTGACAACAGACTCAACAGAGAAAGCGAATGTGATAGAGAGACAACAAAAACAAGTGGGGGGGGGGGGGGGGGGTTGTCTCGTACCGAGATGACAAATTGAATTGAAGGGATCAAATCGATTGTGAAATGGACGATTATGAGGTGGAAATCAGATTTTGGGGACAAGGCCCAAAGTGGGTGTGGTGAACAACATTTTTACTCGACTGAGCGTGTGCGGACCCCCTTTCTCGGTTGCCATGGGAACAGTTGCCCAGGACCTACCCAGTTTCAGTAGCCTAGGTTTCGATTTCGATTGCAGGACATCGATTATTTATTGTAGCTTTATTCTGATAACATGCTTGTTCTATAGAGCTACTAACATGTACCATGGATGCTGTACTAGAATATTGAATATCCATAGCCAGAGATATCTGGCGAGTCGCTGTTGAACTTTGTGAAAAATGCTAGGTACAGTGTACAGCGGGAAATTCAGATGCCAACTGAACAATGGTTGGTCTTTTTAGTGTTTTTTGGTGCCGGTGCAGTGGCCTTATGGACGCCGCAACGCCCCTGAAAACTAGACAGATCAATTTTTTTAGAACACGATTTTATCAAAATGATTTCACTCCGCTACCTTGCAGCATCGGAATTTTTTATGACTAAAAATAAATGCGGGGGGGGGGGGGAATAGGAGATTTTGACTTTTAAAGATGTTTTTATAAGAATTTACTACTGAAAATACTTATATCTTGCAGATATGACACATTTTATGGGCACACCATGCTTTCGTTTTTAGTCTTACAAAATTCGTATGTTCCCGGGTAGAAGAAATTATTTTTTTAGATCATTTCGATAAGTGTGATTTTAAAAAGTTCTTTGTTTTTACTTCACTCCTTTTAGAAACTCTCGTAATTAATTGTAATACTACCCGGGAACACTGGAATTATTCATGATTGATTCATGTATCGTCGAAGACAGATGATTCCAACATTTCTGCTCAGTAGATGATTCCAACATTTCTGCTCAGTTGGACATTGGGAGTGGGCGAAAAACAAGATCTGATCGTCACAGACAGAGCGAGTTGAATGATAGCCTTTAATAATAGACGTAGGATGCAGTTAAACCAGTAGGAACAGTTGTCATGAGAATTCCACCGTTCCATTTTCCTGCCCTCTTGATATCGTGGAGTCAGTTCAGAACCGCCCAGTAGCCTGTAACTCGTCTGTACAAGTTTGTCCTTCTGGTAGCAGTTTTTCTCGTAAATTATGTAAGTGTCTTGATGATTTGAATTTTCTTGAAGCTTTTGCTCGATTTCATCTTGTCAGAAAAGGCGCCACTAAGAATTATTCTCTAAAATTGATATGAAGGATTATATGTTTTGGTTCACTCAGGGAGGGCTGGATAACAGTCAGTACTCGGGCGGCGGAGGCGGTATCTCGATGATGCACACGCCTCTCGTAATACCACAGCACTATGCCGCGGCCGTCGCCGCAGCTTCTGTAGCCGACCTTTCAGGCCCAGGGCCTGGCACCGAATGGGACCAGCCGTCCAGGGCCCTTCCCGACCTGCACCAGGATAAAACTCATGTAAGAAGACCGCTACTCATATTTTTCATTTAACGACAATAAAACCTTTTGAAATCTATGATGCGTGATTTTCTACGTTAGATTGCGCTTAATCATTATTTATTTTAGTTGTCGTGCTCCTGTTTACGAAGGCAGTGCTCATGTGATATTTATTAGTACCTATGGAGCGAGCAGCTTTGAAAGCCTTTGAAACCTCTCATACCCTCCGGGCTAAAATTACTCTCATTCTATCTGCGCTATCAGGTTGTCTATTTCCACAATTTAAAAAAAAAACCTACTGTTGTAACGTTTTCGGTTATCCAGCCAGCAACCTGCAATGAAGTTATTATTATTAAATCAAGGGTTCTTTCCTCTAGTATTAGAAGTAAAATCACCATACCTTCAAGGAGGAATTCGTCGTCACTGGCTGGTATTACCTACTCGACAGAGCGCTTGCCTCCGGTACTTGGTGACAGATAACAGTATTTTTTGTGTATTAGTAGAAATAGCTTCTCAATTTTACCGCCTCAAATATGCTAAAATTCTGCCTCAAAATGTTCTTAAAACGACGGGCTAGCATCAACTAAAAATTAATCCTCCTCAAGTCTGAATTTAGAGGAAAAATTCTCCATCTAAAAATAGCGACCTCTGTTATTATCTCTTTATCATCTTGAAAATTACCACTTGGGATGAAAAAATGAGATACCCATTCAAGTACCACTAATACCCTCCACAAATCCTTAAGAACAAATATCATCAAAACTCACTCACTACACCGTTGGATGGGGGAAAATCTGGTATTGGTACATTTTCAGTTTATGAGTAATTCAAGCACTGTCTTCTGTAGAGTCTGTAAAATGGGGAATTTTTGTCAACATTGGTTTTTTAGAGAAAAAAATATTTAGAACTCTCGGAAAAATGGTTGAAGCCCGTTTTCAAAAGTAAGTGATACTTAAAATAAGGGTGATTAAAAGTAAAAATGTGGCAAGAAATGAGGTCTGTCGACATGATGGTTGTTGATTGGCTGTTAGCCCAAGGAGGTGGGGCGCAGCTTTGGTGGCAAAGGTTCTAAATGCTGCCAACAACCCAACATTAGAAATGGCAAACCTTCTTAGTGGTTCTTCAATAACCTTAGCTTTAACTTTTAGTGAACCTCCTCAGTTTGATTTTGAGGACATGTTTTTTAAATTTATTTATATTATTAGCGGTTCCACCCATTGTGATTCTGTGCATCTTTAAAGTGGTGCGCTAGCGCTCAACAGGATTTGAGTTGAACTACTTGGCGATTTACCTGATATAATTTTTAATGGGCTCAGAAATTCAAATTTCACCCTCGTTTTCTGCCAATACTTTCTGACATAAACGGCTCATTATGTGAAAAATAAGTGTTAATTTCCTTTATTGAACAAAATTTGGCCAAAAAAAAAGGAGGGAAGTCGTAACCCACGAAAATTGCTCGTTCTCTGTTGTGATCGAACCACCACGTTCTTCCATTGGCCTCCTTAAGTGTGATTTACTTGATTCTAACATTTTTCGAACGAATTTTTTACCAAGGTAATTAAGGGACTTATTGTGTGGAATGACACATACATATAAATATATAGATATATATAACATACATGAAAAAGTGAAAATCTTATTTAGATCTCCGATTCATAAAACGAATTTTGGAGGGTTTCCCAGTGCACAGGGAGTTTCTCTGAACTTTTGGAATGGAAATCCGCTAAAAGCGAAAGTCCAGGCAAAATTGGGCTCTGTACGATGAGAAAAATAAATTATTTTCTGCCTGCCCGGAAATAATTTTCTTTAATACCCGACTACCGAAGAACGGAAATAGTATTCACGTATTAACTGATGGGTTACTTACGGACCATTTACACTAATGGTACGCATCCAGATAGATAAAACCTATTTTATAATTTTCATTATTTCTTGTGTTCTAATTTTCATTAGGAGGTACCTGCTCTTCCTTATTACTTGGAACAAAAAAAGCAGATTATTCTGCCGTCTCCGTAATTGTGATCCGTATTTCACACTTCCTGTTTTGTGTGCTTTTTTTTATAGTATTATTGTTCGTCTCAGGGATGGACTACCAAATGGAGCCACTAAAAAAACCCAAAAAAATTAATATATTCGAGCTTCATCTCGACAAGACACAACTCAACCACCCAGCGTCTATAACATAAATCTTGTCCTATTTTCAATTCTTATCTCCTATTGTATTCGATTTTTATTTATAAATATTATACATAATTATTATAAATATTATATATATATACATGGCTTTGTTATACTGGTTGAAAAAAAAAACGTATACATTAATTTATGATAGTGTATACTTTTTGTGTCTTGCTTCTCTCAATTCCAAGACGATAAAAAAAGAAATATAAAATTCTACCTACTGTACATATTCTCGGATTGGACTTTTTTTAATTTTGGCGTACACTCTTTTTGTATGTCTCACTTAAGAGCTGCTCTCCTTTATGCGACTATACGGTTGATAATATTATACATATACCTATATATATATATAGAAGTCGGTTGTTGAAGGTATATTAAAAGCAACATAATTAAATTAAATAAAGCATTAGTTTTCTCGAAACATTTCCTCTGTAGTTTATCATGGTCTGAAGTTTCCCATTATTCGATCCATGTTAACATGCATGTTTTCTTTTTCTCTTTTTTTCCCCTAATATTTGTAGTCTGCGGAAAGGGGCCATTTTTTGAAGGTTTTCTATTATTATTATTGTTACTACTTATTAATCAGTGAATATCATGAAGAGTCTCTGAGATTACCTTGTTTTTTTGTTTGTTTATTTTCCAAGTATAATTTCTACGTTTTTTGCCTGGGGTTTTTGACTTTGCTTATTCATTCATCCCTTTACTAGGCAGTCACGAGAATAAATGGAATTATAAAGAAGAAACACTCGCAGACGCAATGACACAAAAAGAAAAAAAATACCCCAAAAAAAGAAAAAAATTGATCAAATTCAACTATTATACGACAGCAGTAGTGATAACGGCCACCAAGTTCTTCTGGGGCATGTCTAGGGGGAGGGAGCTTTCTCTGCAGCGACCTCTTGTCTTTAGTCGGTAGGAAATTTTGAATCAATCCCCAGGTGGAATGCCAGGGTAAAAAAAATATATATAATAATGAACTGTGCGTGTGGGTTATTATTCAGGTACGAAAACATTAAATATAAAAAAAATTGATTAAAAAAAAACTGGCATTTCACCGAAGGACGAAATTGTATGTATCTATATCGCTTGTACATGAAGACTTAAAATATATCTTTATGCACTGTCAAGTTTCGAATTCTTTCGTATTATCCCACTTTTGTTAGTATAAAACTGTTCCTTCTCGTCATTACTGTTGTTGATCAAGTTGAGAGTTGGTGAGACAATGAAATACTTTCATGCAGCATGGTCATATGGGCGAATTTTTGGAGATTATTATAAATAATGGAAGTTGACAAATTTGAAAATTTCAGCCTACACACTTTTTTCCAAAATTCTATCCGCAAGTTTCCACCATTCCTCATTTTTGTTCATTTTAATCAGTTTATCCTAATTTTGGTTTATTATTCCGTGATTAATACACCTGTGTTCGCACAGCAAAAAACTTGTTGAACACCTCAAAATGTTTTCTTTTGCTTTTCAAGGTGCGTAGATTCCAAAATGCAGTGTCCGTACGCTGCGGCGTATTGGCCATACTTGTATGCTTTATTTTTGGTCTAAAAATTTCGACCTTTCGCTCGCACACAGGTCATTTGGGCCTTAGTTGTGTCCCGAAACTGTTTTCATGTGGTAACATGAGCTTGCGAGGGTAGGTATCGTTTTCCAAGTTTTTTAGAGCGAGAAGACCGAATATGAAGTTGATTTTGACCAGAGTGGAAAATTTGAGGTTCTAACGAAGTTTCAGCTCCCAAAATTCATTTTTTTTAAATGATTCAAAACCTTGGGAAATCGTCTGAAATTACCATAAATTTGTATAACACCAGAAATATCAACAAGTGAACCAAGACAATAAAATGGCACTATATGATCAAAGATAATTGGTGGAAACCATCAAAAATAGATATTTCAATAATTTGCACGTGAAAGACACAAATAAATGAAAAGCCAACATTCTGTAGGTATGTCCAGTAGAATAATAAACCCCTGTGACAAGGACTTCGCAGCGTTTTTTATATGAAAACTCAATTTTGGTTTATTATTTTCAATAATGAACCTTTGGAATCGAGCATGAAAAAAAATTCTAACCCCCCTTCAAAATTTGATGGTTTTTGACAATTGAATTAGACAATATTTTTGTCTCTTCACCGTTGTCATTTTTTCGTGGCTGAAGTTGTTTTTGGCAGTTTATTACTACGGTTATTGACTGTAAAAATGGCCTTTTTCTGTGTCGAGACGGTTAGAAGGAATTTGTGATGGCAATTTTTGAGGACAAATTATTTTGACTTCTGAAATTGTATTTCTCTGCCACGATTCTCCGTTCTGTAACATTTTGTGGTATTGAGAAATTAATTGGTCCCACTTTTTATTTTAGAAATTTGCTCATCTCATCCTATCATTGGCCATTTAAAATCATTTCGTGAGAAGTTTTGGAGGGTTCAGGGTGAAGGAAGGGTAAACTAAGAACTTTGACTCCAAATGTGAAATGGCAGTCGTTGGAAACTGAACATTATGATAGACGCTTTTCATATATTTTGGTTTATTATTTTGTGAATAACACACCTACGTAATCGCTCAGCAAAAAATTTGTTTGTTTTCGTTTCATGGTGCGTAGAGTCCAAAAATGCAATGTCTACTCTAATGTCGGTCTAATCAATTCGTTCTTTCGCACACAGGCTCCGTTTGGGTCCTAGTTGTGTCCCGAAACTTTGCAGCCCGATCGGAGTACACATAACGGTGTTATGAGTGAAATTTTTTTTTTTTTTTTGGAACATGGAAAAATCGTTTTCCACGTTTTTCAAGACGAGGAGACCGAATATGAGGTCCATTTTGACCAAAAAGTGAAGAATTGAGGTTGTAACCAAGTTTCAGCTCCCAAAATTCATTTTTTATGAGTCAAAAACCTGGGAAATTGTCTGAAATCACAATAAATTTGTATAATAACACTAGAAGTAGTATTAACAGGTGAAAGAAGACAAAGGTGATCAAAAGATCATTTGTCGAAAATAGGAGCCCAATTCGTGGGGGGGGGGGGGGGGGAGGCAAATTTTGTGGGAACTATCAAAACAGCAATTTTAGTTATTGCACATGAAAGAAACAATGAATGAATAGCCAACATTTCTGCATGTTATGTCCAATAGAATAATAAACCCATGTGACAAGGACTTTGCAGCGTTTTTTTTATATCATCTACAAAACAGTACATCACGAGCTTTAAAATTAAAAAAAAAAAACACAGTCATGCAGCATGGCTATAAGAGCGAATTTTCGAAGAAATAACTGATTTTATGTAAAATGTGATGTTTGGGATGTCCCATTCAAATATGGGGAATCTTAAACTTATTGGGTAATTATAGGTATTCAAGTATGTACGTATATTGTAGTATTGGTACTACAATATACGTAGTTACTTATCCAACATACGTACAGTACGTATGTTACGTATCCAATACAAAGTAGGTATTGGATACGTAACAAATTTTTTGTTCCATTTTTTGCCGAGTAACACCTCGGTTTGTAGATTTTCCAACGCTGAACACGATGGTGAAGTCGGAATTGCGATATCCCATTCCGTTATCAGATTAGAGCAGACGAACGAGGAAGAACATCTCAAGAAATAACCACGTTCCTTCATCTTCAAAGTGCTCCAGTTTGAGAACGGAATGAGATATCGCAATTCTGATTTCACCATCGTGTTCAGCGTACAAAAACCTTTAAAATGAGGTGTCACTTGTCAGACTGCTTCATTTTGGGAATTTATGGGTAATTTCCCCCCCCTAAAACTCCCCAAAATTCCCCCTTAGAGTGACCCGATTCTGCCCATCTACGAACTTAGCCTGTCGATTGCCAAGACAGATTTTTCGTGCAAATTTGAACTTTTTATCTCAATTCTTTCGAGAGTTATCGTCTGGAATGACACATGCATATATAAATACACTGCCAAGGTGATGGCACAGGAGCTTCCTCGTCACAATCAGAGTGACCCATTATAAAATAGAACAGACTCGGAAGCAAAATAACATTACATTACATAACATTACATAACGTTAAATATACATATTACATAACATTACATTACATAACATTACATAACGTTAAATATACATATTACATAACATTACATTACATTACATAACATTACATAACATTACATTACATAACATAACATTACATAACATTACATTACATAACATAACATTACATGAAATATACATATTATACATAACATGACTTCCATAATACATTCCGTCCATTATACATAACTAGCCTGACCGCTCGCTTCGCTCGCTATCCGAGATTCGCTGTACGCAGTATCGTGGAACCAACAAACGACGGAAAAATCCCATACCCTACCGGGTATTTGTGCCCAATTTTATCAAAATCCGTCAAGCCATTCAGGAGTTGACCGTGGTCGACCATATTTCCGCTATGGTCAGGGAATCAAACATGCGCCTGAAAAGGATGGGGAGTTGGACTAGCTCCAACGTCCCGTGCAATGATGGATGGCGTTTCAAATTTGCTTAATCCACCACATCCTTCCTTGACTGCAGGGTAAATTGGTTCGAGGAAAATAACGAACAAGAGTTTCTATGCAAACTGGACAAATATATATTAATCACTTCTGTGCTGCAAATAAGCAGTACTTATACCAGAATATGGAGTTGGCAATATTTCGCGATTATAGTTTCCCAACGTCCCCAAATGTTCATTAGATAGATGTTCGCTTATATCTACTTAGGGCAGATCTGACCTTGTTGGCTTGTGGCGATGTGAACGGAGAAGACGGCGAGAAGGGGTGGTGCAGGAGGCGGGTTCCGTCAACGAAGTCCCTGCAGGTTTTCAGCTGCGCGATCTCTACCCGTCGTTTATTTCAGCAAAATCCAGTCCTGTGAGACATGTAATAATGATGGATTCTACAAATCCCAGTTTCTGAATCGCGTTACTCAATGCAGGACAACTATCGAGACGACCACTTTGCTGGAGAATTGCTGCTTGCAATCGATCTCAAACAATCGGCAAATGGCGAAGGATACTGCGACCTTCTGCCTTTCCAGACGTGGCGAAATAGGCTATTAATTTTTCTTTATGCGAATCGCTGGAGCTCCAAATCGTTACTGAAGCCTTTTCGGCAACAGTCCGACCGACTGGCAGAGAAGGCAAGTGGGGGCCGACAGGATTCGGCATCCACTTTTAGGCCTGGAGGGCAGATTCGGCAAGCTGCAGCAATGGACCCTTGGACAGGATAATCCTCAAGACGATGACTCGTTATCATAGGCCTACTCTACACCTCACCAAAGCCTCACAAATTTCACCTCCTAACAACACTCAGTTCCCGTCACAAAACCTTACAACGCCTAACACACCGCCCACCAAATTTGAGAAACAAATTTCAAAAATCAAGTTCGTAAGGAGAGGATCTGAGAGGGAGGAGCGGGACTACCTTATGCACGGATCGCTTGAAGGATGACCTTGGAGTGGAGACGGTTATAACACGGACTGCGCCGTCATTCCCTGGATGGATTGCCTCCACCTTGGCCAAGGGCCACTGCAATGGCAAGGCAGCCTCATCCTTTAGAAGCACCAGATCTCCAGGCTGTATGTTGGTCGAGTCCTTCTTCCATTTGTATCGATGCTGGAGTGTCCACAAATACTCCTTTCTCCACCGACTCCAGAATTGCTCTGTCATTCGCTTGACTAGCTGCCATCTATTCAAAACGTTTTCTCGAAGATCAAGAAGTGTAGGCTCGGGTACAGTCAGCAAAGGGCCGCCCACCAAGAAGTGCGCGGGAGAGAGGAAGTCTGTCTCTTCGGGACTGTCAGAGAGAGGGCACAGAGGTCGGGAGTTTAACATGGCCTCTATTTTTGCGAATACGGTGCTCAGTTCCTCATAGGTCAGGGGTGTCGTTCCAGTGATGAGATGGAGTCGCTGTTTCACGGACTTCACGCCCGCTTCCCATATTCCACCCATGTGTGGGGTTAATGGAGGGTTAAAGTGCCATTGTAAGCCGTGGCGAACTGCATAATCGTTGATTGAGTCTCTGGTGACTTTTTGCTTGAACCATCTAGCCAAATCCTGAAAATGACGAGCTGCACCCATGAAATTGGACCCACAATCAGTGTAAATATCACTGGGAAGTCCTCTTCGCGCGGTAAATCTTTCAAATGCCGCAAGAAATGCCTCAGTGTTTAACCGTGTGACGGCCTCAAGGTGAAGTGCCTTCGTGGTCATACACACATAGAGCGAAAGGTAGACCTTGGAAGTTTGAGACTTGCGACGTAAGGAGTCTCGCATAATGAACGGGCCAGCGAAATCTATGCCCACATGTACGAAGGGCCGCCCACCATTTACCCTGTAAGCCGGAAGATCGCCCATTCTAGGTATCACGGAAGAAGCTCGTGATTTGAAGCAAACTATACAATGAAACCCTCGAGTTCGTATTAGTTTCCGAATTGATGGAATCCAATAATTTGTTTGGATGAGGGCTTGAAGTGCTGTGGGACCTGGGTGCAGATAAAGCTTGTGTAGGTGGTCAACCAGAAGGATGGAGAAGTGAGATCTCGCTGGCAGAAGAATCGGGTACTTCTGATTGACAGCAATGTTCGCATGCCTCAATCTCCCACCTACTCTGACAATGCCATCCGGATCCAGCACAGGCGACAGGGTAGCAAACTTTTTCATGGTAATGTGCACATCATTAGACTCTGCAAAGAAACAGTGTTTTTGGACAATTCGAATACACATGGCACGAGCCAGTCTAATCTCATCCAAGCCAAGAGGGCCCGTCTTCATGGGGCAACAACAGCATCCAACATGTTTGGAGTTATACATCCACCTTCGCAACCAAGCAGTAGATCGTATCATTTTATCAAAAGATGAAAATCGAGCCATCCATGCGATCAATGGATTTTCACATCTAGAAGTGAGAAGAACTTGCGGAACATCGGTTTTAATTTCAGGCAAGTCGTGGCAAACACCTATGATTGACTCAGGCCACTCATCCTCATCATAACAGAGCCATTTTGGGCCCAACCACCAAAATTCATTGTCAGTTAATTGACTTGGTAACTGGCCTCGAGTGCCCAAATCACTGGGGTTATCATGAGTTGATACATGGCGCCATGACAAGGACTTGGTCAGCGAAACGATTTCAGAAACTCTATTAGAGACGAAGGTTTTGAGGCGATATGTGGGCGTACCTATCCAGCTCAACACAACAGACGAATCACTGAAAAACACTGGAGGTATTTCAGTACCATTGAGGTTGGGCGAAAGGTGACAAGAAGATTCATATAATCGTGCCAACAGAAGTGCTCCACATAATTCGAGACGAGGAATTGTTAGTACTTTAGTGGGAGCGAGCTTCGTTTTTGAGGTGAGCAAAAAGGTCCGAATGCCAGTGCGCTTAAGTATCCTCAAGTACAGAGTACCACAATATGCCTGCGATGAAGCGTCAGCAAAGCCAACTAGCTGATACTGATAGCTTCCCTCAGTACCAACAAATCGAGGTATGCACAGCGAAGATAGGAGTGGTAGTTCCCCTATAGTGATTTCCCATCTTTCTCTCAATGACACAGATATTTCCTGGTCCCATGCATACCCGGCCTTCCATAACTCCTGAATAAATGACTTCATGACAACAACCACTGGCGACAGAAAGCCCAGAGGATCAAATATTTTGGCAACTACTGATAGAATGGCACGTTTCGTGTGCTTTATATCAGATGGTACCTTTATTTCGTATCCATAAACATCGGCATCTGGATCCCATTTGAGTCCCAAAATTTTGATGTGGTCTCCATCCATGCTCGAAATTTGAATAGGTTCATGAGAGATAGAAGCTGGAATTCTTTCAAATAATTCCGGACGATTCGTAGCCCATTTGCTAAGTGCAAAGCCACCTCTTCCCAGTAGGCCAATGATTTGCTTGGCTAATTCACATGCCTCTTTGACTGTTTCACCACCCGTGGCTATATCATCGACGTAAATATCGTCCGTTATTACAGACGCAGCGAGAGGAAAGTTAGCACCCTCATCAATGCACAGTTGCTTGACTACACGTAAAGCAAGGAAGGGCGCTGCTGTGAGACCGTACGTAACGGTATTGAGCTCGTATTGCTGAACTGCTTCGGTTGAGGAAAAACGCCAATGAATATGTTGGTATTTTTTGTCGTCAGGATGTAACAGTATCATTCTATACATCTTGACGATGTCGGTTACAAATACTACCTTATGACGCCGAAAATTCATCAATATTGCTCGGATGTCGTTTTGTAATTTTTCACCTGACAACAACTGCTCATTCAGATTAGAAGGACTGATTTTAACGCTTGCATCGAAAACCACCCTCAACTTAATGCCCGTAGGGGTGTCTTTGACCACACAATGATGGGGAATTACAAACGACGATCGAGAGGATGCAACATTCATATGACCAAGTTCAATGTATTCGGACATGAACTCGTGATACTTCGATTTTACCTCGGGATTTTTCGATAATTTACGCTCGAGGAGTAGAAATCGATGCAGTGCAACATTATATGAATCGCCCATCGATGGGTGATCATGTTTGAACGGTAAACGGACAATGTACCGTCCATCCTCCGATCGAGTGTGAGTTCGTGAAAAATGCTCTTCACATTTAACTGCTTCTGGGTTAACTTGAGTTTGAGTAGAGCTTGTTTCCTCAACCTCCCAGAAGCGAGTCAATGATGCGTTTAAATCATCCGGTTCTGACAATGAAAACAGGGAGACTGCTGGAATGAGCTTAGAACCTGTTGATGGTGATGAGAGTTTTCCAACAACAACGTGACCGAAGACGGTGCCTAGCAATTTTGGTTGGAACTCATCGAAAGAGACTGTCGTGCCAATGAAAATATCAGCAAAGCAATCAGCGCCTAGCAAAACATCTACTGGTCCTGGTTTCCAGAATGAGGGGTCTGCTAATTCATAGGATGAATACCTCAACCGGATGTTAGCAGGAATGGGAACACTCGGTAGGTATGAAGTGATATTGGATACCACAACGGTTTCAACTGTCAAATTCGGAGAGCAACTACTACGAGGACGAATTAGGCACGAGGTTCTACCCTTGGCACCTTCAAAGGGTGTTTGGCCGATGCCAGAAATCTTCTTGGGACATCTTGACATCGTGAGGCCCAACCTACTCATGCACTTTGAAGTCATAAACGAAAATTGGCTTCCTGAGTCAAGTACCATTCGGACCAGTTGAAATGACCCATTAGAATCTAAGACTTCAGCTAATATAGTTCCCAATATTACTTGAGTGTCTTGTGTGGAAGTAGAGCTCAAGGCTGCACCAGATGAATGACCCGACGGATGCATAGCTGGACTTTTGCTTGATGACGAATTTGACTCAAATTTATGAAGACTGGAATGATGTTTCTGTTGGCAAAAACGGCAATGCCATTTAGATGGGCAAGCATTAGTTACGTGGGATGAATTTAAACAATTTTTACAACCCTTCCAGTTGTTTAACATAGCTGATCGCTGATCGACAGTAGCCTGCTCATACTTCTCACAAAAACGCACTGAATGATAGCCATCATTACAAGCAGGGCAAACGGTAGAGTACTGCGTGTATTCTTGAGAGTGGCCACTTTTGTTTTGTATTCGAAGAAGGTGAATTATTGGTAAGCAATGATGTTTTTGGCTTGGAATATGAAAATTTGTTGCCATGTTTACCTGTGGTATTAGAAGGACCTTCCTCTGTTCTTCCCGAAAATAGTGATTCGCTATCACCTGCCAATTGCATCGCCATTGAGCGTTCACGAACAAAGGAAATCAAAACATCTACAGTGGGGAAGGTGGTAGTTTTATGTTCGATCTCAAACTGTTCGCGAGTCACTGGATCCAAACACTTAATTGCCATAAAAAATAAAATGAAATCCTCAGCGTTTGCAATCTTCAACAGTTTGAATGCAGCTACACTGTCTGCTACTGACGTGAGAAACGATCTCAACGAACTGACGGACGGCTTCCCCTGAAGAGGTTTCAAGTTCAAAATTTGGGATAAATATGCTGAAGCCAACATTCGCTTGTTGTCGTAAGCGTCAAGAATAGCTTTCCAAGCAATTTCATAGTTATCCCCATCGAGCGAGTAATGACCAATAATCGAAGATGCTTGGCCTTCCAATGCTGACACTAAATAGTGGAATTTATCGACAGGAAGCAAAGTCGGATCAGAGTGAACCAACGAGTTGAATGTATCTCGAAATTTAGGAAATTTTAGGATATTGCCATCGAAAGTGGGGATGGGTATACGAGGTAAAGTTTTTGCAACCCTCGATTCATTCACAGAAACGTTCGGATCAAACGACAGACGTGATTGCCGGGATTCAACACGTTTCAGAGATTCATAAATGTGATTGCAATCATAATATAACTTTCTGACAGTAGTCCAAAACGATAGTTCCCCAGCTTTGGGGAAACCATTTTCTTTTCCCGCGTTAACATAAAGATCAACGGTTTCTTCCCATGCAGTTTCGAATTTGGAATAATATTTTTCGAGAGCCCGATACATGCCAAAGAACATGTCGACATTCGATTTATCGTTGCCAGCGACAACACCTTGATCGTAAATGGCTTTAATTTCTTTTGCATACGAGTTTATTTTCCTTTTCAAGCTATTTACTGACTTGCCGAATTCGTCGATTGCTGATTCGACCTCCATTGTTGTTCATAGATTGCGAAGCAAAACTGAGGATTAAGGAGCAAATGACAAAATGGAAACGGAAATGGAGGATGGGGAAATGGAATTTGTGAAAGATAGGAAATTACGAACTGAATGATTAATACCTAATTACTTGATGCGCTGGAAATTTCCACAATGGTAATCTGCAATAACAATTCAAAATTCAAGTTGACTTGTCGGATAAACCTATTGTAAACTTAAACTCGAAATTTCTAATTAATGGGCCATCATCCAAATATGGCAACGGATAGATTATTCAAACAATGACCAGAATGAAAAAACAGCGAAACAGTAACAATTATAGAGAAAATAATATATAGGTACCTAATTAAGGTATGAACATTTTATAACGATCGAAATAAATAATAACATGCATAAACATGAACGAGAACACAATCAACGTGTAACAGAGCTAAACATTATTAGGTAGGTAGCTATTTATCATTCATGGTAGGTATGGAATATGACCTTTAGTACCTAATTAGTTGTATTAAAAACGTGCCGCAATAAAACGTGGCAAATGTGTGGAAGCGTGTCTTACTTGTTATAGTAGTATGTTAAATACCAATACCCTGCAGTGAAATGCAATGGAAAACCACGCTCTGCTACCAAAATTGAAAAGGATGGGGAGTTGGACTAGCTCCAACGTCCCGTGCAATGATGGATGGCGTTTCAAATTTGCTTAATCCACCACATCCTTCCTTGACTGCAGGGTAAATTGGTTCGAGGAAAATAACGAACAAGAGTTTCTATGCAAACTGGACAAATATATATTAATCACTTCTGTGCTGCAAATAAGCAGTACTTATACCAGAATATGGAGTTGGCAATATTTCGCGATTATAGTTTCCCAACGTCCCCAAATGTTCATTAGATAGATGTTCGCTTATATCTACTTAGGGCAGATCTGACCTTGTTGGCTTGTGGCGATGTGAACGGAGAAGACGGCGAGAAGGGGTGGTGCAGGAGGCGGGTTCCGTCGACGAAGTCCCTGCAGGTTTTCAGCTGCGCGATCTCTACCCGTCGTTTATTTCAGCAAAATCCAGTCCTGTGAGACATGTAATAATGATGGATTCTACAAATCCCAGTTTCTGAATCGCGTTACTCAATGCAGGACAACTATCGAGACGACCACTTTGCTGGAGAATTGCTGCTTGCAATCGATCTCAAACAATCGGCAAATGGCGAAGGATACTGCGACCTTCTGCCTTTCCAGACGTGGCGAAATAGGCTATTAATTTTTCTTTATGCGAATCGCTGGAGCTCCAAATCGTTACTGAAGCCTTTTCGGCAACAGTCCGACCGACTGGCAGAGAAGGCAAGTGGGGGCCGACAGGATTCGGCATCCACTTTTAGGCCTGGAGGGCAGATTCGGCAAGCTGCAGCAATGGACCCTTGGACAGGATAATCCTCAAGACGATGACTCGTTATCATAGGCCTACTCTACACCTCACCAAAGCCTCACAAATTTCACCTCCTAACAACACTCAGTTCCCGTCACAAAACCTTACAACGCCTAACAGCGCCTACGTTCAACTTGGGAGGCTACCGGATATTGGTGCCAAATTTGGTCGATATCCGTTGAGCAATTCGGGATTCGGCCATGGAGGGGCCCATGGATGCGCTAAGGTCGACCGCGGGGGTAGTCCGAAGGGTCGATCGTAGATGGAATTTCACGTAGATTACGAATACGCGATAAAAAATAGGGGTTACCATTTCAATTAACGAAGTTGACCATGGTCGACCATAGTTCCGCTATGGTCAGGGAATTAAAAATGCGACGTTGCACAACTTGGGAGCCTACTGGATATTCGTGCCAAATTTGGTCGATATCCGTCAAGCCATTCAGGAGTTGACCATGGTCGACCATAGTTCCGCTATGGTCAGGGAATTAAAAATGCGACGTTGCACAACTTGGGAGCCTACTGGATATTCGTGCCAAATTTGGTCGATATCCGTTGAGCAATTCGGGATTCGACCATGGAGAGGCACATGGATGCGCTATGGTCGACCGCGGGGGTAGTCCGAAGGGTCGATCGTAGATAGAATTTCACGTAGATTACGAATACGCGATAAAAAAATAGGGGTTACCATTTCAATTAACGAAGTTGACCATGGTCGACCATAGTTCCGCTATGGTCAGGGAATTAAAAATGCGACGTTGCACAACTTGGGAGCCTACTGGATATTCGTGCCAAATTTGGTCGATATCCGTTGAGCAATTCGGGATTCGACCATGGAGGGGCCCATGGATGCGCTATGGTCGACCGCGGGGGTAGTCCGAAGGGTCGATCGTAGATAGAATTTCACGTAGATTACGAATACGCGATAAAAAATAGGGGTTACCATTTCAATTAACGAAGTTGACCATGGTCGACCATAGTTCCGCTATGGTCAGGGAATTAAAAATGCGACGTTGCACAACTTGGGAGCCTACTGGATATTCGTGCCAAATTTGGTCGATATCCATCAAGCCATTCAGGAGTTGACCATGGTCGACCATAGTTCCGCTATGGTCAGGGAATTGAAAATGCGACGTTGCACAACTTGGGAGCCTACTGGATATTCGTGCCAAATTTGGTCGATATCCGTCGAGCCGTTTGGCCGTGCATAGAAGGACAGACAGACAGACAGAGCGCATGCGCAGGGCGAACCGCTGGCTCTATCATGTTGAAATTTATATGGGACCTCAATGGGCCCTACCCGCTTAATCCCTGAGAATTACATTGAAATTGGGTGAAATCTTTGGTTACTACGGCTGTAACAATGAAATTGAATCTATTTCACGCCAGCGCATGCGCAGAGCGCACCGAGGGTCCGATCATGCTGAAATTCATACTGGAACTCACTAGGCCTTGTCCAAACAACCCTTAAAAATTTGAGCGAAATTGAATCAAAATTGTGAAAGTTATGCGTGTTTGTTGAATTTAACGTTAGCGCATGCGCAGGGCGTACCGCTGGATCAATCATGTTGAAATTTGTATGGGACCTCAAGGGGCCTTATCCGCACCATCCCTCAAAATTTGAGCTGAATCAATTCAAAATCGTGGAAGTTATGGCTGTAACAAGGAAATGCGGACAGACTCACAGATTCACAGACCGACAGACACGGAACCAAATTTGTTCAGTAGGCTTTGAAACGCAAAATGCAAGTGGAAATTTTGATTTCTGAAGACAAAAATTTTTTGGCTCACGAAAGTGAACACAAGGCTTCCGCTGCTTCGCAGACTCGGAAGCAATATATATATATATATATATACATATAATTTTTGGTGTCTTTCGGTAGTGAATTCAGGATGGTCTGAAACGGATTTTGGTATAAAAATCTTTCGGAAATTTGAGTTTTAAAAATTTTGGGCCGAGAACAATAGCTTCCTTTTCTTCGAAAATTCGCTAAAACAGTTAAAACTATCCGCTTAACTATGGCGTATTAACTTAGCTGTCAGCAGAATTGCGTTTCCAAGAATATGGGAAAAATGGAAAAAAAACAGTGTTCAAAATTTTATTATTGAGATCGTGAAATAAATGCAAGAACAATAATAACTGGTAAGTACTTAGTAATTTCGAGAAGGTAGGTACTAAGGTACGTATGCGCCTGTTGTTTCCAGGCACAGTGATATTGGGAAGCTTAGCAGGTAGAGACATCGCAAAACAAGTTTGTGTTAGGTATCTTATCTCAGTCCCCAGCCGGGCGATGCGTGTCCCGGGTTTTGTCAATCGCAGTACTCTGGAGTTCGATTATGTTCCAGCCATTACTACTCTATAAAACGCTTTTTCTCCCTATTTTGGAGTATGCCTCGGTGGTCGGAGTCCATATTGTAAGTGCCATATCGACCAGATTGAGCGAGTCCATCGGAGGTTTCTGGGATACGTGGGATTCAAGCTTGGTGAGCTCAACAAAGATGCAACACCTCCAGTCCTGTGGACCGTTGACTGTTGGCCGACTCAAATTTCTTCCACAAGTTGGTTTTGAGTAAGATGGACTCACCCACACTGTTATCGATGGTGCGTTTCCTGGTTCCTTGACTTGGTTCACGTTCTGGAAGCCTCTTTTGCGACAAACTATGCCTGCCATCGCCCGATGTGCAGGTTACCGCGTGGGATGAACCAAGTGATGGATGTGTGCCCTGACATGAATTTATTTATTCACTCTCCTGAGGTTGTCAGGACAGTTCTAGTTCTACACGGATTAATGACAGACATTAACAGTATCAAATAAATTCAATATAGGTATTCGGACATTTTTTCCTAATTATTATATTTTTTACGCATGCAGTGGGCTTGCCCGTATTATTATAAATAAATAAACTTATGCGGGAGGATCTGCGATGGCGAGTATTTGACATACCTACCCGTGATGCTGACATAAATTTTTGCATATTAAAATACATATCAGGTGGTAGATCCTACCCATTTTATGGACACCGTGAAAAGGTGAGAAACACGAACTGGTTGGTGTTATGGATTTTTCTGTTGTCAGGAATGCGGTTATCAAGTTTCTGAATGAACTTGACACATGAAGGATGAAAGTAGTGTTGAATCATGGATGAGGGGGGGGGGGGGGGGGTGACGTCGTTTTGAAAACATTCGCTGATCGGCCGACTGGATGCAGCCATTTGCAATTACCTGGCGGCGGCGATGGTCTACTGTAGGGGAGACAGGGCAAGACGAATCAAAAATTGTTCAAATTGAGTTTTTGGTCATATGACTTGATTTGGTACTATTACCAAGCATGGCATCTTTAACTACAAATAATCACCTACACTATCCATTCAGTAATTTTTCGAAATCGCCATTGAAGAGGTACTTATTTCAAATCAATAATTTTGTCTCACGGCTCATTTTGCCCCGGGTCTGGGGCAAAATGCACCACACCTGGGGCAAGATGAATCAACAATAATATAATTTAGTGTTGTACAAAATATTTTATTTTCGTATAAAAAACGAGTTTGTAAATCCCAACTTTTAAAAATTACATTTAGTCAATAGTAAAAAAGTAACATTACTCAACTACCTAACTAGACAGTTTTTTCTCTCTCAGGTTTAGAGATCTCTAAGTAATTAGGTAGGTATATGTATTACATATCATTCAATACAATAGCAAGAATCATCTGTCATTACAAAGGAACCCACGTAGAAAGAACTACATAAATTTGAGGTTGAAAAAGGTACCAATTGAATTCTGGTTGGCTCACATTTAAAGAACGACGATACGAAATGTCTAAGAATAAAATTACTAATGAACAAAAAACATTCCATCGAGATGAAGCGGAAATCATATCTCTCTTAAAAATGAAATTAAAGGCAGCCAATGGAAAAACCTGATGCAGTACTATAGGGCAAGAAGAACCGCAGTAGGTATGGGGCAAGATGAACCATCTTTGCTTTGGGTCATCTTGCCCCAAATTGAGTGGTTCATCTTGCCCCTAATGCTAGGTTTCTGGAAAAGTGGGGATAACAACATCTTGAAAACAATAGACCAAAAAACGATAAGTGCAATATGATCCTTGATTCATAGTTTATCATCACCGAAAATGCTGATTTTGAAACTGAACAAGTGTGAAAATGAAGAAGAGCCAAGGAGAAAATGGATAACCTACTTTGAGGTTCCAAAACCTTTCCATCCCAATGGAGACTGGTGAACTTCTGCTTGTCCCCTATCAACAACTTTAGAAGGAAGCTCCAGTGTTGCCAACCCCACAATGAGGGAGAAATCAAATTTTCCTCTTTTGAAATACTCAAAATGGCGGTTGATTCGTCTTGCCCCTGGTTCATGTTGCCCCAGACTCCCCTACCTATCCAAAATTACGTTCCACAAAGCCTTTTCAAGTCCTAGAGGACGTTTTCGTTGAAATGTTTTCAATTAATTATTTTTTAACAATTTGTAGAGGAATGTTGACAGAAACTCAGTACATAAAGTACTTTGTTTTGGACAGACGACAATGGATTGCCCATTGTGACATGGATGCTATTCAATAGAAACACGCTCGCATTGCAAAATGTCATAGAACCAGAAGATCTCGCCAAGTTTTGAGAGTAAGCAATGATAGCTTTAGACATTAATTACCAATGTCAAGTCATAACCCCCCCAATATCTACCCTATTCTTATTTCTTTGTTAATTACTTTTACCACCAATATGGCTGTTTCAATTTCGACGGATTAATGACAAAAATCGGTACGTACCTAATCAAAAAAATCCACAAATCAATTACTAACCAAAGCTTTTTAATCCAGGCACTCCATAACACATAAATCCACCCAACAAGACACAAGAATAGGTATTAAATTACTGGTAACGGATCGGTTTACATCAAACGCGGTTTAGAATGATAAGTTCAGTTAATGAGGGTCGCCCATGATTTCTGTTTACTTTCCCATTTTTAAATGAAAGTACCTATAGTGCATTCAGTTTAGAGTGAGAGCATGTAAACAGAATTTGAAACCATCAAAGCGTCATGGTGTTGCGGGTTAGTGTACCCCAATTGCGTATTTACTTTCGGGGGACCTTTGACTTCACCGAAAATGCTTCATGGGCAAGATATTGGCTTCAGCTTCAATCTCCTTAGTTGCAATTCATCAGTTTTATATTCATTCATAATACTTCGTCGTTTTCAAAAGCAAAATCTAGTGATGTCAAGGACGGAAACCGACAGCCAGCTCATTCATTCATAATAATTCGTCGTTTTCAAAAAAAAAATCTAGTGATGTCAAGGTCAGAAACCGACAGCCAGCTCATTCATTCATAATAATAATTCGTAGTTTTCAAAAGCAAAATCTAGTGATGTCAAGGTCGGAAACCGACAGCCAGCTCATTCATTCATAATACTTCGTTTTCAAAAGCAAAATCTAGTGATGTCAAGGTCGGAAACCGACAGCCAGCTCATTCATTCATAATACTTCGTCGTTTTCAAAAGCAAAATCTAGTGATGTCAAGGTCGGAAACCGACAGCCAGCTCATTCATTCATAATACTTCGTCGATTTCAAAAGCAAAATCTAGTGATGTCAATGTCGGAAACCGACAGCCAGCTCATTCATTCATAATAATTCGTCGTTTTCAAAAGCAAAATCTAGTGATGTCAAGGTCGGAAACCGACAGCCAGCTCATTCATTCATAATACTTCGTCGTTTTCAAAAGCAAAATCTAGTGATGTCAAGGTCGGAAACCGACAGCCAGCTCATTCATTCATAATAATAATTCGTCGTTTTCAAAAGCAAAATCTAGTGATGTCAAGGTCGGAAACCGACAGCCAGCTCATTCATTCATAATAATAATTCGTCGTTTTCAAAAGCAAAATCTAGTGATGTCAAGGTCGGAAACCGACACAGCCAGCTCGATAGGTATTTCTCCACGGAGGGGACGTAAGGTGACAACTATATAACTAAAAACGACAAAATCACAGTAATGAACGTGTGCAAGCATATGCGTGAAATTTATCGAGACCGATATGTCGTGCAGATGGTGGACACCGCGCCAGGTGTATATAAGCAGCCTCAATTCACCACCCGGTGAATGGGCACCCGCCCATAGAGCAAACTGCTGCTTCTGTTCACCAAAGAAGACAAGAACCCACCCCAAAAATATTCGGCCGATACCTTAGATCGTGAGGCAATACACCAAAAAATTCGTTAGTTTTATCTTTGGAATATATTTCCTACTTTAAATGGAATACTTTTTACGTCAACACGTGCGGTCCCTACCCCAATTTTAAAAGAACCACTTTTTACAAGTTGTCTCAGAACTACAATTTTTCAGACGTGGAAGGGATTCGGCGCTGCTTCAATGAGAGGACCGTGTTTGTGGAGAAGGGATTATTTGAGACGATTCGGAAGTTTAGAACTGAAAAGCGACAAATCTACTTTTGGACGACAAGTGGATTAATGCTGTGCACACAAATTACACCATAATAACAACTTCCTTATTTATTTTTTTGTTAATTATTAAATATAATTCATGTTATATCACGTTACAACGCACGCTGACCTTCAATCAGTATGGTAGGCAACCCCGCATCACATGGGTGATATGGGAGCTCGATTTCATTGTTGTTTGTGGTCTCACGCTAAATTGTACGCAGGTACTACAGGTTCCATTCTAAAAATGTTATCAACTGCACTCTACTACGATTAATAGTTCTTTTTCTATGAGCTTTCTAAGTTTTGACAAGTGACGTCACTCCTGTTGTCGAAACTTTGAGAGCTCATAGAATAGAATATAATTCCATCCAAAAATATCAAGGAAGTCATGGCTAGGTACCTACTCCTCATCTTGTTTTATTATTCTGTGAATAATACTCCTGTGTATTCGCTCAGCAAATAATTTTTATAACAACCCCTCAAAATGGTTTCTTTCACGTTTCAAGGTAAAAAAAATGCAATGTCCGCCCACTGTATCATCTACATCTACTTTATTTCGGTCTAAAAATTTCGTCCTTTCGCACACATGCTCCATTTGTGTCCCCTGTGGAATATACCCAAAGGTGTAAAAATATTTTTTTTTGTGTTTCAGTAAAAGAAACTTGTGAGGTATAGTTTTACATGTTTTTTATGACGAGGAGACCGAATATGAAGTTGATTTTGAACAACGAGCGAAGAACTGAGGTTCAGCCTATTAAATTTTGGTAAAAAATCCTCGTTCTTCCGCACACAGTTTGGGTCCCCACTCGAGAATACATTTGGGTCCTAGCTGTGCTCCGAAGCTCGGCAGCCCGATCGGAATACACCCAGGGGTGTTATGAGAGGAAAATGGGTGTAAAAATAGGTTTTTTTTTTAGGTCTTAATGAACATGGGCTTGTGAGTGACCGTTTTCCGTGATTTTTAGGGCAAGAGGACCACATATGAAGTTGATTTTGACCAGAGTGAAAGAGTCAAAAACCTGGGAAATTGTCTGAAATTACCACAACTTTGTATAATAACACTAAAAGTATCAACGAATTAAATAGCACTATCAATAATGAAAGATAAGCCGTAAAAAAATTAGAGCCTAAGTCGTAAAAAAATTCGTGTTTTTGGGGGCCAAAATTGATGGAAACCATAAAAATAGATACTTCAATTATTATATCACGTGAAAGAAACAATAAATGAACAGCCAGTATTCACGTGACAAGACTTTGCAGCGTTTTTTCCATACACTTCCCTTTAGTTCGCCCTTAGGCTGGATTGCTCGTGTATTGAATAAATGGGAGTGGATTGGATAACAATATCTGAATCATAACATCGGTCCATCACATCAATACCCTCCATCGTGAAGTGATTGGGGGAGGGGAAAAGCTTTTGCAGGGATATAATTAAGTACTACCAAGTGCTGACAAACAGCAAGTTAGCGAGTGATTTTCAGAGTTCTCACGCAGATTTTGTCGAGGCAATTTGCGTTTCAGTTAAGACTACTTTTCTTCGAGACTATCAGTCTGAGCGTGGGTCACTGCCAGACGATTCGCAAAAAGCCCTTGCGAACTTGATGTTTCGAAGCGCATATAAAAACATTAGAAAGCACCGTAAAAATATTACAAGTTCCGTTGTAATGACGGCACAAGGTTCCTTTTAAATAGCATTAATAACTTCGAAGGAGTCTGTGATATTAGCAATGGAAATGAACTGAGCAGGTGCTTCGACAGGCACTGAAAATTTGACGGTGCCTAGCAAAATTCATAGCGCAGCCAAGAAGTGAATGAACTAAATGATGATTAAGGCAACTTATATTGATCAGAAGAGGTTGACCAACTTCACACGAACTAGAACAGAATTTACAGCAGTTCTTTTTTTTTCATGAGGCAGGAAGTTAGTATTGAGCACTGTAGAGAGGATCAGCGGCAGAGCAAGTCAGCTCCGTTCTTCTTAATGGACAGAAACGACCGTCCGTATCGAACCTTTTTCTCGAAAATAGAATCAGATGCGACTTGTCATCTCGAATATCCGTCAGCCGGGACCTCGAATCGGGAGGTTGCGGTGGAAGTATGGTTATTCTCACTAATGACAGCCCCATTTGGTGAGCCATGTTCGACAGAGTTTTCAGAACGTTCCACCTCGACCAGCCGGGGTCTTTCGGAAAGGCTTCGGTAGATATGTGAGGGTAAAAGACACGTTCGATGGTTGCATTCATGCCGTATCTGAAAGGAGATGGGGGATGAATGAGTGATTAGAGATCAGCCAGTCCGAACAGGATCATGAAAGAGGCAGTGATTGTCTCACTTGAAAGCGGATGCCTGTAGATCTCCCGTGAGGCTTGAGGGACCGGCGTAGTAGACTTTGTACTTCATACGCTTTTCTTTCCACGTTTCTTCTGCACGCTCAACAATTACAGATAGTTTGAGCGCCACGGCGTCCATGTTGACTGAAGATCCCATTTCATAATTGAAGAAGTCCCTGGCCTTCTGGTACCTGCAACGACACAACGTACAGAAGTAGGAAACTGTGGAACTGGAAAAATTTGAACAGTACACCAAGAAATAGAATGCAGTGTCAAGGGACCTTGAAAACCTAGAATCCCAAGATCATAAACCGAAAACCTAAAATCTTAAGTCGTAAACATTATATTCACACAAAGGTAGCCGGAAGATACAAAACGCTGCAAAGTCCTTGTCACATGGGTTTATTATTCTATTGGAGTTCTAGAGATTTTTGTTGGCTGTTAAATGTATTGTTTCTTTCATGTGGAATGATTGAAATAGCTATTTCCGATGATTTCCACCAATTTTGGCCCCCAAAACATGAAATAGGTACGCTTTTGGTTTATTATTTTCAATAATGAACCATTGGAATCGAGCATGAAAAAAAAAATTCTTACCCCCCCTCAAAATTTGATGGTTTACGTTTCAAGGTATGTAGAATCCAAAACTGCAATAAAAATATTTCTGTCTGTCCGCCGTACGCCGTACGGGCCACTTTTCTTAGTTACCATGAAAAAAAATTGATGAAATTCGGGTTATAGGTTCCGTTCGGCGTCTAGTTGGTCCTCGAAGCTCGACGTTACTGTGAGTCATCTCTAAGGGGTTCAAAATAGGGGTTGAAATTTTCAAAACGCCTATACCATTTTTTTACGTAAATATTTTTACGGTTTTAAATAGTTCTTGAACTTGCGAGTTTTTTAAGACCATCCGGAGCATCGTACGTCCAGCCGTTCGTTCACAGTAAGGCCCCGAAGTTTGCACCGACAGGCATTTTCGACTCCAGTGTGAATGAAATTGTATACAATCCAAACCAAATCTCGTAACCAGAGACGCGCCCACAATAGGAATTTGTGAATACGGCCAATCATTGGTAGGGATCACCTGATTATATTGGCGGAGTATGAAGTCGAGTTGGTTGTTCTGTGATATTATTTAATTTGAAAAATGATGGCTCTATTGGAGTTTGTTGGTAGGTAGTGAAACTTGAACAAACGTTGAAGTATTATTGATGGGTAAATTATTACTACGGTAAATCATTACTCAACGGTAAATTATTACACAACGGTTCATTATACCATCTACGTAGAAGGGGCTGGAGTTTGTTGGTAGGTACTTTTGCAACTTTTTTCACTCCTAATCAACAATTTCTTTTCAGAACTTCATTATGTGTGTTTCTTTTTGTTAGGTACTGTTTGTCATCAGCAGAATTATTTTAGCAACATTTAACTCGTGATTTAGGTAGGTAACTAGTAACGAGTACGGGGTTAGGTACTAACCTACGGAGTGTCTGCGATCTACATAATATGCATATAATAGAATAGTACATATCATATTATATAGACGGGTTATCTATACATAGAGCTGTGATCTGTAACAGAAGGGTATTCTATACAAAATAATAAACCGTTGTGCAGGGATTTGCAGCTTTTTTTTTTTTAAGATCATCTTTGATCATTGGTAGTGGCATTTAATGGTCTTGATTCACCTGTTTACACTTTTGGTTTATTATTTTCAATAATGAACCATTGGAATCGAGCATGAAAAAAAAATTCTTACCCCCCCTCAAAATTTGATGGTTTACGTTTCAAGGTATGTAGAATCCAAAACTGCAATAAAAATATTTCTGTCTGTCCGCCGTACGGGCCACTTTTCTTAGTTACCATGAAAAAAAATTGATGAAATTCGGGTTATAGGTTCCGTTCGGCGTCTAGTTGGTCCTCGAAGCTCGACGTTACTGTGAGTCATCTGTAAGGGGTTCAAAATAGGGGTTGAAATTTTCAAAACGCCTATACCATTTTTTTACGTAAATATTTTTACGGTTTTAAATAGTTCTTGAACTTGCGAGTTTTTTAAGACCATCCTGAGCATCGTACGTCCAGCCGTTCGTTCACAGTAAGGCCCCGAAGTTTGCACCGACAGGCATTTTCGACTCCAGTGTGAATGAAATTGTATACAATCCAAACCAAATCTCGTAACCAGAGACGCGCCCACAATAGGAATTTGTGAATACGGCCAATCATTGGTAGGGATCACCTGATTATATTGGCGGAGTATGAAGTCGAGTTGGTTGTTCTGTGATATTATTTCATTTGAAAAATGATGGCTCTTTTGGAGTTTGTTGGTAGGTAGTGAAACTTGAACAAACGTTGAAGTATTATTGATGGGTAAATTATTACTACGGTAAATCATTACTCAACGGTAAATTATTACACAACGGTTCATTATACCATCTACGTAGAAGGGGCTGGAGTTTGTTGGTAGGTACTTTTGCAACTTTTTTCACTCCTCATCAACAATTTCTTTTCAGAACTTCATTATGTGTGTTTATTTTTGTTAGGTACTGTTTGTGATCGGCAGAATTATTTTAGCAACATTTAACTCGTGATTTAGGTAGGTACCTAGTAACGAGTACGGGGTTAGGTACTAACCTACGGAGGGTCTGCGATCTACATACATAATATGTATATAATAGAATAGTACATATCATATTATATAGAAGGGTTATCTATACATAGAGCTGTGATCTGTAACAGGAGGGTATTCTATACAAAATAATAAACCGTTGTGCAGGGATTTGCAGCGTTTTTCCAATGTTACTGTACACATTGATGGTGATTTCAGACAGTTTTCCAGGTTTTTGACTCATAAAAAACCAATTTTGGGAGCTGAACCTTTGGTAAAACCTCAATTTCCGCGTCTTTGGTCAAAATCGACTTCATATTCGGCCTTCTCGTCCTCAAAAACATGGAAAAAGATACCTCAAAAGCTCATGTTACTAACATGTTGTTAAAACGCAAAAAGTACCTATTTTTATACACATTTTCACTCATAACACCCCTGGGTATATTCCGATCGGGCTGAAAAGTTTCGGGACACAACTAGGGCCCACACGGAGCATGTGTGCGAAAGAACGACTTTTTTAGACCGAAAATGAAGCCTGTACACGTGATACGGCGTACGGCGGACGGACATTGGATTTTTGGAATCTACGCACCTTGAAACGGAAAAGAAAAAATTTTTAGGGGGTGTTATAAAAATTTTTTGCTGAGCGAATACATAGGTGTATTATTCACAGAATAATAAACCAATAGAGAACTCCGGAAACCAACTTATTTACCTTCCAAATTTCTGCTTGGTGCAGTAGAGACACGGAACCAAACTGCTAAATGCTAGTGGAAAATTTATGTAGGACATAACGATTCGGTTCTTCAATCATCAATTCCCTTCCGTTTCTTCTTCTTTCGAAGGCGTTTCCCCTTGTCAGGGGTTGCCCATGATCGCCTGACGCCAGGAATGTCTGCACCTGCGAGTCGTCGAGGTTGAGCCTGCGCATGAAGCGGACCACTCCTCCTCTCCAAGTGATCCTAGGGCGCCCCCTCTTACGCCGACCCTTAGCGACCAGTTGATGACCATCTTTGGCCACCTGTCATCTGCCATACGCTCCACGTGACCATACCATGACAGGACCCCTCTCTCAATCCGTTCTACCACGGATTGTGGCTGGTCAATAATCTCTCGGATGGTGGCATTCCGAACTCTATCGTCTAGATACTCGGCAACTGCGTCGAAGCCCATCCATTTCAACAGCACACAATTGCTGTTTGTTCCTCTGAGTGAGCGACCACCCCTCACTCCCATAGGTCAGTATGCTCTCTACGATCGCCCTTAATGTAATCTTTTTCGATCGTAGGTGCACCTCCCGGCTCCATAGCACTCCATTCAGGGACCGAATAGCAGCCCGTGCCAAGCTGATGCGCTGAATCACAGCTGCCTGTTGAGTCAAGGACCGATCCCAAGTACTTGAACTGATCTACAGACTGAACAGTTCCTAAGCCAGGAATCTGTATGTCACGACCAGTTCCTCCAACCACTAAGTACTCGGTCTTCGAAGCATTAATCTAAGGCCAGCGGCTTCAAAAGCCTCATGGAGCTTCCCTAACATGTACATCACATCATGTCGGTCCTGAGCAATGATAACCTGATTATCCGCAAAAAGAAGGGAATGCACTATCTCCCCTCCCAGAGGAACCCCCATTCCCTGACAAGACGCAGTCCATTGCCTGAGAACACCCTCCAGATAAATCTTGAATAAGGTTAGGGACATCCCACAACCTTGACAAAGGCTCTTTGACACCAAGAACTCCCCTGAGATGAATCCTCCCACCTTCACTGCTGCTCGAGCACCCCCACAGAACCTCCTCACCAACCCAATCAAAGAATCCTCCACTCCTACCTGGAGCATAGCAGGCCAGAGGCGGGACACGGGCGCTGTGTCATACGCTTTTTCCAGGTCAACAAAGACAAAGTGGATCTCTTGTCCTTTGGCAGCCACTTTTTCAGAAATTTGGCGGACAATGAATATATTCTCCATGCAGGACTTACCTGTAGTAAATCCAGCCTGCTGCTCCGAGATCTTATCCAAAATCTGTTCTTCCAAGTGGCCTTTTAGAACTCTGCTCCAGATCCAGCCTCCCAATGCCATAACGTTTATCCCTCGGTAGTTACTCAGGTCCCGCTTGTCCCCTTTCTTATGAATGGGGGACACACTAACCCGGCTAACCCGGCTGGGGAGGAATACACTAACTTCCAATCGTCTGGGATCTCGTTGCCCTCCACGATTTGGTTGGCCCTTCCTCTTAAGGAAGGTAATCGTCAAAGGTCGTGAATTCCAGAAACGTGGCAAGCCCCAATTTGAGCTTAATCCACTTCGGTGGTTCACACATGTGTATGTAATGGATGGGATGGATGACCCGGCTCGGGGTGAGGTTCCCAAACTACAGTTTGGCCAAACCCATGGGTCCGCCAGACACAATTTATCAGTTCAGACTGTCAGGCAGCTCTAAGGACAATGTCGGCCTACTCCAAGCTGACCTGCAGCTGCCTCAACTACCTCAAAAGGGCTGTGCACAACAAGCTGACGCTGCTGTGGATTCCTCGACATTGAGGGTATTGATGGCAACGAGGAGGCTGATCGCCAAAAAGGCATCAACGTCCAGCCCAATTGGTCCTGAGCACCAGCTTAGTATCACAGAAGTAAAGAAATGGGAAGTGACAGAAGGCATTACCCTCAATCCCCCCCAGGAAAAAAACCCTTCGGTAGTGAGCAAACGAAAGCACTGTGAACTCTGAAAACTCACCTTGATCCAGACTTATCGAGAAATTGGTGGGATTTGCCGAACTTGAGCAAAAGTAGCGATATAGGGAGAGGATAGAGATGAGATGTGACTAGGTGAACCATTGTGAGCCTCGGTTTGGTAGCCATTTCATTATTCATGTGGCTAATCAGAGGCAAAACTCCTGCTTGATGGACAAAACCGTAAAATAGAGACAACGCTATGTTGACTGCATACCTGTAAGAAAGAACGTGTTTTTTTTAATGACAGCGTGGTGATGATGGAGACGTTAGTTTCATTATTATCTACATTTCTAAAAAATTTCCTCGTACCATATAACTAAAAGGCCATCTTTGGTATCAAGTTTCTTTCCTTCTGTCTTATAATAGAAGTGGTAACCATTTTGTTTGACAGACTGAAGGCTGGTGTCCTCGACCTTCCTGATTTTTTGTGTGTAAAGGAAAACAAGTGGCAGGGTGACGGGTATGAGGAATCTAGCTTCCTGGTGCGGAAACACAGACAGCACAGCCACCGGGAGGATGAAGGAAGCTGTCATGAGACCAATGATACTTTGGACTCGAGGAAGACTGCTGTACTGTTTCATGGCCCCTCTGCAACAAGACAGATCCTATAGCTAACAAAAAAAAAACCTTATGGTATCAACGATCGTATTTTATTGCTAGATACAACCACGCATGTGCAGGAATTGACCTTATCGTAATTCACTGCAATGCTCCCATCCCTCATGACTGATAGATGTCACAAACTCGTCGACCTCATAACCACACCACTTGCCCTGACGGTAACATTTTTACATTGTTTTGACAGACGACAGTGCGATGTCCAAGTTTTCTCTTTACATTGAGAATTACTTCCGAGTTTCCACTAATCTCGTGTAATTGTGCTTTAATTAAGCATTTGAATTTAAATCGTAGTTCTGAAAAAGTTTTATTTCGGAATCGTTAGAAACAAGCCCACTGATTTTCAATAATGAACCTTTGAAATCGAGCATGAAAAAAAAATAAATTTTAAGCCCCCCCCCCCCCCCCCTCAAAACTTGATGGTTTCTGTTTCAAGGTATGTAGAATCCAAAAAGGCAATAAAAAAATTTCTGTCCGTACGCCTTACTTCGCACTTTCCTTAGTTACCAAGAACCAAAATTGATGAAATTTGGTTTGTACGTCCCATTTGGGGTCTAGTTGGTCCACGAAGCTCGGCGTTTATGTCAGTCATCTCTAAGGGGCGAGAAATAGGGGTTAAGTCTCCAGGACGCCGTTATCTCGAATTGTTTTGCGTTTTTAGATAGTTCTCGAACTTGGGACTTTTTTGAGACCGCCCGGAGCATTTTACGTCCAGCCGTTCGTTATCAGTAAGGCCCAGAAATTTGCATCGACAGGCTTCTTCAAAAGGAGGGTTAATCCAATTGCATACATTCAGCCCAGATATCATTGCTAGAGATCACCTGATTAAAATCACGGATGGCTGTATGAAGTCGAGTTGGTTGTTCTTTGACATTATTCCATTTGAAAAATGATGGCTGTTATGGATTTTGTTGATAGGTTTTGCAACTTGAACAAACGTTGAAGTATTATTGGGTAAATTATTACACAACGGTAAATTATTGCACGATAGTAAATTATACTATCTACACAGAAGGGTCATCTATACAGATAAATTATCACACAAAGGTTTATTATTTACCTTATGCTTCATGAATAACTACAAATAATTAACGATTTAATTATTGAATCCCGCGCATTTGTATGAAACTTTATTCCCAGGCCGGCTACGGTACTCCATTTGGGGCTTTCCTGGACGAAGCTCGAGGGTATTGACCACAGAAAACAGTGATCTACGCAGAAGGGGCATCTATGCAGGAAAGTAATAAACCGTTGTGTAATAATTTGCAGCGTTTTAGTTTTGTAATATCAGCGATATATTATTTTTGAAACGACGTTGTTGCGTCGTTTTCGCTACTCCGTTTATTAAACATAAAGGATGGTTGAGCTGTTTTCCTATCACAAAATAAGGTAGGTACCAATGAAATAGAGACCTCTTGAAAACTAATACGCATACTTATTATACCTACATGTTTAAGCTTCACTTCTAGATACAGACAGATACCTACTTTAGGAAGCACAGAAAAACGTTGGATTTAGGCATTGCAGTACTTGATGTATTTTCAGAATTACATACCTACATAATCTCCATGAATGGACAGAAAGTAAATACGGTTAAGTAAGAACACGTACCTGTACAAAAATCCGACAAATGTGATGAGCCCAACAATACCGAGGACGTTGTATAATAGCGGGATGTTGACGAGAAAATGGGTGAATCTCGGATGAATCCCATGCTCTGCTAAATTTTTTGAGTTTACGTTGTACCTGAGACCAATAATTGACGTTAATTGGAAGCCTATTGTACGCAGCTCACATGTTAGGTACTTCCTATATTGACGAGACTTTGTGTTAGATACAATTAATTTTGAAATTAATACCTGACGAAATTGAAAGGAGTGAAAACAAAGTCCCTCATCAGTGATATGTTTTTATGTCGGACTTCGTCAGACGTGAGAGAGCCATAATATGTTGAGTCGATTACTGTTAATCCAATCAGAGCTGGTAGAGCACTAAGGACCAACGCAGATGTACGCATGTTGAAGTCTGACAAACCTGAAAATGTACAACTTTCACAGTTTTCCTTCCTCGATACAGAAGGTTGGAAAGCTTTGTGTAAGCAGAAATGTTGTCTTCCAAAATCGATTCCCACAAGCATTTCATGTATCAGGGCGTCAAGGAACAAATTTGGTTTAGAATCTGACTGAGCATAACGTGGTATACCCCCATAATTTTCATAATGATTTATCATTTTCAATAATAATCTTTGGAATTGAACATGGCGCAATTTTGTTTAACCCCCTCAAAATTTGGTTTGCGTTTCAAGGTACCGAAGTGGAAGAAAAAACGGAGTTATCGAAAAAATAGTCTATTTCCACTAATACACGAAAAACGCAAAAAACACTGTCATACCGGTTTCGGTGATCAAACCATCGTCAGTAACGGGGGGTATGCCCGGGACTAAATGGCCGCTAAGAGACCGTCCCTAACCTAACCATCTCTAACCATCCCTAACCATCTCTGTGTGTTACTGACGATGGTTTGATCACCGAAACCGGTATAACAGTGTTTTTTGCGTTTTTCGTGTATTAGTGGAAATAGACTATTTTTTCGATAACTCCGTTTTTTCTTTGAAATGGGTTTCCACGATTTCGTCGCGAGTGATTTAGTTCGTACCGAAGTGGAACCCGAAAATGGAATAGTAACAAAAATTTATTTCTGCCATGCACGGTGGGCCTTGTGCACTGTAAAAGGAAACTGGGGTTAATGAAATGTGGTAAACTGTATAATATACAAATCAATGCATTTGTCAAATCCTAAATTTGCTCGTGACGAATATTCCACATACCTATTTCGTAATAATATTTATGTCATTGAGTTACACCGAAAAGCTTAGTCAACATGAACGTGAGTGGAATGCATACTTCTAGCCCAGAAATAATTTCTAGGGAACGCCTGATTATTCACGCATGACTGTATGAAATCGAGCTGGTTGTTCCGTGGTATCGTTCTTGAAGAACGATGGTTATCTTGGATTTTGTTGATAGGTTCTTTTTTCAAGATGAACCAACGTTACACATCCATGAATAACAACATCCATGATATAATTCTTGAATCCACCGTATTTATGAAACTTTATCAGGCCCACTCCACTCCAGTACTCGATTTAGCGCTTCGTGGGGGAAGCGCGAGGGTAGGTATTGACCACAGAAAACAGTGAGCTACGCAGAATGAGCATCTATGCAGGTAAGTAATAAACCGCTGTGTAATAACGTGCAGCGTTCTTTTGGTTTACTATTCTGTGAATAATACACCTATGCATTCGCTAAGCAAAAAAAAATTTCAAACAACTCAAAATTGTTTCTTTTACGTTTCATGGTGCGCAGATTCCAAAAATGCAATGTCCGCCCGCCGTACGCCATATCATCCGTATCTACTTTATTTTAGGTCTAAAAATTTCTTTCTTTCGCAAACAGACTCCGTTTGGGCCCGTTGTCCCTAAACTTTGCAGCCCTATCGGAATATAGCCAAGGGTTTTATCGGTGAAAAGTAAAAATAGGGGTTGTTGGTGTTTTAGTAACACGAGATTGTGAGGTATCGTTTTTCATGTGATTTAGGGCGAGGAGACCAAGCAAGAAGTCGATTTTGATCAATGAACTGAGAATTGAGGTTCTAACAAAGTTTCAGCCTTAAATTTACGTTAAAATTTTGTCTAAAATCGTCGTTCTTCCGCACACAGGCTCCATTGCTCCGAAGCTCGGCAGCCCTATCGGAATACAGCCAAGGGTGTTGTGGGTGAAAAATGGATGTAGTAAATGCCTACACTTTTCGGGTTTTTTTGGTTTTTTTTTCTAAGGGCGAGGAGACCGAATATGACGTTAATTTTGACCAAAGAATGAAGAACTGATGTTATAACGAAGGTTCAGCTCCCAAAATTCATTTTTATATGGGTCAAAAATTTATATGGGGGGAATTGTCTGAGATCACAATAAATTTGTATAATGATACTAGAAGTAGTATTAACAAGCGGATCAAAACAATTAAACTGCACTATCAATGATCAAAGATAATTTATTCTAATTCTAATACCGCGGGACCTCACCCATGAAACTGACCCTGAGTTCCACTGCCCCTACGAATTGATCGAATCCTCTGATTCTATATCTGTTTGAATAGGGATAATTTAGAGTACCTATCGAATATCGAATAGAAGTAGTTGTTACAGAACTTGGCGGTACAACAAAGGATCAAAGACTTGACAAAGTTACTGCCCACTGAGCGAAACTTCTTTTTCATCTCGTTCAACTAAAATTTGTTTCATCAGTCTGTACTACCTACTAAAGTGCTGGAATGACAAACAACAGCAGCAGTACTATACAAACCTACAACTTGAGAACCCAATCCTCTCAGCAGCCAAAAGAATATGGGTGGGAAGGCAAAAGCCAGGAACGTCGGCCGGTTGAAAACTCCCAAAACCGTCACAGTGGCTATGTAGAAGACGCTGGAGAACGTATGCCACGGCAGAGCAAGCCTCATTCTATGAAGCCTAAAAAGGAAACCCAGCACAATCATACAGCGTATTCCAAGATCACTGGAGAAATGTAAGGAACCACATCAACTGACACTTTTCAACAGGATTCAACATCGATTTTTTACCAACTATTTTAATAATGTTTTAAGCTGATCACTTCTCACAAATAACACAAAGTTAATGTCATGTCAGCTGTGAGGAACTGATACACATCTATATCAGGAATTGACCTACCTACCTGACTCTTTCTTTGATACTGCCCGAGTTGTTATATCTCTCTCTTAGATACTCGTCTTGATAAATTATCTGTAACAAACAATCATTTTAGTCGAACCAAGTCGCAGTATTAGGTTAAGACTCGGAACAATGAAGTGGGTTGCCTATACCATGAAGGCTGGTTCATATGGAGCAACATGTTTGTCAACTTCATGGGCAGACATGGACATGGATACTACAGCAACGGATCCCCCTCAGCTCATGGATACATAGGTAGTATATATTATTACTCTAATTTCGAGATATCTCCTGGGTTTCCGCCATGTGGAAATATCGAGATTCCTGGCTGGTTTTGATGTGTTTTATCCCACTTGACTTGGAGCAATGGACGTCCGCCCCCCCCCCCCCCCTTTTTAAATTGTAGGTCTAACAGAAAAGCTTTCCAAAAAGGTGCTTTATGATGGGTCGGAAATGTAAAGAAGCGGGTGAAAAATGGAAGGAAAAAACGTGCAGTCATCTGGTATGTACTGCTCTCTCGTTCCCGCACGTGGGAATCGAGTGAGAGGGAGATACATACCAAATGACGTCACGCGTGTTTTCTTTAGCACATGCCTGCCAAACTGCTCGGATTTCGGAGTTGAAAACTGGAACACAGGGGTGTTTGAGGGAGAATTCGGTTCTGAAGTCAAACGCAGCAAATTCCGACCCACGTCCATTTCTCACTGATCCTACATTTCTTTCAAACTGGTATAATTCCATTCATAGATGAGGTACCTACCTAAAAGAAATCTGAACGGATCGTTCTTCATAAGCTGAGCAAAAGTTGTAATCAAGGAGACGTTTTGGAGGGTGGGCCGATATAATATACCTCGAATGCCACACGATCAAATATTTGGCAAACGAATGTGGTGTAAAGATTGCTGCATAGCATTGAGGCAATTAATTTCTTCTCATGTGAACAGGAGCTTATACAACCAACTTATTGGAAATGTACAGAAGAGGGTAATAAAACTCACTTGATCTGACTTGGCCATCGACTTTGCTACGAAGTAAATAAGCAAGGAAGCAAAAGTCATTTCAATAGTGTTGGAGAATGTGCGACTTCCATAGATCAACATTACAAATGAGCTTGCAAGTGTTAACAGGCGACATCTGTAGTTTTGTCCGTAGTAAAAACAAATCCTGTGTAAACAATCATAATTATTATCTGGCTTCTTTAAAAAACTAGTTGTTTCCACCCAGTGTGGAATAATTTGTACTCGTATGCTCTCTACCCAACTTCCACAGCGCCTGTATGCTATCTACTTGGATGATGATATCTACAATCGAGAAAGTAATGTATTGTGGGTGGTGGGAATTAATGTTAACTATATGACGTATCTGTAGTAAATTTTTTAAATTATTACAAACTCCCATGTGTTCAAGTGGCAACTTGATACTTCATACTTTTACTTTCATACGAATTATTTTACGTCGTATTTTGCGCTTAATAAAGCCTTGTTGAAAGTTTAAACCATATCTCTATTACATAAATGTTCTTCATTTGATGTTCGTGGAGGAAGCGTCGAATGTATCGTCAGGGTGAAGTGAATGCCACCATTCAACCGTTCGTTCCAGCAAGTTGCAAGCTTCATGCTGCTTCATTCCATAACGATTTCTGACAATCCTTCATGGTCTGTGTGTGGGCTCTAACTCTTAACTAACTGAAGTCACGTTCCACTGCTTAGTTCTTTGGATGTCCTAATTTCGGCAAATCCAGCAGCAGGGTCCCCACAGAAAAAGGAGAAAAACCACTCATGTCATCGGGCAGGTACTATTTGTGTGATACAGGTTTCGACATTCACGTCTTCCTCAGTCACATCACCAGCAACAGCAGCTGTATGGAACCAAATCATCGTCCTCATCAATAATAGGTAAAAAACGAGCAGCAGATGCAGTCCTCGTAAGCAAGCAGGTTTGTTCACACTGGCTTTTTCTGACAGTTAGCTGACTCCTAGAAAACTGTAAGGAACAGTCCATGTTCCAATACCATCTTGGTGCGCGTCTGAGAAGTGTTTGATTTGATAATTGCTTGGGAATCGAGAACGCAGTGCATGATCAGTTTCTCATATGCCCTATTTTCTGTGTACTGTAATGACGATAAGAAAACTGGTTTTGGATGATCAGTAAAACACTGAGCAGCCGGTCACTGACACTATGCAGTCCGAGAACCACTGCGAATGGCCAAACGCCTTTCTGACGGTCAGATAGCCATTGGATGGTCACTGCGAACAAACCTAGCACTGTCTGTGATTAACTTCAGATGTCGCCAGGACATAACTATAACATGGAAGGAAAGGACTTCGGGTATCACCCTACCACCAAATTATTTTTTTCATAAAGAAACTCGTCGACGTTCTCGGGTAAGAAAAAGCAAAAACCGTTAAAATACCTACCTACAGTACAACTATACAGAGAAACAGGTGACATTCTTCTCTCCTTCCATTTTACAGTTACCTGACGACGTATTAAGTTTTAATCATAGACAGGCGCTGGCTTGCAAGGAATGTGCTTCCAGTCCACGCCAGTCTGGGGCTTTTCGTCCGACTGCCCTGCCAGCATCGCGGCCGTGATCAGCTGACCTCCAATGAGAGGATCAGAACTTGACCTGATCATTTCGCTCTTGGCTACTGATTACAGTGGAGAGGGGTAAGTCCAACAGCTACATGGGCCATACTTGGACCTGTCACCACGTGACACAGAGGTCACCCATCCAACCATGCTCGATGTTTCTTAACTTTGGTGATCGCACGGGAACCGGCTTATTCCACCTGATAAGGCCGCTGGGCCGAGGAATGTGCATCTGCCACTCGTTGTTTGCCAATTATTGATGAGGAAGAAGCTTTGGTTCCATACAGCTGATGATGTGACTGAGGAAGACATAAAAGTCGAAACCGGTATCACACAAATTAATTGTACCCAATGGTTTTTCTCCTTTTGCTGCCACGACCCTGCTGCTGGATTAGCCAAAATTACCTAGGATATCCAAAGAATCAACCACCAAGCGTAATGTTAATAAAATCATTGCTTAGTTGCCTACACAAGACCACTATTCGTTAACAAATACACTTTGAACCAGGTGTCGTCATGTTTATACTTTTGAGGCTTGGACATCTGATATTGTAGATAGCATACCGGAAACCGAGATACAAGGTAGATAACGACATCAACGTGGTAGGTACAGATTCGGCTGTAGATACCACACGAGCTGAGTATCAAATATTGACTCTCCCCCTCCCTCCACAACAATCGTACTAACTTTGATTAAAATAGTAGAAATTACAAAAAGATGAACTTTTAATATATTTAATCGCGATTAGAATGACAACTTGGCTTATCCTCATAAATCAATGAGGCACCCATAACAAATTAGGGCTGTAATTATGACAAATTTCATTCGTCAATGGGCAATTATCATGAATTCTGTTTGCATTTTCTTTCAATAGTTTATTATGTGAGATCGATAATATAGGGCTGAATCGATAAAATACACCTTCATTTTTTGAGACTTTTAAAACGCGGAAGATTTCAAGAAAGAGGCGAGGAATGGGTACCTGCTGTTGCCTGTGACGTTGCACGGATATGGATTTCATACCAACAGCAGTGAGGAGATTATGATGCTGAGGCGCGTTTGACCACCAAGTCGAGACAAGCGTCAGAAGAAAATTACAGATTTTTTTACAACTAAGTATAATTAAAATAAATTAAAAAATAGATAAATAAATAAAGGTGTTTCGCATTTTCGTTCTAACACGCATTTTCCGAAGTTTTATTATTTTTATTTTTCGCAGTTTTTCTCTCCCAATAAAAAGGCCACACGTAAACCGAACGATTCAATAATCCAAGCAACACCTTTCCCAAAGTAAATCCGGATTAGCACGACCCGCCTGTATATTATATTATTTTGAGGTAAATCGTATTATAATATCTACAAAAATGCTTTGAATTATGCTTACTTATAAAGAGAGATGTCCGAGATGAATGAAAGAATGCAGCAGACGAGGCGAGGAATGACGATAAGTGTATATGGCGTGACGCAATTTATGTCGAACCACAAACTCAAAAATGGCGCAACATTCTTTAGGATAAGAAGAGGCGTACCGACAATCAAGTAGGGAAGAGCGATACTCCGTATGGGCAGAGTGGCATTGAATTCCCACGGACGGTTGGACACAACTTGGAAAACGTCCCCTAAAAACGCCAGCAAAATACTCGTATAATAGCATAATAGGTAAAGTACCTACAAGTTTAACAGTATCTGATCAGAGAATAGATGCCCCAGGCATATTAGGATGAAGTAAGTTAATCAATAAATTAACGAGCATACTATTTCCAAATTTCGGTATAAATTAGCGCCAAGTCGTTTAAATGTTTACAACGCAAAATAGGGTGACCAAAGACCTCCGTAAAGACGCAGGATCTAAATATTTATCAGTCGCAGGTATCAGGTTTTTTGGTTTTTAACATGGAACATGTTTTTATGGGAGTAAACCGGGCTGGAGACCGTCCCATCCGAGTCCGCGTAAACACTCCCCCCCCCTCGCCCGCACAGTTCTCCCTCTACCCCACTCCTACCACCCAACACCTCCACCCCTACCACACGTTCGCCGAGGAGAGCATGGCCAGACCTCACTCCACCCAAAACTGCCGAGGGGGTTCTACCTACCTGAAAAACGCCAAATGCAGCTGACGACGTGTATTACATTACATTGCGTTAGGTCGCTGGTCCGACGCTTGGGTCAGTTATCCCACTAAAGTTTTTTTGCCTCCTCACTACCGAAGGCAGGGAAGCCTTGGATTCGTGATTGAGTAAAAAAAGTTCATGTCCTCCAAAATGAAAATTTTCACTACCGTTTTCAGTTTCAGACAATGAGGAACATATTTGGTTCGGTGTCTGTCTGTGGTAACTCCTTGCAACACCCATAACTACCCGTAATAAAGGTCGAAGTGGGCCGAAGTTTTGAGGGTATATGCGGGTTGGAGCGCAGATGGTCCCGTTTCAAAATCATGAAAATCGTTTAGTCTGCGCATGCGCAAACGTGAAATACTTGGAGTGCCCATAACTACCTTCATTATCGTTGAAATAAGTTCACATTTGGAGGGTCGATCAGTATAATACATTGATGGTTCGATTATGAACTTCATTGGAATCTTACTGTAATTTCCCTCTGCGCATGCGCAAACATGAAATGTTGACCGTTTCCTTATAACGATTCTAACTACGCGAAAAATAGTCGTAGAGATGAAATGTTGAGGGTACACGCAGGTTGGATCGCAGATGGTCCCGTATCATAATGAACGTATCCAACTAGTCTATACGTTCATGTGATTCAAGTGAGGAGGCTATAGTGCCTACTCGAATTGGCAGACGTTTTTCTACATATCTCCATATCCTCTGTTATCATGTACCTATTCGAAAAACATGTTCCATGTTTCCTTGCTTTGATCCTTGATCTAAACTGTTATAATCCGGGGGTCTGGGGTGTCCCCCAGATTTCATTCGACAGTAAACGTACCGTCATGAACACAAATCACTGGCGGCTAGACGCCCCCTACGGCAACGCTTTTTTTTCTAACTATAGGCAAGTGCCATTATTTGTTTCCTTCATCACACCCTCACACTCCATCATCCATCAGAAATAAACGAGATACCAGTACCAACAAAAGTATTCAAATACAGGTACGTACCATTGATGACTTCCAGAGACTGGAAGAATTCGTCCGGATGGATATAGCCTGTCTGCGGAACAAATGTCAGGAAGATCCGGAAAAAGGCGAGGAGCCAGTACGGAGCAAGGCTGACATGAGGTCGGAAATTCAAGTCAACGTCAAATTTTTCTTCAGGATCCGTAGTTTCTTGAATATCACGTTTCATAGCTTGAAACTAAAGTTGGTCTGTTCAGTTATTGAATAACCCCAACACCGAATACTAATTTAATATAGCGTGAGTATAATAAAATACTAGACTATCAAAACACTTAAGTTCGACCGGAATGATTTCCCAGATCATTCTGCTCCGATGATAGGTAAGTACATACCTACCTAGTTTCTTTTCACAGTGCGAACTGCGTATCTGAGAATAATTGTGACTATAATTCTGAAGCTTATTTAAGTGTTCTTCGGTAAGAAAACTCGGAAGAAGAATATTATAATCCTATTCATGTGGTTTTTTGTTGTTTATTGTTCCTAGTTCTTTAAAGGAATCGTACCTACTGACTAGATAAATTCATATGGGCTAACTGAATCAATAGCTAAGATAACTGATGATGATCCGGACATCGAAAGGATTTACTTGCTGTTGTCAAAGTACTTCGACTAACCCAGAAAGGACTCAATAAAAACACTTGTTTTCTGTAGAGGGTCCATACCAGAACCCTGTTTTAAATCTATACCAGGCATAGTTACTGATTCATTTCAAATTTAAAAGAGACGCACAGTTATATTATATAATAATATATCCTTACGGTCTGTAAGTTGACCTCCGTCAATCCCTCAGTAACGGTAGAACGCTACAACATGATCTAAGTAGGTAGGCTCACAGACGAACATTTACAAAATATTATTAATTTGGCCTAAGAAAGAAAAATAAATATACTTACTCCCTGCTGTCAAGTGTTATCGTTGGACACGCATTATCTATTTCGTTCCACTTGAGTGTCTTGGGGTAGTGTCACTAGTGATGATTCATATTATTTACCTACTTACTTGTAGGTATGTACCTACCTCCACTCAAACCGAATCTTCCAACTCAAATTAGGTAGTTACAAAAACTAATCAAACTCAGAACATCGGAAACTCACAGACGCACCGACATGTAATGAGGGAACACAGACGTTAGTCAGTATTCTATGCGCACAGAAATTGGACATAGGGACGTGAAAAGCTTCGATACTCACAAAATATCGATCATTTGAAAATTAGCACATCCTCATCTAAAAATTATATATTATTATTATTATTGTTATATTATATTATATCGGATCGATCGGATCAGATACAAGGCGAGTAGATCAGATGCCTTGGATCAGATATACCTTACAATCGATTAATTGAAATAATCGATTAATTTTTAATCGATGCCCGTATGTTTTGATTAATCGGGTAATCGATTAATTTGTAACGATTAATCGACTTTTTTTCAGTGAGTTTTTCAAGTTTGAAGTGTTTCATTTTCTTTTTCTTTCATTGAGACAATTCACTTGAAATTAAAGATGGATGAATCATGACATAACGCCATAGCAATGCATCACATGCACAGAGTGTCTGTATCTGAGTACAAGAGTCTCTGTCCAAGAGTCGTGACACACCTCGAGGCCGAGATGCTGCCGGAACCGGAATGCACGAGGAATTCAGCCTCTACTTGAGATCACCACAGGAAAGGATCCAACAAAATCCAGTTTTATATTGGAAACAGATGGCGGAGACTTTCCCTGTGGTGTCGAAAATAGCATTGAAATATGTGCCAGCGCTGGCAACCTCTGTTCCCTCAGAAAGGCTTTTTTCTGAAGCTGGCCAAATTCTGAGGGAACAGAGGAACCGGCTGACCACTGATATGGCCTACAAACTTCTATTTTTAAAAGACATTAACGATAAATATTGGAACTAGTTTTAAAAATTAATACCACAGGTACCTACCTAATATTTTTTACATGTAATAATGTGTTTCTAAATTTTTAATGAATTTCTTACCTTGAGTTCGTTGTTTTCATAGTACCTACGACCTGCCCAATTTTTTCGCAACCTTTTTGAAATAATCGATTAATTATCGATTAATCGATTATTAAAACCCCGATTAATCGGTGAATCGATTAATCCAGATGATAATAGTCGATGCCATTAATCGATTAGTCGTTGGTCGATAACCATCCCTACCTTACAAAAAGTCAAAAACCGTTATTTCTTGCTGGCAAAAGTCTGATAACATTTTTAAATATCGACTTTGTTTTATCGATATTACAAAAATATCGACACCCCAGTGGTTGGGTTTCTCATGGGTTGGTTGGTAATTCTCGGGTTTTCGTCCTTTTATTGACGTCGGACACAGGTAAGTTGATTGAAGTCTTTGCAATTCTTGGAGATCCCTTATCTTCTTCGGTGAATGTTGTTTGCGCAGAAGGTTGGTTGTGGGAGGGAAGGAAGTAAAGCGTGGAAACGTTGGCGATATGATCGGAAATGACACTTTCATGCGGCTGGATAGGGCGAAGTCATACAATCAGTGAATTTTTGAGTTTCACTGCATGGTGAAAAGTGGTGATCCCTTATACGAATTTTATACTTAGGATGTAATTTCTATGGCCGATTAAAATTGTTTTGTACCAAGTGAATAATATTCTCAGCAGAGGGTACTATTATTTCAAGGGGTGGTAGTGGGGCCTACCAGATTTCTAGTTCACTCTCCACATGGGTCACGCTGTTGATCATATTCTTCTCATTTGAAACAAAAAATATCGTGTGCACGAGGGCAGATATATTATGGTGGAGCCCTACTACCCGCAAAAAAAACCTTGCCGCTATATAGGTACACTCCGGAATTTGAAATCGCACATGTCTTGGAAAACATATGAAATGATAATGAAATAGTTATTTCCATGTGGGAGATTTAGTGGAGAATATACCTCTGAATTTAGGTTATCTATCCAGTTTTTGCAAAGCAGATTGCTAATCTGAAAGGATAAATTATTATTGGAATGTCAGGTTCGAGGTGGCATGATGAAATCCCATGTAGATGGCAGCTGACTCAGCTTGGAAAATGCTGCTATTCTTATAAATAAACAACCAACAACCCTGATAGGAGGTGGTGAAGAGGATTACCTATTGGATTTCATGCTGTGTAATATTGGAACCTATGCACCTGAAATATAATTTTTCTTCCGAATAGAAATGTACTCTTCAAGTTAGGCATCTACAGACGATTCCTGAATCTCCACTTTATTGTCTCTGGAAGGGAGCATAAACATAAACCTTCAAACTGTGGATTAGTGGGTTATTTCTTATAGGTCTCCAGCCTAGATATGTTGCGAGCCTTTTCGAAATTTGGAAGAGTGTGAAGTAAGGGCATGTAATGAAGGTAGGTAGGTATGTATGGGGGAGGTTTTGACTGCTCCAAGTACGTGGTAAGTAACTACCTACCTGACGAAGGGTTTTGTTCAGCAAAGCATTGTAGACATAGGTAATATCTGGAGATATTTATATGAACTAAAGTCCCAACTAATTTGAGTGGATGAAAGGTGAAGGAAAGTTTGACTTGTATTGGAATGATTCACTTTCATTCTAAACTTCTGTTCTTCACCTTTGTTCTCTCTTTCCCTCTCTGTCTTTATAATTCATGTTTTAATATTAACCGCCTGAAAAACGAGTAGATAGTATTGTTATCCTTGGGAAATTCGACAATGATACGAAGAATTTTTTCGTCAATTTTCAAAACTGTTGTCATCTTTGAAGGAACGTAGCGCCAGAGCATCCGAAAAAACTTTACATACCTAGTAAAATTGTAGTAAGTAAATTTTTGTCCTCTTGTAAGTTTTATATACGAAGTTTTTTCTCAAAAATGTACGAATACGAGGATAATTATGAGCAAAAAATTGGAGGGGGGGAAAAATTGGAGTTTTGAGGTTTTTTGTGCGTCACGGCGCGCGCACAAGAGATTGAGAACTTGGGTTTTGGTTTATTATTCTGTGAATAATACACCTATGTATTCGCTCAGCAAAAAATTTTTATAGCACCCCCTCAAAATTTTTTCTTTTCCGTTTCAAGGTGCGTAGATTCCAAAAATGCAATGTCCGTCCGCCGTATCACGTGTACAGGCTTCATTTTCGGTCTAAAAAAGTCGTTCTTTCGCACACATGCTCCATTTGGGCCCTAGTTGTGTCCCGAAACGTTTCAGCCCGATCGGAATATACCCAGGGGTGTTATGAGTGAAAATGTGTGTAAAAATAGGTACTTTTTGCGTTTTAGCAACATGTTAGTAACATGAGCTTTTGAGGTATCTTTTTCCATGTTTTTGGGGACGAGAAGACCGAATATGAAGTCGATTTTGACCAAAGACGCGGAAATTGAGGTTTTACCAAAGGTTTGCAATCTACACACCTTGAAACGGAAAAGAAAAAATGTTGAGGGGGTGTTATAAAATTTTTTTGCTGAGCGAATACATAGGTGTATTATTCACAGAATAATAAACCAAGATGAACCATTGGAATCGAGCATGAAAAAAAAAAAAAAAAAAAAAAATCTAACCCCCCCTCAAAATTTGATGGTTTAGGTTTCAAGGTATGTAGAATCCGAAAATGCAATAAAAATATTTCTGTCTGTCCGCCGTACGCAGTACTGACCACTTTTCTTAGTTAGGTACCATGAAACAAAATTGATGAAATTCGGGTTATAGGTCCCATTTGGGGTCTAGTTGGTCCTCGAAGCTCGACGTTACTGTCATCTCTAAGGGGTTCAAAATAGGGGTTGAAATTTTCAGAACGCCTATACCTTTTTTTTACGTGAATCTTTTTACGGTTTTAAATAGGTAGTTCTTGAACTTACGAGTTTTTTACCACCCGGAGCATCGTACGTCCAGCCGTTGTTCACAGTAAGGCCCCGAAGTTTGCCGACAGGCATTTTCGACAGCAGGGTGAATGAAATTGTATACATTTAGCCCAAATCTCGTCACCAGGGACGCGCTAACAATCGGGAATTGGCCCGAGATAAAATCATTGCTAGTGATCACCTGATTATAATCACGGAGTATGAAGTCGAGTTGGTTGTTCTGTGATATTATTTCATTCGAAAAATGATGGCTCTTTTGGAGTTTGTTGATAGGTACCTAGTGAAACTTGAACAAACATTGAAGTATTATTGATGGGTAAATTATTACTACACAATGGTAAATCATTACTCAACGGTAAATTATTACACAACGGATCTACATAATATGTATAGAATAGTACATATTATATTATATAGACGGGTTATCTATACATAGAGCTGTGATCTGTAACAGAAGGGTATTCTGTACAAAATAATAAACTGTTGTGCAGGGATTTGCAGCGTTTTTTACTATAGACCCGATTATAAAACACAAAAAAAATTAAAACTGCTTACCCGACCTTTTGCAACGGAACCCCCTTTTTTCTTCCCCTAGTTCTTGGACACATTATTTTGCTACGATGAAGCGCAACTGCCGGATGACCCTCAAAACAAACCGGCCAATGATGCTCCCCCGCCCCAAAGTGGGACGAAACAGGGTTTTTCCGGACATGGCATTGTTACGAGCTACTCTTATAGGAAATTTTACGTTGATTCCAAACATACCCCATGTTTTTATACCTAAACTAACTCGTAAACGTGTTTTTTGGCAGAAAACGACCGAAAAACGCGTTTTTTAACATATTTAGCAACATACAGCCCAGAAGCACAACTCAAAAAATTTTCTGTCCTGCAGAAAAATTGTAGGAAATTAAATTCTGCGTAAAATGAGACCATCGCCAGCTCTCCAGGAATGTTTCAGAGGTTATTTATAAAGAATAAAGCTATACATAGCTGGAGTAGGGGAAGAGACGTCAGAAATAATTTGATATTCTGTACCTACCTTAATGTTTTCAATTGCGGGAAACACGATTACGTGTGAAGTCAGATCTGAAAACTTCTTATAAAAAAAATGGAGAAAATCATGAATTTTTTGATCAAACCTGGTATTTTTGAAATTTGACTATAATATAAATGATAACGTGATACGGACGCTCATAAGAATGCATAATACTACCTACTGTAAATATAATATTATGTAATATTATAATATAACACAATAACTTCCCAAATCACTCACTTTGCATACCTGCTCAAAAATAAAAATCATGACTCGATAACATGAAAAATGGAAAACATTGATACATTTTTCTCTTCAATCAATACACATCATGTCAGTGTTCTCATTTCCTCCCTGTCCATCATTTTCTATAAATCCTGGATCATTGATATAATCCATCAAATAACCGTCTGTTGCCGTCTCCTCTTCTTCGGTAATTTCTACGAAGTCTGTCGAAAATTCATCCTTAGATTCTGGCTCTTGATGAGGAACTTTGAGCAGTATCACAGTTTCTGGGAACTACTTACGGCTGATATTATGATTTTTGCACTGCACACGGGCGGATCGCGGCGGATGCGATTGTTTCTAATTTTTCTCACCAAATACATAAGGAAAAGGAGGACGAAGCCCGTTTTCTGGCAGAACATGGCAATCTTTTTAAATAGCTGTTTTTGTAAAAATTACATTTAAAAACACGTATTTTAATCAACAGCAAATAAAAAATGGTACCAAAATACGTTTTGGAAATAGGTAGTATTCGGTTTAGTGTCGTAGATGACAAAAAAAAAATCATGAAATCTTTATGAGGGAAAAATCCAACTAAACAGTATGAAAAAACCTTGAAATACATTTTGGCCAATGTCACCGGTTATGGTCGTTTCGTCCCACTTTGCGCCCTGCCAACGCCAACACATTTGGATAACGCAGACCGGATGGATAATTAATTCAACTCAGGCACTTAAGTATATTTCAATTAAAGTATATTTCATTTGTACATAATCTTACGTAAATAACAAGACAGGACAACTACGGAATAGTAATACATTAGAGGTTTGGTCAATTAATTTCATATTCAAATAAAATCGTGAATCAAGTCATGAAATACAAGTAAAGTAGGTTTTTTTCAGTTAATCATGGGAAGTAGACGTTAGATACCCATTTATAGATATTGAAATTTCTTTATCAAGACATTTAGTTTCTTAGTTCTCTTACCTATTAGGTACCTACCGATGTAAAAACTAGGTACGGTAGGGACTATTACACCTACCTTTGTACCTGAGTATAGGTAGTATACACTCATGTTTAGTATTTTTATTGTTACATTCTTGCACTGAAAAATTTTTCGGGCCAAAACTCGCGGTGCAAACTCGAAGAAAAGGGGATCGGCGAGCAACGCTCGCGCACAACCGCGAGTTTGCCAACTCGCGGTAAAGTAAGCATGGCCGTCATTTCCTACGTGTTGCTTACTTTTACCGCGAGTTTTGCTCGCCGATCCCCTTTTCTTCGAGCAAAAACTTCATGCTCGCGGTCAGTCAAACCCTTGGATACTAAACCCGCATCACACCTCCCCCCCCCCCCCCCCCCCCCCGAGGTCTAAAACTCGCGGTTAACATCGAGTTTGCTCGCAGTTAACATAGAGCTTGCGCGTGGTCTTCTAGCTCAAACTCGCGGTTGTACGCCGATTTTTATAATGGGGTGGGGGTGATTTGCTCTATGTATACAGCGAGCAAACTCTATGTTAACCGTGAGTCTTGCTCGCGCTTGTGCGCGTGTTTCTCTTGGACTAGTGCGAGCAAGCTCGTGGTCTACCTACCCCTACGGCCTGCCCTGCTCTAGCTTATACGCGAGTTTCTCTCGGTCAAGCGCGAGCAAGCTCGTGGTCTACCTACACCTGCTCGTAGTCCTAAGCGAGCAAACTCGCGGTCTACCTCCACCTGCTCGTAGTCCTGACCGAGCATGCTCGCGGTCTACCTCCACCTGCTCGTAGTCCTGAGCGAGCATGCTCGCAGTCTACCTACACCTGCTCGTAGTCCTGAGCGAGCAAGCTCGCGGTCTACCTCCACCTGCTCGTAGTCCTAAGCGAGCAAGCTCGCGGTCTACCCACACCTGCAAACACGCCTTTTCCTCGCGGTCAACAAGCTTGACTCGCGGTCATGACCGCGAGCACTTAAACGTCCACTCGCACTTGACCGGGAGTGGGCATTTGTCCACTCGCACATGACCGCAAGTTGGCACGTCTGCTCGCGCACACACACCTACTACTCGCGGTCAGCCCGTCTGACTCGCGGTCATGTCCGCGAGCACGGATCAGGCTCGCGGTTATGGAAGCAAACTCGCGCAAATAACTACGAGTTGCTCTATGTTAACCGCGAGTTTTTCTGACCGCGAGTTTGCCTGCTTGATGGCGGTTTTTTCGACGCCATTTTCATCGATTTTTCCGCGAGTTTTACCCTACCGCGAGCAACTCGCAGTAAAAAATTTTTCAGTGTGCTTCGTTAATTTTTTTTATAGATACATTTTTTTGTTACCGAAAGTTTGTGTATATCCTCAACGTAGCAACCTCGGTAGGTACCTGGTGAGACAAATGGAAATCAATTGGGTATGCGCACGGGTCACAAAAGCTGTTTATATAATTATAATGAAACTAGATTCCATCCTGAGAACTTTGACATCAACCGCTCTGTCCTAAGATAAGTACATACCTAGTTCTTTTTCTATGATTTTTAAAAGTTCCACCAATTCCGACGTCACAGTTGGCAGGGGAGGCCCAGGCGAGAGGGGTGCAATGACATCAGAAATGGTGGAAACTTTGGAAAATCATAGAAAAAGAACTAAGTCAGAACTAGGACAGTGTGGTTGGTGTCAACGTTCTCAGAATGGAATACAATTAATTTCAGTAAAAAAATAAAAACATGCGCATGCCCCATTGAGTTTGTCCACAGCGTAGGTCCATGTCATGATTCTGAGTTAGATAATGTTGTTCATTTAGTGCGACTTTTGTATTGTATGGTTTGTGGAAGACTGTGTTCTTAGGTTCACTGTGTTGAATTTACTTGTCTCCAACGCTCAAACTGGCTTTTGAATCAGTCAGCAGAGTTCACAAGCCCTCAATTTCGATAGGTAACAGAAAGATGCTCAACTGAAGAGGTCTGGTTCCATAGTCTGAAATTCTGAAATCGGTTTAAAATACGTGCATCACCTATTATCTAGTTGGTTCACAGGTACGATTTTCTCAGATGGCCAATATTTTTAGGTTTACTCAAGCACAGGATTTGAATGGCATTTTTCATCAAGGGAAAGTGCAGTCTATGCGAGCAAGGTAACCTTCGTTACTGGAGATGTAAATTTGGCCCGGGTCACCGCCGCAAATGTCGTTGATGCAGATGCCCGTGTCCAGGCGCCCGATGTTTTTGGCCGTGGTGAGGTCCCAAGCTTTGAGGATTCTGTCGAAACCACCCGTCAACATTATGTGTTCTTTGCCCGGGACGGCTGCCATCGCCGAGATGGTCATATCGTGAGCCTGTAAACAGGAGTCACATTCAGAGAATAAGTACTATGTGAGGTATGTACTGTCACGGCGGGCTATGGAGGGGACTGCATTCTGCATCATCAGCAGCCCTCAGCCCTCAGCCCTCAGCCCACCGACCCACCGTTCAACCTCGGTCAGTCCTACTCCCGCCGCGAAACCATCCGGAAGAGCCCTCGCCGCAGCACCGGTCTCCGTCCCAACTTTTCACTATTTAGGATGGGTTTTTTTAGTCTGTAGAACCCCTGTCAGAACGTAATTCTGCCGTTAGTGAAATTGAAAACGTAGCAATTACAAAGGTAAACCTCATTCCCATACCGATTTTCGGCGGGTGTACGCCCCGTCAGCAATCGGGACGTTATGTGGCGCTACGTTGAGACGGCCGAATTCTATTGGATCCCCAAAAATTGGAAATCACGCCCCTAACGAAACAACAAAACTGTTCGGAGATCCGAAATCTGGGCTGTGTTCTGATCAAGTCATTTCCGATAGAGAAGACGGAGAAGACTCTGTTTCAAGCCAGTCACTGCAGCTCCCGCTTTCCTGACGCCTGCAGTTAAGCCGCCCCCGAGGAGGGAAGCCAGGAGCCGTTCATCACAGCGGGAGTAGCTGCCCATTAACAGAGCTGCGGGAAAATCCAGGTGTCGAGGAAAAACGATCGGCACAGGTTTCTGAGGTAAGCCAGTAGAACCTTTTTTTGAAGAAACCACCCTTTCGCCAGAAACCGCTTTTTGATCACCCGTCCGCGTACGCTAAATCGTGTCGGATTGCGAGGGCTAGGGATCTCCCGGAGGCAACATATAGCCAAAATAATTATAAGATCACGGGGGAATGTAACCTAATAGTGAACAAAAAATAGCATAAGAAACCTGATAGCTTCTAACCATATCCATTAATAATCATCAATTTGTTGCCTTTCCGATAATAAACTCTTTTGTAAAATACCATCGAACCCCCCTTACCTCCTCCTCAAGTAGGAATCCTGGGTTGTAGGCTTGAATTTTCCAGGGGGACAATTCGCACCGGAGCTGACCACCCCGGCACGGCCGGAGTATTTGGGCACGTCTCACAATCAGCCTGCCCTTATAAGCTTTACGAAACGGCACTTTAATGTTTTAGGAGAGTCAAAGGTATTTACGAGTCGTTTATCCGGCGCCTCCACCACTGTTACGAGTTGAAAGGGTGTGGAGAAAATAGAATAAATTGGAAATGGAAGTTATTACACAACACAAGCATGGTGGTGAAATTATCATAACATAATTAGGGAGGTTCGAGCATGTTATGCTTATTTGTGTAAAATAAGTTCAATAATAAACCTTTGGAATCGAGCATGAAAAACATTTAACTCCCCCCAATTTTGATGGTTTCCGTTTCAAGGTATGTAGAATACGAAAATGGAATGCAAAAAAAATTTCTGCCCGTCCACCGTACACCGTACGCCGTACTTCGCACTTTTCTTAGTTAACATGAACCAAAATTAATGAAATTTGGTTTGTAGGTCCCATTTGGGGTCTAGTTGGTCCGCGAAGCTCGGCGTTACTATCAGTCACCTCTAAGGGGAAAATAGGGGTTGAAAATTTTCAGAACGCCGTAGCCAGAAAACTTTCAGTAGAAGGGTATGGTTTTTTTAAAACGTTTTTAAATTGATCTTGAACTAAAGAATTTTTTGATACCACTCGGAGCATTGTACGACCAGCCCTTCGTTTGCACAGAAAAGCTTGGTCAACATGGTTGTGAATGAAACGGTATAAATCCGGCCCAGATATTACTGCAAGGGAACACCTGACTACGTAAAATCACGGATGGCTGTACGTAGTCGAGTTGGTTGTTCTGTGATAGTATTTCATTTGAAGAATGATAGCTGTTCTGGATTTTGTTGATAGGTAATTTTGCAACTCGAACAAACGTTATGATTAATGAATAACAACAAATAATGAATAATCGAATTATTGAATCCCGAGCATTTTTATGAAACTGTAATTCCCGCGCGGGCTTCAGTACTCGATTTAGGGTTTTCCTGGGGGGGAGGACGGTAGGCATTAACCACAGAATACAGCGATTGGGCATCTACGCAGAAGGGGCATCCTTAAAGGTAAATAATAAACCGTTGTGTAATAATTTGCAGCGTCTTCATAATTATACTTAATCAACTACAGTTTTATTTAACAAAACTGCATTGCGACTGGTTTGGTGGTCTGCGCATGAGCTTAATGTTAAATCAATCTATTAAACTGTCGACTATTCCCGGACACCGACATCGTCCATTTCGCTGAGTTAGGCCCGAAATCATCTATGTGGGTGTCTGGGTATACTTAAATCAGGTTGCGGATCTTCCCTATTAATGCTGTTCAGTTAAAGCAGGGTGGTACCTACCTATACAACATAAAATATAAATATGTAAGTACCTACGTTAATGAAACTTACTTTGATATTATAAACCCTCTTGAATTTCTCCTCTTTGGTGGAATTATGGACGAACACATTCCTTGCACTGCGGTCGAGAAAACACACATAGTCCCCTACTCTTCTGATTGGGAATCTACCGATCATGGCTCCCCGAGACATGTAATTGAACCGTGGACCTAAAAAACATGGAATTAGATTGATGCAGAACGTCAACGTTAGATTGATATAGAAATGAACAGAGTATAATAGCGTCGCTTTTTCAAATCCTTTTATTGGCATTTTATGCTATAGTTAGGTATCCCTAAGTTCGTTAGTGGCTTATGCATGGGTATCTTCTATAATAAACTGGACAAATAACTACCAGGACCGACGGTACCTACCTAAGTACATATTTAAAGCCTGATGATGCAACACTATTATCTGTCTCCTAAGATGATGACTTCTATCAAGGATTCAAGTGAGCAAAGATTTTAATATTTCCATAATTATTTAAATCCCTAAAATTGAGTTCGTATGGTCATTTTTCGATCGCCGATCTATAATACCGTCGCAATCATGAGCCAACCATATTATTAAATAATATCAACAGGTTGGCTCATGATTGCGACGGTATTATAGATCGGCGATCGAAAAATGACCATACGAACTCAATTTTAGGGATTTAAATAATTATGGAAATATTAAAATCTTTGCTCACTTGAATCCTTGATAGAAGTCATCATCTTAGGAGACAGATAATAATGTTCATAATAATAGTGTTCATAAATTCAGATAATAGTGTTCATAATTTTATGAATGATGAATGTTATGAATGATTTTTGGGTAGGTAGGTAGCTTGGCACCTACTGTGTTGTGCTTACTGGAGTAAATAAGTAGGGTGAGTTGATAGCTGCTAATTTATTAAGGATACCTGAAGTATCGCAGTTTGATTATAAGTAATAATATATTCATTTTCCACTCATTTATAGCATTCCCAAATTGAGTTGTCTTTTCGACCATTTCCCAATTTGAAGGCCTATTGACAGTTTTGCTTGAAACGTCTCCGTTGATTTTTATCTTGTACGTTTTTCCGATCCAACTACTCCCTATGATGAACAGAATAGGTAGATACACTGAAACAATTTGGACTAATAAATTATTACAGGTAATAATAAAAGCGTTTAATAATATTCGCGAAAAAATAATGTATGTGTGTGTGTGTGTATGTGTGTATATATATATCAAAATATATACATCAATATAAGTAAGTACAAACAAGTTCTACAGTGGTTAAGAATAACAAAACAAGAGCGACAAAAGCAGCAACACGTGGGGCCAGTAGTTACAAAAGAAGATTAATCTATTCAAAACTATAACTAACTACTTATATATTGCACATGTCCAATTCAAGCGCAAAAATTTCCAAACCAGATTGAAAAGTTATCTTCCATTTTTTTCAAGTATTAACTGTTAAGGTTCTGTAAAATCCCAATCCTAATGGTTTCAAAGTCATTAAGAAAAGATGGCGGATTAATAATTTGGACAGTTTATGTTGCAAGTAGTTCGGTCCCCAACATTAGGTAGGCACAGTGTAGTTATCCAAGTTACAGTGTTATTACAGTACCTACTGATATACAGTGTAGTCCAAGATTACTGTAGTTATTGTGTTCCCTCTGCTTTGTTATGAGGTAAATATTGTTTGTTGGTATATAGTTATCATAGAAATACTACCTATGTTAGGTTCGGTCGTGGATTGTTTCGTGATGTAGAATGTTGTCTTAGTAGTTTCATGACTGTGATCAGTATTGTCACAATTACCTACCTCTTACAAAAAGACCATTTCAAATACCAAATTCTAAATCGGTCAATATCATTGTTCTCCCATTACGAATGTGGTTTAAGGATCTAACCGTAAGTTCGTATTTTTCTTTAAACCCCTATTCTAGCTGACCAAATGGATGCAACTGGGGAAGCTTGGAAGAAAACATTAAACTGAGAGGAAGCAGTTCAAGGGTTCAAAATGATTTGGAAAAAGATTCATTAATTTCGAAATGGCTCAACTCAATTCAGAAATGCTATATACATTGGCAGTATGAGTACATAAGTAGGTAGGTACCGTAAAAGTTCCTAACTTCGGCCGGAAAATCTTGGTAAGTCTCATTCGCTGGAAGAAAAAATTTGATAGGTAAGTGATGCTGTTTGACAGACATGAACAAATTTATTAGGTAGGTACTTGTCGGTATTTGAGTAGGTATGTAATGTAATAATTGGGAAGATCTACCTACCATATAGAAAGTGTATTATAACTGCTTTCTCACTAAACAATTCAAGTAGGTATAGTTACCTAACTACAAAAACTAAAAGTAAAATAAATGGTTGGAACATGATACCTGATCATTGATAGGTACAGCTGCATGTTTCATGTACGAGTACAGTACATTAAATGTACTGTGTTATAATTAGATCCATCGGGTTTTTAAAACTAAGTTAGTCCATGGGTTATCTGTGATTGAGAGGCAACCTATCAATGGAGGCTCAAATGAATAAAACCAGGAATACCTAGGTCAATTTACCTCCCATCATCTCCGTAACAGAAACATCAACATTTCTGGCATTGAACACTAAAGATCCGATAATAACGAGATCCGCTATGTCCTCGTGAAGGTAGTATGAAGCCGCCAGCTCTTCGTTTTGGAAGCAAAAAAGCTGTAACAAATCGAAAAAATATAATAATTGTATGATAGGTACATGGGCAGTTCTGTAGAAACAACAAACTAATTTATGTAAATGAACTAAAGTTCTTCTCACTGTTTCACCATCCTCGCTGAATGAATTTAGATGAATGATTGTTTATAATGATGAATGGATTCCAGAATCAGGCGTTCGAATTTGGCGGGTTACTGATCAAGAGAAGACAGGTTAGGTTAGTTCCAGGAACAGACCGCAGATAGTGCTAAAGCCGTCGACAGTTCGGGGTACCCAGACGCAGAGGACATTTCTGTTCCTATTCTTCTCGTTCTTGAGATCATCCCAATCCGTTTACCCTGTTGCAATCTGTTTGTATGTACGACGGTTTTTGTTCTTCTGTGACAGTGAGTGCAGATTTCCTCGAAGTACAAATTCAAGTGAAAAGGCACAAACGTGAATCGCGCCCCGCGGTCATGCCATTCCGCGCGAACTCCGGTTGATTTCTCTTATCAATCTTATCTCAAACTGTAAGCTTCCAGCTTCCTCCGTTGTTTCTAATCTGTTTTCTTATCCCTTCTTGCTCAGAAATTATCGGTAATATTTATCTAAAATTTACCTAAAACTGTGGATTTCAAGTGTTGTTGGTTGTCGAAGTGAAGTGCATCGTAATGTTGGCGTCCTAAAAGATCGCTGAGTTCTAGATTCGGATGTTAAGTAGGTATGACTGACTTGGATCGTATGAAACGATTGAATATCAAACCGTGTTACGTGAGATTGAATAAATCCAAGTTTTTAGATAGTTTAGCTTCTGCTCCACAGACAGTAAAATTCTCCGGCCCTGAAACACGGAACGGACTTCCCCTGAGCGTTGTAAGTAAACTTTCCATTTTTGAATCTTGTTAGCTACTGATGCTCATGTTGTTACTGTCGTGTTATACATCCCTGCATTTACAGCTGTTTTTCATTTCTCTGATGGTGATCACAGTTTTAGCTAGGTAGGTTCTACAGAGTACCCCAACTTAATAAACTACGAACGAAGAAGGAAGAACCAAATTTTTGGGCCGAACATGGGGCAGGGTTAGGGCAGTCTATTGTCAGTTTGATAATAGTGATAAGACTGTAAGGTTGTGGAAGGGGATACCTGCAGTTTAGTGATACTTTCTCTTTAATATGGGAAATTCTCTAGTACAATGAATTCGAAAATTTTTGGGCTTCTCAGGGGTCTTATCTCAGACTGGTGTACATCGAGCGTTGGATAGACGCTGTGATAATGAGGAGTACCCATGATTTCTGTTGATATTACTTCCCCATTTTTAAATGAAAGTAGGTAGGTTCCATTCTAAGAATTTTGAGACCAACCTCACTCTCCTATTATTTATTATTCTGTGATCTTCTTTTCTTCTCTTCTGTGATTCTTATTTTCCTGTGATCTTTCAAAGTTTTGACAAGTGACGTCATTGCACCCCTCCCGCCAGGGCGGGATCCTCTTGCCCAGTGAGACGTCATTTTTTGCCGAAAATTTTAAAGGTCATAGAAAAAGAACTATTCATTGTAGGAGGGTGCGGTTGGTCTCAAAATTCTTAGAATGGAATCTAATTCCATTCAAAAACAATTCGAGTAGACAGTGTTGCTTCCTCACTTGAATCACATCAACGTACCTATAGAATAGTTTGGTAGGTTCGTTTTGATGCATGGACCGTCGGCGATCCAACCGACGTGTGCCCTCAAAATTTCAGCACTACGACTATTTTTCGCGTAGTTGGAAGCGGTTACAAGAAAACGGTCAACATTTCATGTTCGCGGATGCGCAGACGAATGAAATTCATATGGACCTATCAAAGTATTATTCCTGATCGACCCTCCAAATCTGAACTCATTTCAAGGAATTTAAGGTAGTTATGGTCGTTTCAAGTATTTCATGTTCGCGCATGCGCAGACGAAATGATTTCCATGATTTTGAAACGGGACCATCTGCGATCAAACCCGCGTGTACCCTCAAAATTTCAGCTCTCTACGACTACTTTTCGCGTAGTTAGAAGCGTTATAAGGAATTGGTCAACATTTCATGTCGAACCACGCAGACAGACAGACACTGAACCAAAAACTTCCACGATGTCTGAAACGCAAAATGGTTGTGGAAATTTTCATTTTGGAGGACATAATTTTTTTAAACTCATTCACAATTCCAAGGCTTCCTTACCTTCGGTAGTGAGGAAGCAATATAAACGAGTCATGTATAGGTACTTATTAGGTACCATATCGCACACAACTCTTCTCTAGTGCACGACCTCAAACAGTCGTTAGCTACCTATCTAATCACTTCACTCCTCTGATGGAAGTAACTAGGGACGTGATAATCGCATCCCACATCACATGTACGTAGGTTGGTACGTTATTCATATCAGTTGGTCGGTTGGTTGGCTCCGGCTTGGGAATATTTTCGTAGCTAGGTTTTCTGAGTTGAAGACAGGAAGTAAGTGATTGATGGTTCCGCTCCACCACCTACAAGAGGGTGGCGAGTGGAAGAGAGAGGCGGATTAGTTCGCGAGATGGCCAGGCACATCATGTGTCAGAACTTGAAGGAAACCTGTAGGCCAGACGGGCGATAGATGGCCTACCTACCTGTCGTATCAAATACCACACTCGCCCTCAATGTTTTGCACATCTGCTGGCAGTTCATACGGTTGCGGTTGCCTTCTATTTTTACCCAGTGGATTTTCCAAAGTTGTTACTCTGTCGCATGATTTTCGCAATTCCAGTCAAATTGCCTGTACCTGCTTGTAATATCAAAACTCTTCTCATATCCTACCCTACAGTATCTTGGTATTATGAAAAAAAACACCCCTCACACGCACCAAACTTAGGCTGTAAACTGTTCATCTTCGTTTATAGAAGTAAGTATTCTTAGGCCCTTGCATCACGTTTTCCTATACTCGTGAAGTTGGTAGGTAGAAAAACGTAGTTACTGCCTACTCATACATTACTGCTGTTACCCATTCGAGTTTGGAGGCGAAGGAATTGATAATTTTGTAGGATTTGGGGTCCATTTCAATGGCTTAGCCAGGATTCTTGAATGGGGGGGGGGGGGGGGGGGGGGGTTGGTCAGAATTAGGAAATGTAAGGTTTGACTTTAAAAATAAAGTTGAATGTAAATTTAACAAAGCAGTAAATGTTACAGATAACGTTAGGTAAGATTTAAACTGATAAAGTGAAACATATTTATTTGGCAGCAATGTTTTTATTTACATTGGATTGTTTAACAAAATAATACACATTGTCAATGCAGAAATCGTAATTTAAATACGAAACTTTAAAGCATTTTCTCTACACATGCGCCGTGGTCAGCTGCACAGGTGGTCGCTTCACACTAACTAGACCGTCACGATGCCGGCCAGTCACCGTCACGAACATTGGCCGGCGTGTTGTAAAATGTATTCTTCTCAGTATTTGAAGGGAGTAGTTTCGACTAAGGTTCTCACACACTATGCGGGAAGACAGCAGCAGCCAGCCGACATCCCACTGCGTTTCCTGTCCTGTTCCGCATAGTGTGTGAGAACCGGCGCCTCAACATTCAGGCGCCCACACGACACCGAGCCGTCAGGTTTGCTGGCGACGATATCCTGTTGTTTTTGACGGCTGTCATTTTTCATTTCCGTGAGGTTTTGAGATTCGTTCTCAGTAGTAATAACAATTTACTCTTCGACATGGGGGATGAAAAACTGATTGAGTTAGTGGGGACACATCCTCCCGCTCTACGATCTCACCAATCCAAAATACATAGACACTGGTTTCAAGAACAACGTCAGAGTAAAATTGGAGAGCAAAGTCAAACAACTGTTAAGAAATGGGTGTGCATTTTTATATTAGATATTACATTATTATTTGCTGTGTTCTCACTTCCCAGACGACTGATGCTTTCCACTCCTCTGTGACGGATTCATGACGGATGAAACTCGGTCCGATGTGAATAGGAGTTGCGGACCGTCACCGACCGATCTTGGCCACTGGAATCTCGTGACGGTGACGGTCCGGTCTTGTGACGGTCTAGTGTGAAAACATTTTCATGACAAGAAAAAAACGCTGCAAAGTCCTTGTCACATGGGTTTATTATTCTATTGGAGTTCTAGAGGTTCTTGTTGGCTGTTAAATTTATTGTTTCTTTCATGTGGAATGATTGAAATAGCTATTTCTGATGATTTCCACCAATTTTGGCCCCCAAAACATGAAATAGGTACGCTTTTTTTTCTTTTTTTTTAAGATCATCTTTGATCATTGGTAGTGGCATTTAATGGTCTTGATTCACCTGTTTACACTTTTTCCAATGTTATTGTACACATTGATGGTGATTTCAGACAGTTTTCCAGGTTTTTGACTCATAAAAAACCAATTTTGGGAGCTGAACCTTTGGTAAAACCTCAATTTCCGCGTCTTTGGTCAAAATCGACTTCATATTCGGTCTTCTCGTCCTCAAAAACATGGAAAAAGATACCTCAAAAGCTCATGTTACTAACATGTTGTTAAAACGCAAAAAGTACCTATTTTTATACACATTTTCACTCATAACACCCCTGGGTATATTCCGATCGGGCTGAAAAGTTTCGGGACACAACTAGGGCCCAAATGGAGCATGTGTGCGAAAGAACGACTTTTTTAGACAGAAAATGAAGCCTGTACACGTGATACGGCGTACGGCGGACGGCGGACGGCGGACGGACATTGCATTTTTGGAATCTACGCACCTTGAAACGGAAAAGAAAAAATTTTGAGGGGGTGTTATAAAAATTTTTTGCTAAGCGAATACATAGGTGTATTATTCACAGAATAATAAACCAAAACGCTGCAAATCCCTGCACAACGGTTTATTATTTTGTATAGAATACCCTTCTGTTACAGATCACAGCTCTCTGTATAGATAACCCTTCTATATAACATATGTACTATTCTACACCCTCCGTAGGTTAGTACCTAACCCCGTACTCGTTACTAGGTACCTACCTAAACCGTTGTGTAATAATTTCCCTGTACAGGTTCCCCTTCTACGGAGATAGAATAATGAACCGTTGTGTAATAATTTACCCATCAATGATACTTCAACGGTTGTTCAAGTTGCAAAAGTACCTATCAACAAAATCCAGCCCCTTGGTAGATGAGCCGTTGTGTAATAATTTACCGTGGTGTAATAATTTACCGTTGTGTAATGATTTACCGTTGTGTAATAATTTGCCGTTGTGTAATAATTTGCTATTGTGTAATAATTTACCCATCAATAATACTTCAACGGTTGTTCAAGTTGCAAAACCTATCAACGAAATCCAGCCCCTTCTGGGTAGGTGAGCCGTTGTGTAATAATTTACCGTCGTGTAATAATTAGCCATTGTGTAATAATTTACCCATCAATAATACTTCAACGGTTGTTCAAGTTGCAAAAGTAGATGAGCCGTTGTGTAATAATTTTCCGTTGTGTAATAATTTACCGTGGTGTCATAATTTACCGTTGTGTAATAATTCACCGTTGTGTAATAATTCACCGTTGTGTAATAATTTGCCATTGTTCAATAATTTACCCATCAATAATACTTCAACGTTTGTTCAAGTTTCAGAAGTACCTACCTACCAACAAAATCCAGTAGTCCTTCACTTGTCAAATGAAATAATATCGCAGAACAACCAACTCGACTTCATACAGCCATCCTTGATTATAATCAGATGCTCCGTAGTTATGTATGATATCCGGGCCGGAGTTATACCGTTTGATTCACGATCGTGTTGACGAAGCTTTTTGGTTCAAATTTCAACCCCTATTTTGAACCCCTTAGAGATGACTGACAGTAACGTCGAGCTTCGAGGACCAACTAGACCCCGAACGGAACCTATAACCCGGATTTCATCAATTTTCTTTCATGGTAACTAAGAAAAGTGGCCAGTACGGCGTACGGCGGACAGACAGAAATATTTTTATTGCAGTTTTGGCTTCTACATACCTTGAAACGTAAACCATCAAATTTTGAGGGGGGTAAGCATTTTTTTTTCTTGCTCGATTCCAATGGTTCATTATTGAAAATAGTAAACCAAAATAAAAAGAGGGGAACGCGCCCATACATTATTGCAATTGTTGCAGTAAAATAATGGGCTATTTGCAGACAAATTTATTGTATTTTTTAAATGAAAGTAAATCCCAGCCTGAGAATTTTGAGACCAACCGCACGCCCCTAAGATAATTAGTTCTTTTTCTATGATTTTCAAAGTTCCCAGAGGTTCCTACGTCACAGTGGCCGGGGGGGGGGGGGGGGGGGGGGGTCCCCGCCCAGCCGAGAGGGGTGCAGTGACGTAGGAACCTCTGGGAAATTGAAAAATCATAGAAAAAGAACTTACTTATCGAAGGAGCGTACGGTTGGTCTCAAAACTCTCAGAATGGAATCTATTTTCATTTAAGAAATAGTATAAACCGTTTTTGTTGTGACCCATGCGAATAGCCCATTGAACGAAAAAAAAAATTACCAGACGTCAGCACAGTTTGTCGTGGTTTTAATTATTGAACTTGCTAGTAAGGACATCGGGTTTTAAAATTTGAGGTTCTGTTTGAACCTCGGAAGCAGAGGAAATCGACAGGAATTGGCAATTCGCGTTTTCCCCTCCAGTCAGTCGCGAATAGTTTCTATCAAGGTAACTTACCTATGGTAGATTTTCTGTGTCAGAAACAAAAGTTTTACTTTTTCTTGATAAAATAATCACTCATCACAGATACAGAATGACAGGAAGTAAATATTGAAGCATAATTGAGCTCTAATAAGGAAAATAGAATGGGCAATTTTTGTGGGTTACAAATACTAATTTTTTGGCCAAATGGGGAATTTTCATCAAATGTTTTTGTTGAAGAAAATATATTTAGAACTCTTGAAAAAATTGTAGATAGGAGCCCATTTTCAGAAATAAGCGTTATTTTTTAAATGAGGATGATTAAAAGTAAAAATGCGGCAAAAGGCGTATATCAGGTCTGTTGACATCTGATTGGCTGTTGGCCCAAGAAGGCGGAGCCTTGGAGGCAAAGGTTCTCAATGCTGCCAGCAACCTTCAAGAACCTCGTTCATTAGATGGAAGATACTTTCTTGGTTTGTTCGGACAGACAGTCCTGGACCAGTCCAGGATGGAACGGCGTTCTGAAAATGAGGAGGTGGAACCATCCAGGGTTGAGTCCAGAACTGCGTCTGGCTGATCGCGCGTGCTGATGATTCCGAACGGATAACCTGAAGCATTATAACCTTCCAAATAAGCTGAGGGTAGAAGCATCTTTGTGCGCATGTGCAGGATCAGCAGTCCCTTTCCGGAAAAATCAGGACTGTTTAGAACTAGACTGTCTGAACAGCCATATCTTGATTCAGGATCAGTCCTGGCACTGTCCGAACGCACAAAAAGGGGTGTGGCTTGGATAGACCGTTCCAGGACTGTCAGTCCGAACGAACCTTCTTATTCCATTGTATCTTCCATTGGCTGGGCGCACTCTCCAGCTTTGGACTTCCGTTTTACAAACTCTGGGGCTGTAGAACATTAGGGGTCTCAAGACTTCTCGGAATTTAGTGCAATAATTCACGACCACAATTATTCTGTATTACTGGACCAATAGAGGCCAGGTGGTGATCATTTCCGCCCCTCCCACTCCCCCCACAATACGGTCAAGTTACGTAGAATTTGGAATCAGAACCGTTCTTGTTGGTCCATCCTCGAAGCACTGCGTTACTATTTGTCATCTCCTAGGGATGAAAAATAAGGGCTGCAATTTGTAAAACGCCGTAGGTCAAAGTTCAAAGAATAGTTTGGTTTTTCTGACGATTTTAAAATAGGTCCAAATTTTGGGATTGAATGAAACCAACCGTTCGCACCCCATGGTAACCAAGGGCTGAAAAAAAAACGTCAACACGATCAAAGATCGGTTTTAGTTATGTAATGTAGGGTAATCGCCAGTCGAACATTAGGTAGCTGATTCTATAGGATCGTAGATATTTCACTTTTGGTTTATTATTCTGTGAATAATACACCTATGTATTCGCTCAGCAAAAAATTTTTATAACACCCCCTCAAAATTCTTTCTTTTCCGTTTCAAGGTGAGTAGATTCCAAAAACGCTGCAAAGTCCTTGTCACATGGGTTTATTATTCTATTATTTTATTGGTCTACAGAAATGCTGGCTGATTATTTATAGTTTCTTTCATGTAAAATAATTTAAATAGCTATTTCTGGTGGTTTCCACAAATTTTGGCCCCCAAAACTTGAATTAGGTACTACGATCCTTTTTTTTTTCAAATTACCTTTGATCATTAATTGTACCATTTAATCGTCTTGATCCACGTGTTGACACTTTTTCTAGTGTTATTATACAAATTGATGGTGATTTCAGACGATTTCGCAGGTTTTTGACTCATAAAAAATCAATTTTGGGAGCTGAACATCTGGTTCAACCTCAATTTTCCACTCCTTGGTCAAAATCGACTTCATATTCGGTCTTCTCGTCCCCGAAAACATGGAGAACGATACCTCAAAAGCTCATTTTACTACTATGTTACTAAAGCACAAAAAGTACCTACCTATTTTTATACACATTTTCACTCATAACTCCCCTGGATATATTCCGATCGGGCTGAAAAGTGTCGGGACACAACTAGGGCCCAAATGGAGCATGTGTGCGAAAGAACGATTTTTTTAGACCGAAAATGAAGCCTGTACACGTGATACGGCGGACGGACATTGCATTTTTGGAATCTACGCACCTTGAAACGGAAAAGAAAAAATTTTGAGGGGGTGTTATAAAAATTTTTGCTGAGCGAATACATAGGTGTATTATTCACAGAATAATAAACCAAAATGCAATGTCCGTACGCCGTATCACGTGTACCGGCTTCATTTTCGGTCTAAAAAAGTCGTTCTTTCGCACACATGCTCCATTTGGGCCCTAGTTGTGTCCCGAAACTTTTCAGCCCGATCGGAATATACCCAGGGGTGTTATGGGTGAAAATGTGTGTAAAAATAGGTATTTTTTGCGTTTTAGGAATATGTTAGTAACACGAGCTTTTGAAGTATCTTTTTCCATGTTTTTGGGGACGAGAAGACCGAATATGAAGTCTATTTTGACCAATGACGCGGAAATTGAGGTTTTACCAAAGGTTCAGCTCTCAAAATTGGTTTTTTATGAGTCAAAAACCTGGAAAAATGTCTGAAATCACCATCAATGTGTATAATAACATTGGAAAAAGTTTAAACAGGTGAATCAAGACCATTAAATGGTACTACCAATGATCAAAGATGATCTGAAGAAAAAAAAAGCGTACCTACCTATTTCATGTTTTGGGGGCCAAAATTGGTGGAAATCATCAGAAATAGCTATTTCAATCATTCCACATGAAAGAAACAATAAATTTAACAGCCAACAAGAACCTCTAGAACTCCAATAGAATAATAAACCCATGTGACAAGGACTTTGCAGCGTTTTTGTCAAGTTTCGTAATACATTGAAGCGTCTGTGCAGACTAAAGATTGGAGTGTAGGTACCGCCTTGCGAATATGTTTGTCGGGTATTGCGTACAGACACTGATCCCCACAGAAGTGGTATTTATAAAGAAAAAACAAACCATTCTAGATCAATTTGCTGCGTTTTTGGACTAGGCAATACACTTAATTTGATGAGAATTCCTATAAACGTTTTGAATTGTAAGCTATCAAGTTGAGCATCGGATGCTATAACATTGGTAACTTTCTTTACAGCGTGGAAGTCCACCTGGTGATACCTGATTAATTTCACTATGAAATTAGCTCCGACACCGGTACTGGCCCATGCTCTGGTTTTATCTGTCTATTAACAGGTACTTATCGGTTAACGGGAGGCCACTCATCTATTCAGAAGTCCCAAACAACCTGCTCATTCACGGGATAGTTTCTGGGATTGTTTATCTTTTTTGAGATGCGAGCGCTAGCGAGCATCCAGATCGCTTGACAATGCATTCCACTAATCTATTCAGAAGTCCCAAACAACCTTCAGCTTTTTTTGTAAAACAAATTTGAAAGAATTGTAAAAAATCGCGTCTTTACCCAACTTGGTACCGCCTGCCACACGTTCCACGTTTGCCATCATTCGACACTGACTGAAAACACATCCAGACAACGAACGAAAGCGATAACTAATAATTCAGAAAATAATAATTTAAATAATTTTAAATCGTTAAATGAGTGGCCTCCCGTTAACCGATAAGTACCCTATAACAGAAGCAGTGCGTTAGGGATTGAGCCAAATTAAACTCAAATATTGAGATATTTTTCGGCCGCTATAGCCGGAAAAATAATTTTTTTGATGACCTAATTCTTTCCGATGTATTCGCAAACTATAGATATCAGACTCATCAAACGATTTACTGGCTGTCTCAAATTACCAAGTCGGATTAGAAAGCCAGGGATAAGAGGCACCACTCGACCTTGTTCCTTATTTAGAAAATCCTTAAAAAACATTGTCGACTTCATCATTTCGAACTTCCACCCTCCTCGCCGAACCACTTACAAGTCACACATTACTGCTAAGTAATATATTATCGTGTGAAGGCGGGCTTGGCGCCAGAACCTGGTCCTCTCCCGTTACCGCTCCAGTTGGCGGAAGAGTGTCTCATACACATACCTACGACGAATGGCAAATACCTCCGACCTGCCGTGGCCCAGGATTCGAGCAAACACTGGAAAGAGGAACATGCTCTTTCGAAACTCAACATCCGTGTTCTGGAAAACTAGCGTCATCACCATAAATTAGTCAGTGGTCCCTGGCCACTTGCCACATAGCATTTACAGTGGCAAATGCTTTATTTAGTATGCGTAAAGGGTAAAACGTCGGCTCTTCAGACAGTCTCCTAGCCTTGAGAAAATTCGGAAATCAGTACAAATTGGAAGACACTAGTAAAAACTGGAAAACATTAATCATGCAGCATGTCCGAATGAGCAAATTTTCGAAGTAACGTTCCTACTTGGACTACTTCCTCTTCAGACTACTGCATTATTGAACATTTATTACGGAAATGTTGTTGGCTCCAAACGATTTTGCTTTTTAACGAATTACCACCTTCCTCTGTTTCCGTTGATTTTATGGGATTTATTTCCAATGTTGACTTTTTGACAATGTGAAGAATTTGTTACCCACGTTTTGTTGAGTTTTACTTTCGTTAATTTGGTTTATTATTTTCAATAATGAACCATTGGAATCGAGCATGAAAAAAAAATTCTAACCCCCCCTCAAAATTTGATGGTTTATGTTTCAAGGTACGTAGAATCCGAAAATGCAATAAAAATATTTCTATCTGTCTCTATTTTCTGTCTGTCTGTCTGTGTGTACGCCGTACGGGCCACTTTTCTTAGTTACCATGAATAAAAATTGATGGAATTCGGGTTATAGGTTCCGTTCGGGGTCTAGTTGGTCCTCGAAGCTCGACGTCAGTCATCTCTAAGGGGTTCAAAATAGGGGTTGAAAATTTCAGAACGCCGTAGCTCAAAAACCCATATTTTTTACGAAATTAAATTTGTCTTGAGCTAAAACATTTTTTGAGACCACCCGGAGCACTGTACGTCCAGCCGTTCGTGTGCACCAAAAAGCTTCGTCAACACGATCGTGAATCAAACGGTATAAATCCGGCCCGGATATCATCACTAAGGAGCACCTGATTATAAACAAGGATGGCTGCATGAAGTCGAGTTGGTTGTTGTGCGATATTATTTCATTTGATAATTGATGGACTATTGGATTTTGTTGGTAGGTACTTGTGAAACTTGAACAAACTTTGAAGTATTATTGATGGGTAAATTATTACACAACGGTTCATCTACCAAGAAGGGGCTGGATTTTGTTTATCGGTACTTTTGCAACTTGACCAACCGTTGAAGTGTTATTGATGGGCATGTTATTACACAACGGTTCATTATACTTGACCAGAGGGTAGGTACTGACCACAGAAAACAGTGATCTACGCAGAAGGGGCATCTATTTCACTCCTCATCAACAATTTGTCTTCAAAAATTCATTATTTGCGTTTCTTTTCGCCATTTTAGTTACTTTGTCATCGAAAGAATTATTTTAGCAACATTTAACTCGTGATTTAGGTAGGTACCTAGTAACGAGTACGGGGTTAGGTTCTAACCTACGGAGGGTCTGCGATCTACATAATATGTGTAGACTAGTACATATTATATTATATAGACGGGTTATCTATACAGAGAGCTGTGAGCTGTAAAAGAAGGGTATTCTGTACAAAATAAACCGTTGTGCAGGGATTTGCAGCGTTTTTAAAATGTATCTTTAAGTAAAAACCTTATGGTGACGGAAAGTAACAAGTAATTATCTACCTACTAAGGTACTTTTACTTTTGCCATCGTGTAGATAGCTGCAGATGTCAGAATGCTGTAGAGAGGTGATTATTATAAAAAAATTTCATTATATTAGATAAGTAGGTATTTATTTATGTGAACTTAGTCCTTCCAGGTTTCTTACGAGTTGTGAATAGACTCCAACTCCATATAGACTCTCCCAATATGGAGGGTAGTTGGGAACGGCTCATACATGATACTATTCAAGTGTCAACAAAATCCATTACTGAGCGATGTAATTTGTGAATGAGGATACACCTGGATTAGGAAATAACTTAGTTGTTTCTCTGTTTTCACGCTCATGATTTTTATTGTTCGCCGAGACATGACATTATTTTTGTTAGGTGTGTAGGTACTTCACCAAAAGTGTTCATCTATGAAAAACGCCCCCTGACCTAAGTTAATGCCAGACAGCCTCGGTGGTCAATAAGCTAGTTCTAATAAGATGAGCAACTGTTGGATCTAAAGAAAATCTCAAGTCCTGTGAGTGACGTTTGGTAAACAGGAACCGTGTCTGTTAGAGTGAGCCGTAGTATCTTTTGGCAGGTCTTTACTGCCCTTGACATTAGATAAATATTTTCTGTGACTCGGTTCTTGTTTGACTGATGAACAAGAGTTGTTTACTATTTGCATAGACACCTAGGTAGAAACTATGGTTGAACTGTATGTTGGCCTATGTTGGCCTTTGATTTCAATTTGCTGCTCCAAAACAACCCTCAACAGCTTTACATAACCGTATCCGATTCGGCAATTTTTTTTCAACGAAAATTCACGTTTGTTTGATTGCTAGTACGTACTGATAAGTGTCTAAATCACACCCGCCACTAGATGCACCATAACAAGGCTTTTGCTACATTGAGAGGTTCAGTAACGATTATACCATTTGAGCTATCTAGTTGATGGCTCTACTGCACCAAGTGCAAGAGTGGCAAATCCAATCTCGCAGAAGATCAACACATAAATTTATCAGGGGAACTCATGCAGATTTCAGTTTTTTCAATTGTTGTCCAGGACTCTTCTGACGTAGGTATAATATAATGTATCGATGTTTCACGAATATGTTTTGGGTTATATACTTAATTTCTTGAGCCGAACTCAACTATTCCTTCATTATTCAAATTATTAGTCCCAGTTTCTGGCTTTTTGCTTTTTGGGCCCGAACGTAGAAATGAAAAATCAATAACAGACGATTGAATTATGTGAGCGGACTAGAAACAGGGTTAAAAGTCAAAACATTCCAGATGATGATTCAGACTTCTTCGAAAGTTCGCTCATAAGGTCACGAGGCTGAGCTCTGCAGTACCCGCGTTTCAGTAGTTTTTACGTGATCCATGATGGTGAAGTAGGTGTAACTATGTCCATTTCAAGCCCGAAATTGACCCGGTAAATGTTCCCGCTACCGCATTGGACAGATCCCGTGTATTTAAATCAGGAATATAACTATTTGTTTTAAAGGCAGTTAGTTTTCGCTGGCGTAAAGCTTCTATAACCTCATCCCTCTCTTTACACCATTAATGTGCCGCTCATTGCCAAGTGACGCATCTTATGACGTCATTACTGGCGCTCGCTTACCTTCTCAACTCGGCATCTTCTGTTCTCATTTTGAGATATGTAGCTTATTAATAATTTGTTCCTGTGCCAAAATATTCACGGCATTGCCTTTTTCCATCATTTTTTTCCTGAGTCATTCTGTTGTGCTTTAAATTCAACGCTTCCCTTCAGTTATCTACACAGGAGGGTGGTGCTCTGCATTTAGATGAGAGTGACATTATATGCATCTCATATAAATGATTACGTATGAGCGAAGTCACCGTTGCATGCTCCTGGGCACGTGCGCGTGTGGAATGTGCTGTGGAATTTCTTGCTGTGGTATCCTGAGGTGGTGGAGGCCCGTTGATGGACCCATACTACTCATGGGTGGTACATAGTATTACTACTATAATATAGTATGCATTATAATAATAAAAAATCATATTATGGTTTTTATTATGCATAATTCTCTAGTTGTATCGCTTAGTGCCGCAAAGGGCAATTTTTGTGGGTAGGTAACAAATTCTTCTTTTTTTGACAAAATCAGTTCAAAAACGGAAGTCAGCACTTATTGACCACAAAATGAGGTGTTTGTCCCAAAGTCTAGGTAGAAAACGAGGGTGTAATGTGCATTTCTTAGTTCCTGCTCGAAAAATGATGTAGCAGGTAAATCATCCGAGTAGTTGAACCCAAATCCCGCTTAGAGCGCTAGTGCGTCGCTGTAAACGGTATGCAGAATCGCAGTAGATGGATAGATGGAACCGCAAATTTATTTAAAAACATTTTTTTAAACATGTCTACAATAATCAACCCGAGGGGAGGTTTACGAAAGATCACAGCAAAGGTTCTTCGGTTTGCCATTCCTGATGTTTGGGGGGTGTCAGTCAGATTTCAATAGATACGATTCAAACTACAATTTTTTCCCGAAGTTCTGATTTTTTTTTTCAAAAAAAAAATTTCCTGACGGAAATTCCCCATTTAGGACTGGTAGCTGTGCTATTCCTTCCGAGTGCCAAGGTAGCAGAAGAACAAGTCAGGTAATTTGGAGGACAACTCTTTTTTTCATTATTTGGTTTTGCGTCTGTGTCCTGGAAGTCCATGGAGCTAAAAAGCTTGAGTCGCCCATATTGTAGGTAGTACGCTCAAGATCCTTTCCGACTAATATTGATGTAGTTTCTTCATGGTTATGCAATGTCATGCAAAGATGGAATGTCATGTTGCGGTCATGTTATGGAGTAACGAATAGAAGAGAGCTATGCCATCCTTTGATTGATTCTTCTGTTGCGTTATTGGCGTGTGATGTTAACATGTCAAGATCAACCTTTCCTTACGTAGTGTCATCAGGATAGTTTTCTTCTTTATTCCAGAATACAAATTCGTCTGACGAGACCGGAGAGCTACTGTTGGAGAAAGATAAGGACTCATACGAGAATTGGGATCTTCATTCTATCCGCAAATCTCTGGAGTCAGTGATTGAATGTACGAAAGATTCCAATCGACAGGTATGTACCTACCCGCCTCGTTCAAAAATAGTTTCCTGTATTACAGAGGAAGTATTTTTATGCTGGACTAATCTGTTATGATGAACCTCGAAATTCCATGACCTGAGAGTTAGTAGATGATGTTGTATGAAATGAACATGTACAACACGTGGACATGTTTTTTGATGATCGTCTTGTATGTTTGTACGATGTATTGTATGATTTTGTTAAGAAGCGTTAGTAACTTTATGTTTGATTTTAGAGCTACGGATCGTATGATTCTCAAGCTAACGGCGCATCGTGGCCCCGTAGAGCTGTAAAGTTGAACAGTTCGAAGGTCCAGTCGTCTCAATCTTGGGATCTAAGGTCCATGCGAGAAATTCTGGAAATGAGTTTCTTCACTTCGAGCAATAAAACAAGTGAAGATTTAGATTTCGACAATGGAGATAGCCAGGTACCTTATTTGTCTACCTCAGTCTCAAGCTTGCCTTTATAAAAAAACTCTAGGTATTTGAAACTGTATATCCGTTTTCTTATTTGCCCTGAACTCGAATTAAGAGAAGGGGAGAAGTGGCATTCGTGAGTCGTAGAAACAAGTAGTACGTATTGTGATACTAATAAAATGGGGTGTTCTTTATTACTGGCCCCCATTTTTTAAATCAAATTGCTACGAAAGCTAAAAAAACAAAAAGTTTGAGGAGGTTTTTGAATCTTGAAAACACGAGTTATGAAAATTTGTTATGAAAACTCGAGTTATGAAAACCTATGTTGCAAAAGTTGGGGACGAGTAACAAAGAATGTGACTGGTGTAATTCTTTGTTACTGGCCCCCAAACGTTCCTATTCACTGATGTATTGTGACGAATCATGTTGATTATTGATTCATCAAAAATGTCTACCATATCAACCACAGCCCGGGTCTCTTCGTAATCCCTGTCCCGGACTGCTCACCGACTATATAAATAATGATACCATGATACTATAATAATGAGGTAGGTATACTTTCTCTGTCTAGTGCTACTAGACTGTCTCTATCTAATGCTACGTTCACCTGGAAGTGCGTGGGTGTAGATTGTTTAAAATGTGTAGATTCGCGCCTGTGTATATTTTAGTAGATGTCTAGATGTTCTCTTCGCTCGCATCTCAAATACTAGGTACCTAGCTACTCTCCTACCCATCCAAAATGACGTTTCTTCCAAAATGACGTTGATTAGTTGATCTGGATAAGATCCCCAATTCATCCAAAATCAAAAAGCACAATTTAGTTGAAATGTATAGATTAGTTGATCTGGATGCTCGCTATCAGGTAAACCATCCGAGCTCACAAAATACGGATTCGTTGGAGAATGAACCCGGTGTGAATGTGGTTGGGGGCCAGTAATAAAGAATTTTTATTGGGAAAATTCTTTGTTACTGACCCCCGTTTTTTCGCCAAGCGTTTATCGTTATTCAAGTAATTGCTGCATTTTGAAGGCTAGAAAGAGTGGAAAGTACGTGTTTTCTAGTCTCCAAAACGCTCCTGAAACTTAATTTTTCGTCGCGTTTTCGCGTAGTCATTACATTTTCAAAATGGGGGCCAGTAACAAAACACCCATAAAATGTTCAACTTAGAAGTGGGTTCTGCTGGCTAGGACGCCTGGAATCTAACAACATCAAAACGGTTATTGTGGGCCGAGTTGATCGAGTTTGTGGTCGCAGTAGATCGTCAAATACTCTGAAAAAATGTCAACAAAAAGCCAACTTTTGATCCAGATTCGATTTCCGTTTTCCCTGGCATCGTCTTGAAGATCGATTGAACGCGATTTAAACGTATTTTCGGGGAAAATTAACTATGTTGGGACCAAAATATGTAGTAAGTACCTACCGTACGTGAAAAAATAAAATCTGACCATAGCTACGAGATAAAAATTCCAAATTTAGTTAAATACTTGTATTATAAGCGAAAGGATGAATTCGAAGTTGGAAATTTTCGGAACACAGTGGATATAAAAAACGGTAAAAAGTGGGTGAAATTACCAAAAATTGTCATAAAGTCGCCGTAAATGGTGTTAAATTTGGTAGCTAGAGACAGAAAAAATATTATTTCAATAGTTGAACTTACTTGTTTTTAAAATTGGTCGATTGCGAGTTTGCGGTACAAAATTGAGAGTCGCAATTCACAAACTTCAAAAATTCGCTAATATCGTCGTGCTGCGCATGACTGCAACTGTTGGTAGTTCTTTTGAATTATTTTGAATTACCCGTGGGATCGGACGTATTGTAAGTTGTTAATAATCAATTTGTATTCCAGTAGGTTTGCACATTCTGTGATGTCATCTCTCACTTGGATGTGAGAGCGAGCATTGCTAGTTATTAATATAACAATAGGGCAATGTACTCACTATAACAATGTTAATAGTGCACGTTAGTTTACGATCTTAGAACGATTACGTTTTTCATCCAGATTTACTTTGTAGAAAGTTGGTGGACCCGTAAAATATTCGTTCTCCATAATGTAAAAACTTCCCCTCGATTCCATGCGTTAGAGGTTCTTTGTTTGATTCCTTGTGTGCCTGTTTACCCCTTATAAATCCATTGCCCCTCAACGCACGGATCAACACTTCTGCCGACTGATCTCGGTGTATCGTGAAGTAGGTACTCGATGACGATTCAATTTTGATGGTATTTAATTACTAATGTGCCGAAGTCCCAACCAATTTCAATCCGTGCAGTAATGGCTCTTCGTATACGCACACGTGAAATAGGTCCTGTACTAAACGATTGTGCCCTTCCCTATGTCTATGTATTTTTTCGCGTTTCACTGTCGATGTTGACTCCCTAATTTTTTAATGGTTTCTGACTGCAAGGCACGACGAAAAATAAGCCAATATATCGTAAATTTCGCGTTGGATATGAAGCTCATCTTCTTAATTTCGCACGGTCTTATTCCTTCAGACACACAACTCTTTCAGGCCTTGGTCTTTCCGAAAAACTGTTTCGGATCGGAAGACAGCTGCTGAAACACTGACAGACAGATGAGCAGGGAAATCATGCCTCACTCGAACATCCTCCGGTGATTAATAAACCCTTCTGCGGGACCCAACTCCATAAAATTCCTTGGAGGAAATGTTCGGGCTCAGCAGTTTTTGATTGTGAAATGTTTATTAAAGGAACGATCTTAAAATGTGTTTTCGAGACGTCTCCGACTTGACAAATCTCCTGTACGCATTTATAACTTGGAGGAAAGGGAGGTTGGTGAAATAGCTGGAGGGTCGACTAACTGTGGTTCATCCTTTTTCTATTTATCGTTCTTTCCTATATTTATCTTCCGTCCGTAAGTGATGCCCCTCGCCCGACGAATCCCTTCGGCCGTCAAAATCAGGAAAACAGGCAGTTGGGAAAAAAGTTAATATCAGAGTTGTCATACCCCGATATTTAAATACTCAGTTATTTGAAAGGAAATGGCTGAAAGTTTCTCCCAGAAGTGTTAGGTGTCCTGACGTCTTTTGGGTTCTTAACATGGTTGATACTAATTCACATAGGTACTGCAATTGTGATTGTGAAATTGCAGCCTTTATTCGAATCGCTGTTGAACTAGACCTTACCCTGAAGAAGAAAAAAGTATGGATAGCCTAGTACAAAGTTGTACTCGTACATACCTCGCCTTGGTCGTTGCTTGCGTACAGGATGTTATTGTCGACATATAGCTTGATTATGTCGTTTTGTTGCTTCTCTAGTATCGTCTTTTTGGCGTCCCACGTTCCCCAGTTCCACGCCTTGAAGGTTCCGTCGTTAGAACAGGAATACAGGGCGTCGTCTAGCACTGCTAAGGAATATACGTTGACAGGATGAGCTTCTATCGTCGCTTCGAGCTCGAGGTCCCGCGACCAAATCTGAAATGAAAAAGGAATTTTCGAATTGCTCTTCACTGTGAATATTGAAAATTAAAAAAAAATTAGGTTGTTCCTACGCGTTTCCAATTATTATTTTCCTTCCATTTTTCCAAAATCTACAGGTAATTTCATGCCCAATAAGTTCTTGCAGTTTTCTTGACGCCTGTGATATGGTTCAGTTTAGTTCCTTCCAGAAGTGGTTAATTATTCCCAAAAGGGTAAAAAACCAGTTTTTTAAAACGGCGTGATACATTAAAAATCCCGTCAAATGAAAATAACCGCATTTGTTTAACAGATCAGCGAAAGGCTATCTTGGGCTATTTTGCACGTCCTTGTTAGTACCAATAGTTCGAAACCCCAGTTTTTTACGGTTCTTGAGTGTCACAGTTTGGTTCAGCATGAAAAATTACGTAGAAAACGACACCTAACTCTTCTAGTCATGATAAGGTCGAGTCGAGTCATAAATTCGTATCCTAAAACACTCTATTTCTTCGAAAAACACAATTTTTTGCATTCAAGCGTCATCCCCCCCCCAATCAGTGCAGTAAAATGAAAAGTAACCACACCTTTGGAAAGCTGAGATTCTGAGAAAGTTTTTCCCTTCACCTGCACGTTCAGTCACCGATTATTTTTGAGACGTGGAGCCATTTGAGAAAATAGGGATTTTGAAAATTTGAGAAAATGTTGTTTTCAGTACAATTTTTCGCTCGCTTTATGTACTCCAAAATTTATTTTAGGGCGTATTTTGATAGGAAATTTGGCGTTCTTTCCAACGGTGGACTTATTCTTAATTTTACAGTGTAATGGCCAGTTTAGTGTTATAACGTCGAAACACACAATTAAAAAATCCAAGAAAAGCAAGGGATTAAAAAAATTCCAAAAATGAACTTTTTGATTAAAATTAGTTGTAGAATCGATTCCTGAAATTTCGTGGTTACGAAAGTGGGACACCCTGTATACTGAAAATTCTGTTAAAAATATCGTATTTACTATTTATTTCTAAAATGTGAAAAACGATCTACAACGGCAGCTACCGATTGCCCTTAAGTGTAATAACTCAAGTTTTTCGAGATCAGCTAACGTTGGTTTGTTGCGTTTGTTTCGATTTGATAATGAATCTCTATAAATTTACAGCTTAAACCTAACGAGGTTCCTTTAACCCCCAGTAAATGAATTTCCGAATAATTTTTGAATCCCACCTACGTCCTTCCCCTTCAGACTGATACGAATTTTCTGTAAAAACCGTTTAGTCTCCTGAGTCGAGTGATATTATTGGTGCTTAGTATGACAAAGATCCAATTTATTTACGAACAGACACACTCCTTCGCCATATAGGAAACAATGAAAATCCATTGATCCATGAAAACTAGTTTATACCAACCCAGAGAAATGACCACTCCTTCATTATTTCTCATGTCTCGAGTCGCTGTCCACTGCTGTGACTTACAAATTAAGAAAGGTTGGTTGTTGTCATAAATCTTGGGACGGTGCCTCACAGCTGCATATTGCGGGTGGTGAAAAAGGGATTAGAGTGAGGATTCAGGCTTGTTTCAATTAATTTCTCTTCTTTAGTTGTTTATTTTTGTGCCTTTTCCGACAACGGGAACAGCAAAGCTACTGTTGCCAAGATCTTCACTCACTTTTCTGGTGGTCGAGGTGAATGGGACATTACATCGCATCATCCTTTACTCGGCGAGTGGACAGAATAATCCGCTGCCACCGTCCAAGCGACATCCTTATGTTCTTTCAACCTGCTTCTTTCACGACTTTTGAAGCAGGGTGGTCCCATTTGGCTAACAGCATTGCAGGTAAATGTGACCATCCCTGCTGTGGTTTTTTTTATTTATTCGTGGAACTATTAAATCAGCCGTTCTAGGCCTCCTAATTCTTAACGTATCGTCCGTGAAACTTTTATAATTCGGAGTTTTAAAATAAAGGTTGGCGGATTCTTAAAATAGGGGTTATAAACTTCTTGACCACTTCTTGACCCAACAAGAGTCCCTGAGGAGAGACCATCTCATTCATTTTGTGTTATTCTGTCCCATTTTCGGACTGTTCCGCTTTTCCAGTAACCTTCATATTGCAGCTTTCGAATAACTCTCCAAGCGGTGATAGGTGAAGCACGTCCTAGACGTGTAGACTGTGCTATCAGTTTTGAAGTAGTACCTGCATGTATCGACAAACAACACTTGGTGGTACTGATTTTGTAATCGTCTTCCTCTATGCATTTTAAAAGTTGAACATGTGAGTGAAAAGTTGCTTTATGGATGAAGAAAAACACATTTAAAAGAAAAAATGAATTCGCTTGCTTTCCTCTTACGGATATTTAACGCCTCACAGGCCATCTCCCATCTGCTGCCACTGGCTGGCCAGATCAGAACCCGTATCCGTACAACATCACAGGTAACAGTAGAGCCCCATTTCCCCGCTTCTTTTTTGAAATCTTAAAGTTTGAAAGCCGTTCAGAATATGAAGGAGGCATATTTCCCGATTCAGCCCTATGTCGTCTATCTCCCATCATAGACAAACCGTGTTTGCAAGAAAAATGTTGATAGAATTCATGGTAATTGCCCATTCATACACGAGGCAATCTGATGCCCAACTAGCACCTACCTTCTTAATTTCAGGACATTATAACAACATATTACGACAGTAAATTCTTTCGTCTGGTTACGCAGTTGCTAGGACTTTCGTACTCTGACGAATAGAGACACTTCTTTTGTAGAATCCCATTATTATTTATTTGCGGACTAGGTTAGAGACTTCAGTTCCACAATATTTGTGGACTAAACATGATCAAATATCCACATTCAGACATTTAGGTCTCCCCGAACAAACCATGATGTCCATGTGAATATGTGGGTACCATGTAGGTGTTGGTATATAGTTAGGTATTATAGTATTTTTAGATTACTTAAGCTGTGGTTGTACAAACAGCAAATCTGATTCAAATATTCTGACGTTTTGGAAAACACTCTTTCTTACTTGTCGTCTACTTGTCTTAGAAAAATAAGAAAAAACCGCTTAGTTAGCATTCTATTTTTGGTGAGACCGTATCGCTCTATCCCGCGTTGTCATATTTAGCGTGAACCATCGCTTTTCCTCGACATTTACGTTGCGCGTATCCACCTGGCCGTTCTGTACAACAGCCAAAACGATACGGCAACTCCGAACCCGGTGAATGAAAAGCAACTACAAAGGGCAATTAGTCAACCAAGTTATTTGTAGTTTCAGTCATCCTATCCTGAGTATTTTTCACCCATTCGCAATAACTCACTGCCTTTGTCGTTGAGTTTTTGATGGTATAATCTACTTGTCAAAACACTCTCACTCCGGGCTTTTATTGCCGCCCGCGAGCCTCTCTCGGCCCGTTTCGTTCCGAGCTTCTGGCCATCGTTGTGAGATTTTCTTCTTGGTTTCGGCTCATTTTCGCTGACTTACCTACCACCTTGGGGTAATAAATTTATTATATTTTTCAGGCTCTCTGCTTCTCCGAACAGCTCTCCCTCCTCAAAATAATGGCGTTGGTTTCTGTATCTCGGGCGACCCAACATTCCGACTTAAATTGGACACGAGGCCCACTCAAGTTCCTCCTTGTATGCAAAGATTCCTGTTCTTTTTCTAGAAGAAATATCCAAAAACATATTTTTTTTTCTAGTCCGCCTAGCCGAGTGGCACGCAGCAGTTGGCACAGACCTTGAACATGCCATCTAAGTCAGGTTTATGGCCTGTGCATCCTAGCACCTGTTTTTATTTGAGCCTTCTGCTCTTCAGGCTCACCGTTTGGTTTTTTAAAACCAGAATTTATGTTTTGCTTCCCCACTGCCAACTGAAGCCTTGTGTTCGAGTGAATCACTAGAATTATCTTATCGAAAGAACTACGAGGAGGTTACGTGTTGTTTGATCTAGCTCCAGCTGATTCCCCCTAATTTGCGGCTCCGAACACCTTCCTGCAAAGACGGGCTATAGTTGGGGAGTTCTTCTTCTTCTATGTAGGTACCTATCATCGGTCCACATCTAATAAAAATACTGATACGCCAGGTAAATAATATATGAAATGTACTGACGATGCGAGGAAGCTGTACTGCCCAACCATTTGTCAGACGTTTTCTGTTTATTATGTCAATTAAAGGAAAGGCTGCACCCAGTCTAATGTAATAGAGAAGTACCTTACGTTTCGAGATAAGGGAAAGAGAAACATTCGCACTGATACGCCAGGTAAATAATATATGAATTGTACTGACGATGCGAGGAAGCTCTACTGCCCAACCATTTGTCAGACGTTTTCTGTTTATTATGTCAATTAAAGGAAAGGCTGCACCCAGTCTAAGTAATAGAGAAGTACCTTACGTTTCGAGATAAGGGAAAGAGAAACATTCGTCCGGTGAAATATATATCCGGCTCTAGTGAAGTTATAGAACTACTGAAGTTAAGTTTCCTGTATAAGTAACTACAAGTACAGAATGATTATGGTGTATGTGCTCCGCCATTTTTGACAAACCTAAACTGTAGTCGGACTATAGGTTCCAAGATCCGCACGAGAATCCGTAAATTAAAAACTTGAAGAGAAAAAAGCTGTCCATCCGTTGTGTTCATTTTTCCCTTTGTCGGCGTAAAACATTGAAATTTCGTTTGCGGACTCTGTTTGGGCAGAGAATGATCCTAGAAACTTTTCATGACCCCCTGTTGAAACAAGGGGTGAAAATAGGGGTTGGACTTTTCGGAACACCATAGCTCCTAAACTGTCATTTGCGGCATTTTCTTTTCGCGGATTTGAATCTTTCGATAGGTACTGAAACATTTTACGTCCAGCCACTTAAGAGCTTGATAATTGAACCGAAAAAATAAAAAACGCTGCAAATTATCACACAACGGTTTATAATTATTCTCCTGGAAAGATACCCCTTCTGCGTAGATCACTGTTTTCTGGGGTCAGTACCTACCTTCGTGCTTCCCCCAGGAAAGCCCAAATCGAGTAAATGTCACCACGCCCTAACTACCCACCGAATACAAACAAAATTGGGTCATTTATTCGAGAGAAATAGAATACTTCGCAATTATTATCAGCATGCTATGTGGGCTGGATGTATACCGGATGGTTCACCCTCATGTTGACGAAGCTTTTCGTTCAAACTTCAGAACCTTGCTTTGAAATTTCATTAATTTTGTTTCGTGTAACTAAGAAAAGTGACCCGGCGTGGTGTACGGTGGACAGACAAAATTATTGGTTTATTCTTCGGATTCTGCGTAACCTTGAAACGCAAACCATCAAATTTTGAGAGTAGGTTAACTTTGTTTCATGCTCGATTCCAAAGGTTCATTATTGAAAATAATAAACCGCAGTAGAATTGAGCGCAAATCCAACTTTGAACTGCAACCTAGTTAACATGGAGATGAGCGTGAACAAATACAGCCCCGTTAGTGATGAAGTTATTCGAATTACACTTATATGTTTGTGGACTTTAATTCCTTGTCCACAAACCTTGTAAAGGTATTTTCGAAGTATCTTTGATAGAAATTGACTTCACATAGAGATAAGTACATATCTGCCTACTATTCAGTACCTAGGTATCTACCTTGAGAGAAAAATCGTCGGCAATTCATTAATTGTACTACTTTACCGTGAAATTCATGACCGTCAGTGAGGCAGGCAGTTCACACCTACACAACACAACTGAGCAGAAAGCCATCCTACTTAAGATTTTCAAGAAAAACACGAAATAGTCAGATTTTGATTAGTTTTCATATGACTAACCCTACCAAGCACACCATTACTTTCTTTAAATATAAGTAATAATTACCTATAAGCGTTTCAAGGATATTGTCACCGAAACATTGATCTAGATGGAAGGGTTGTCAATATAGAGAATAATAATTAATCGTTGTGGAGTTTTTAGCATTTTCTATCCTTAAACTAGTGGTCTTCGAACTAACTGTTGATTTGAATCGAGCATGAAACTATTTTTATTCCCCCCCCCCCTCCCCTCAACATTTGATAGTTTGCGTTTCGAGGTACATACGTACGTAGAATTCGAAAATGGAATACAAAATTTCTGTCCATCCGCCGTACGCATGAGCGAGCTATGAATCAAAATTTATGAAATTCGGTTTGTATGTCCATTTGGGATCTGGTTGGTACTCGAAGCTCGGCGTTACTGTCAGTTCATCTCCAGGGGTGTTCAAAACATCGTGGCTAAAAAACGTTCAATAAAAGAGCATGGTTTATATATATGAAGTTTTTAAATTGATTCCGAATTTTAGGATTTTTTTTTAGATCACCCGGAGCATTGTACTTACGTCCAGCCGTTCATTCACTTTAAGGCCGTGAAGTTTGAACCGAAAAGCTTCGTCAGCATGAGTGTGAATCATACGACGGTTTGCTATAGTACGGTATACATAACTCCAACCCAGATATACGTTGATTATATCACGTATGGCTTTATGAAATCGAGTTTATTTTTCCGCGGTATTATTTCATTAGAAGAAAGATGGTTATTTTGTATTTGGTTGTTTTTACGATTTTTGTCTGGCCAAACGAATCACTCAAATTGGTTGAAAATTTGGGAATATGTGGAGGGTACTACTTAGGTCAAGCGGCCATCAGATTTTCAAAAATGACAAGGGTGGGAGGGGGGGGGGGGGTTAGTGGTGTCGAAATGGCGTGCTCCAGGAGATGGGGGCGGTGGAAAATGCATATTATTTATTTAACTGTAATGGCCGCATGTGTGCGACTGTGCGTGCTTGGGTAGAAGTGTACCGCAAACCACAGAAAACCGTGATCTACACTAAACCGTTGTGTAATAATTTGCTTCTTTTTTATAATATTATGGTGGTGAACCCACTAAAACAGGGGTTCTTAACTTTTTGGAGTGGCGGACCACTAACAAGAAACAAAAGTTTCCACGCACCACTTGATTTTTTGTTGTTTTTTAAAGCATTTAGTGACATTATAGTAGAAGTAGGTATTTACAAATACTTATTTTTTTGATACCACAGTTAACAATGATCTAAACGATAATTAATTTACACATCTGACAACGAATTGTTGAACATTTACCTAGTACCTAAACATCGCATATTGTTATTTTTTCTCCCTTCCATCTCTCTAACCTCTCATGTGTCTCATGTTTTTTCACAGTCTCCAAAGTCTGTTTCCCATTTTTTCGAAGTCTCGCGGACCACACTGGTGTGCCTCGCGGACCACTTTCGGTCCACGGACCATAGTTTAAGAACCGTTGCACTAAAAGGTAGGTAGGTGAATTTATGTAGCTACAGATTGTGTTGATCTGAAAAGTTGCTGGAGTTTGGAAAATAGAGCGGTTAACAGTCGTTAACTGTATTGTTGCGAGTTCTTACAGTTTGGGTGCCCGTCCAAACAGAGAGGAGAGGAAGAGATCATGCCTCGAACTCAATATCATCTTTTCAGATCAACGCAATCCGTAGCTACATAAAAACAGCTGGTCTTCTGGTGGTTTCACAACAATATTTTAACTACCTGTTAACGTTTTTAGTACAATATTTTCACTACCTACTAACGTTTTAGGAATCTTCGATAATGTTGCCAAGGACCGTGTGGATACCTTTCGTGTCACCGTCACCGCGGTTCAGTGAATTTTTTTCTTGTTTTTCGATCTTCTGCGACAGACGGGTCCTTCCCGTGATTAGTAGATCTTTCTATTAAATTCTAACATGTATGAGGCGTATCCATTGGTTGTAGAAGGCGTAGGAATAGTTCAACTTTAATTTGCGACGAACGTTCACCTGCCCGTTTGGATTTTTTTCTTCTGTATAATGAGCGCGATATTATCACATAATCGTTGGGCCGCTTGCCAGAGGGATAACTACTGCGTTCACAATCCTGTCATAGTCTTCATTATTCACTGCCATTAGTAAATATTGTGATGTAAGGTTTTCTTAACTTGGTATGTAATGCGTTACCTATTTCAAGATGTGTTTGGTCATAGGTCTATCTACGCATCTCATCCCATCTCGTAGTTGGTAATTGAAACTAGCCAAATAAGGGAATGTTATTAAGCACGGGGGGGGGGGGGGGGGGGATTGTATTATGGTGTGAGAGGTTTGTTTTGGGAAAAAATAAAATAGGAAAAAAAGTGGGTGTGATCATATTTCATTGGGGGATGATCATATTTCAGAATGTTTATTGCCCTACAAATAGGTAAATAGAAACGTTAGTGGGTTAACCTATTGCCCTACAAGTAGGTAAATGGAAATGTTGGTGGGTTAAAAGTTGCCGGCGAACTTGCGCTAATTTGCTGAACTATTTCATCATTGATCGTCGTCAATCAAGTTGTAATTTTTCACTTCGTCATACAATTCAGCCCAATTTCGTCGTGGTCGCTCTGAGCACGTAACCGTTTATGGTCAAATCGTGATGTGCGTGCAAAGGACGATGCAGAACAGAAAACAATTAGATGCACTCATCTAGTTATTTGAATGTATAGGGATAGCATTAAATGGAAAGTACACATACCTACTGTTTCACATACAAATTTAGGACGGTCTACCCACATAACAATACGAACAACAATAAACAGTTTGGTTTCCGTGCACGTTACCTGCCTATCGGTGTGATACGTCTGGCGCAAACTTCTTTTTAACCGAATTGTAGATATTTGGCTCGTTCTAAAATTTCAGAGGTGCTCCCTGTGAACCGGAAACCCCTCCAAAATCCGGTTCATGCACCGGAGGTCTAAATTACGGACTTTAAATTTTTCGCGTGTCTCGATAAGTCTTTCAGTTTTATGGTAAAAAATTCGTTGTTGCGCAGAAAAATCCGTCTCCGCTAGAATAATGATGAGTCCGTTACCCAGCCCGATCGCACTGTGCGCAGCAGTCCACATTTACTCATTTTTGGCCCAAAAAATCAAAACAAAAAGGATTTCAGCAACATAGGCATGTGGAGTGTTGTCAGTCCAGTTTTTTGGGGGCGCTTTGGGGGGAATCGATTGCAACCCGTTCCAGTCCGATTAGACGCACCCAGCATACCAGATTTACAAAATTGTAGTTGGAAATCCAAAAAAAAATTGAATGTTTTTTAAGGCATGTGAGGTGTCGTTACCATGTTTTTTTGGTCGCTGAATCGATTGCGAGTAGTTTTAGCACGTTCAGACTAGTGATCAGAATCACAATTTGTTGGTTCAGAACACCCAAAAATGATTTTTCGACCTAATTTTTCTGACGTATCAACAGGTGCCCGGTCAGGCCGTTATGAGCGCTCTGGCAGATGACTTAATTTAAATTCTCAGTTTCCCAAACCGTTTCTTGAAAATTCGCTCCTTAAGCCATGCTGCATGACTGGAATTTTTCTATTTTAGCCCCTCTGTTGTCTCCCCCCTCTCCCCATCGATGCCGCATGAAATTTAACTTGTGATTCCACTACCTTGAAACGTCGGAAGGCTTTTACAAATAAATAATTTAATTTCATTCATTTCCGCTTAATTCCATCAAGAATATATTAAATTTTGGCGCATGACGCATTTTGGAAAACAGCTCCTCATTTGTTTCCTCCCGTGCCTATCAAATTTGCCACTCGATTGTTGCATTTTAGACCTTTTCCTAACAATGAGGAGTACACATACCTTCGGTTTATGTTACTTTCCCATTTTCAAATGAAAGTACATATCATTTATTGTTTCGTTCATGTGCAATAAATAGCTAATTTTGATGGTTTCCATTAATTTTGTGGTTTTTTGATCCAGTTGTTGACAATTGTTGACATAGTGCAATTTAATTAATATTAATTCACCAGTTATTGCTACTTCTAGTGTTATTATACAAATTTATGGTGATCTCCGACAATTTCCCATTTCCAAATAGGGTTTTTTGAGGTTGTAGTGAACATGAGCTAGTGAGGCATCGTTTTTCCATATTTTTTAGGTCGAGAATACCGAACGTGATGTTCATTTTAACCAAAGAGTGAAGAATTGAGGTTGTTACGAAGGTTCAGCTCCCAAAATTCATTTTTTATCAGTCAAAAACCTGGGAAATTGTCTGAAATCACCATAAGGTAATTTTTGGGGGCCAAAATTGGTGGAAACCATCAAAAATAACTATTTTAATTATTGCACATCAAAGAAACAATAAATGAAGAGCCAACATTTCTGTAGGTATGTTCAATAAAAAGTAAACCCATTTGACAAGGACTTTGCAGCGTTTTTGGAATCTACGCACCTTTAAACGTAAAAGAAAAATTTTTGAGGGGATGTTCGAATAACTTTTTGCTGAGCGAATACATAGTTGTATTATTCGCAGAATAATAACCCAAAATTACGGAGGAACTCTAATATTAATTATTGTTATATGAAAGATGATCTTACTCCTGAGGAGAGAATAAAGTAATAAAGGATGCTTGGATACTGGCTATTGGTTATTCTTGAGTAACTGAATCGCAGCACAGAAATTGTCTCTTCTCTCTCTTCTTTCGAGTGTGCAAACATTTTCCCAACGTTGCCAAATCTTGAATTATGCAGTAGTTGATACTACCGAGTTGGTACTTCCACCTTTAAAATGTGCTTGGTATACCAAGGGATGTGGGCCACGACGGTGCTAAGGAGCAGCCAAAAGCAATATTTTATCTACTTAACATTTGGAAGGCGAACCATTTCTAGTGTATGTATATCTCAAAAATAATCATCACTTCTTCGACTCCACCTCTAGCTTGATTGGTTGAACAGTTCCAGTATGGCACCAGTAGGAAAATGTTTTCTGGGTTTCGGAATTTTCAGTTATTTTGTTGACTTTGATAGATTTGGTATATATTTTTTCTTGGCATACGTGAGACTCCAGGTTAGCGGACCCACTAGTTTCGATTTATTGTTTGAATAAATGCTGCATGATGTCAGGGACATCTCGATGAACATTTGGGTTCGTGTGTGTAGTTTCTTGAGGTTAGCGTTGGAATATGGTTTCCGGTCATGATCATTACCATGTTTGGCCTGATTGAATCTTCTCAACCCGGTTTCTATAGACACATCCATCAGAGAGGGAGGGAACAGGTTTCTATATGGACAACCGAGAGCGATATGCGAAGCAGCGAGCATGCTATGTTGGCGGGCAAAATGGATATCAATCCTTCTTGGCGGGCTCATTTTTACAGCAGGGTTTGGGGGGATATCATATTTTTTTGCAGTGATAAAGTAACACCCCCCCCCCCCCCCCCCGCATTAACAATTTTTTTCCTAGCAATACTAATTTTGTATACCGTTTTCTTTGAAATATTTTGTTCAACTTTTTTTAAAATAATTTTCTAAAAAAATTTGTACCTATAATTTTTTGTTGAAAATTGGTTTTCTACTCTTTTTAAAAAGCGCTGCAGAAAAGCATAATTAATAAATAATTATAAAAGTATAAAAGAAAAGTAGTATAAGTCCGTTTGGTTAGTTGTCCATCATTTGCAGCGTTATAACCGGCTTCTACTCAACCGATTGGGTTCAGATTTTGATCTCTTTCACAGGGAGTCCCAGTGAACAGATATGCCAAATGTCAGCAACACCTCTTAGATTCCCCCCCCCCCCCCTCCAGCCAAATGGGGCGACAAATTGCACAAAAGGCACTTCCTTGGAGCATAGCGAATGTTTGTGCAAAATTTTCAGCTCAATCCGTAATGTCTATGAGGATGTAGCCCTGTCAAGAAGAAGAAGAACTACAAGAAGTCAGAAAAACTTGAAAAATAGCGATTTTTGAACTTCTAGAACCCCAGATGGTCCCGAGGGTTGGGATTATCGGCAGCCTAATTCCAGGCCGAACTCATTAATCCTTGGATTACACCATACAAAATGTTTGCTCAAGACGCTACTGTCCTTTGACTTGGTAGTTAAGCAGTACATCTAATTATGCAGATACAGATGTTATATGATATCTACCGCGTCGGCGCGATCTACCTGAACCGTGTGGTGTTGTTGTATGGGATCTACCTATGGCATGATCGATGGCCTCATTTTATTATACCTACATACTAAAAATCCTACCTTTTACGTTGTCCTTTCTAAAGTGAAGATCACAATGTATTTCTGTAATTATTCTTCACAATTATTTTTGTTTGAGTTGGTTCCACATATGATCAATAGTTCGAGTGTGGGCTCCGGTGGTGGGGGCGTATGGAAATCTCCCGAGTGTTCACCGTTTTGTGTTCGTATCTGTATTCCCCTAATGTGCTTTAAGCTTGCCACCTGTCGGAAACAATGGTGCTGCCAGTCGCAGTTTTGTTCCAAATAATTGGAAGTAACATTGCCATCTTCATTCCAGTATTCCGTCGGCTCTTTTACGTACAGTCTTAACAGTTTTAATCAGCTGAAGAGCGAGAGATTAGCGGTGTGTGTTGGTAGATAGGTACCGATCGGAGAGGTAGGTATCATACGACAACAACGATTGTTATGTAGATATCGCGTAACATCCAGTACCCTCTTATGCCCATCAAAATCCGTCCTAACAGTGTCCCTGAACTATTGGATCCAGCCATTTCTGATTCATACTCACCTTGATTTTCCCGTCATCACCCCCGCTTACGAGGTGGCCATCGTGGTACAGGAGCGTGATCACGTCGTTTTCATGTTTCCCTTCTTGTGCGCTACATGCCATCTTAAAACACGAGGAATCCACTTGCGCTGCCCTCTGTTTAGCTCTCCACGCCATTTCTCTTCTTATTTACGTACCTCGTTTGCTGTTACAGGTACCTACTCGAACGTTACTGCGGTCAACTTGTTGGTTTTATTACAATATTCAGTTGTACTACTTTAAGGGGGGGTTGTCTGTGGTCTTAAGGTGTGGGGATCACTTTATGAGAGGACGGGTCAAGACCTAGGAACGTTCTAGCTGTCGCCGCGAAAGACGCACTGCCCCGAGGTTCAGCTTCTTTCCCCCAAGTGGAACCCGGAGGATGTGCTATTTTTTACTTAGAATCTACCGGATTCAGTCAATTTTTTAGGCGTTCCCTCGTTATTAATATGGTAGGGCTTGCTTCCGGTTGAGTGTAAAGGGAAAGAAATGCTCGAGTCTCCCTTGCTTGGGTTGGAAAAAAAATTGCGAATTCCTCCTAAAACAAATTACACCCCATTTTGGAACTACTCCGACCGTACTTTCGTCCTTCTCATGCTGCATACCTTGAAATTTCCCTGTCCCCCAGCCGTTTCGAGCTACTTTATTAATAAAGCTGAAAGCCAACCTTCAGCCTTGAGAGATTTCCTCAATTTTCATGAGTTTATTTTAGGTGTGTACGCTGGCGAGATTGTTTAAAGGTACCTACTTTGGTACCCAAGCCTGTTCGGGCTCTACACTCAAGCAGGTTTCGTTGAACTGGGCTGTCAGTTGCTTATGGTTGATATCCATCTGAATTCTAAGAAAAACCGCGGCTTTGTACAAAACTGTTTGATTTTTATTTGCTTCAAGTGATTGGAGTTGAATTAATATCGCGCTTACCTGTATTACTTTGCTTCGTGTTTCTTTTGAGTGGTTATAATCAGCATCAGTTCATTTCCGACCTTATTAGGTGTTAATGTCCAACCTTACGTCTACTAGAATTACTTTTTTTGTTATTCCCGAAAATTGCTCAACACCTTGTTCGGCCGGTATGTTAATCTCGCAAGAGCTTTGCTTGTGGTGAGGCGTCTGAAGAAAAGGGGTGTAGGAGAGTTGTTCTTTGGTTGGTGTTGAATTTTTTGGTTGATCAAGTTTTTGGTTTATTATTTTCAATAATGAACCATTGGAATCGAGCATGAAAAAAAAAATTCTTACCCCCCTCAAAATTTGATGGTTTACGTTTCAAGGTATGTAGAATCCAAAACTGCAATAAAAAACGCTGCAAATCCCTGCACAACGGTTTATTATTTTGTATAGAATACCCTTCTGTTACAGATCACAGCTCTATGTATAGATAACCCGTCTATATAATATAATATGTACTATTCTATGCATATTATGTAGATCGCAGACCCTCCGTAGGTTAGTACCTAACCCCGTACTCGTTACTAGGTACCTACCTAAATCACGAGTTAACTGTTGCTAAAATAATTCTGCCGATGACAAACAGTCTAACAAAAAGAAACACACATAATGAAGTTCTGAAAAGAAATTGTTGATGAGGAGTGAAAAAAGTTGCAAAAGTACCTACCAACAAACTCCAGCCCCTTCTACGTAGATGGTATAATGAACCGTTGTGTAATAATTTACCGTTGAGTAATGATTTACCGTAGTGATAATTTACCCATCAATAATACTTCAACGTTTGTTCAAGTTTCACTACCTACCAACAAACTCCAAAAGAGCCATCATTTTTCAAGCGAAATAATATCACAGAACAACCAACTCGACTTCATACTCCGCCAATATAATCAGGTGATCCCTACCAATGATTGGCCGTATTCACAAATTCCTATTGTGGGCGCGTCTCTGGTTACGAGATTTGGTTTGAATTGTATACAATTTCATTCACACTGGAGTCGAAAATGCCTGTCGGTGCAAACTTCGGGGCCTTACTGTGAACGAACGGCTGGACGTACGATGCTCCGGATGGTCTTAAAAAACTCGCAAGTTCAAGAACTATTTAAAACCGTAAAAATATTCACGTAAAAAAATGGTATAGGCGTTTTGAAAATTTCAACCCCTATTTTGAACCCCTTAGAGATGACTCACAGTAACGTCGAGCTTCGAGGACCAACTAGACGCCGAACGGAACCTATAACCCGAATTTCATCAATTTTTTTTCATGGTAACTAAGAAAAGTGGCCCGTACGGCGTACGGCGGACAGACAGAAATATTTTTATTGCAGTTTTGGATTCTACATACCTTGAAACGTAAACCATCAAATTTTGAGGGGGGGTAAGAATTTTTTTTTTTTCATGCTCGATTCCAATGGTTCATTATTGAAAATAATAAACCAATATTTCTGTCTGTCCGCCGTACGCCGTACGCCGTACGGGCCACTTTTCTTAGTTACCATGAAAAAAAATTGATGAAATTCGGGTTATAGGTTCCGTTCGGCGTCTAGTTGGTCCTCGAAGCTCGACGTTACTGTGAGTCATCTCTAAGGGGTTCAAAATAGGGGTTGAAATGTTCAAAACGCCTATACCATTTTTTTACGTAAATATTTTTACGGTTTTAAATAGTTCTTGAACTTGCGAGTTTTTTAAGACCATCCGGAGCGTCGTACGTCCAGCCGTTCGTTCACAGTAAGGCCCCGAAGTTTGCACCGACAGGCATTTTCGACTCCAGTGTGAATGAAATTGTATACAATTCAAACCAAATCTCGTAACCAGAGACGCGCCCACAATAGGAATTTGTGAATACGGCCAATCATTGGTAGGGATCACCTGATTATATTGGCGGAGTATGAAGTCGAGTTGGTTGTTCTGTGATATTATTTAATTTGAAAAATGATGGCTCTTTTGGAGTTTGTTGGTAGGTAGTGAAACTTGAACAAACGTTGAAGTATTATTGATGGGTAAATTATTACTACGGTAAATTATTACTCAACGGTAAATTATTACACAACGGTTCATTATACCATCTACGTAGAAGGGGCTGGAGTTTGTTGGTAGGTACTTTTGCAACTTTTTTCACTCCTCATCAACAATTTCTTTTCAGAACTTCATTATGTGTGTTTATTTTTGTTAGGTACTGTTTGTGATCGGCAGAATTATTTTAGCAACATTTAACTCGTGATTTAGGTAGGTACCTAGTAACGAGTACGGGGTTAGGTACTAACCTACGGAGGGTCTGCGATCTACATAATATGTATATAATAGAATAGTACATAATGTATTATATAGACGGGTTATCTATACATAGAGCTGTGATCTGTAACAGAAGGGTATTCTATACAAAATAATAAACCGTTGTGCAGGGATTTGCAGCGTTTTTCTGAATGTTTTCAACGGTGTTGGCATGTCAGTAACTAGGTACCTAATAATATTTTGTCCAACTGAGTTTCGAGGCTGTTAAGAATAGTTTTTGTGAATAATAAAAGATCAGCTCCGAGACAGTTACTTTGCCATGCGTTACTTTGGTGTGTTACGCTTCCATTTTAAAAGTAGGAATGAAAAAATACCTAATGTCAATAAAGAAAGTGAAATAAATCGATTTATTTAGTTATCGGTAGCTTTATCTCTAGTTACACTTTGGCAGGCTTTTTCTTCCTACTTATTATTCATTCAAGAATCAAAACAAAAATGCATTTCCTCCCTAATCAAACGTTTCACCATATTTTTGCGTTCACGAACAAATTTGATTTCGTGCCTCTGTAGTTCATTCCTTGCTACCATATCATGGAAAAAAACAATCCTAAATAACTGAAATTTGGAAAAACATCTGCATGTTGATCCCCAAGTGTTATTATGTACTTGAATTTGATCGAAAGCCAACCGCAACTTTCTTCTGTGTACCTTCGCGAAAACATGAAATGTCCGAAACTTGTAGGGGCTAACTCTAACCATCCAACCGGTTTCCATGAAATTACAAGGGATCATGCAGGTTAGAACCCCGATGAATATAGTTTAGATAGGAATTTTAGGAGCGTTTGGGCATGCACAACACTGTTCAAATTAACATGTCAGGGAATTATGTAAGTTGGTGTAGGCGCTCATATCTTTAAATGCAAGTTTTACTCAAGTTTAGATTGTCCTACAGTTTTGAAGTAGGAGCATGAGCGTTTTCTTGGAATCCATTCACAACATCATCTCCTTGGCGCTGTCTAGTGTGATTGTGGCAGACGTGTAGGTACCTGTCAACTAATATGTAGTATAAATATATGAGTATTAGCTCCATGGCTGAATGACCTCTCCAACCATAAAACCTACCCGTAGCGGAAGCATCGTTGGAATTGTGGCTGCCGGAGTGGAAAGGACTTTTTGATCTTATAAATAGTTTCCAACGCCGGCCAAAAGTTTTCAAACATCTGGGACCATTTTTCTTTCACGCCTACCTCAATAACTAAAGTAGGCAAGACAGTAAATTATGCCGGGATTGGAGAGATATTTGCTCTTAGGAGGGATTTGCCTGTTATAATATTCAGGGTGAGTATCTTCAGGGATCTCTGCTCCGATCTCACGACTTCCTGGCAATCCTCATCGTCTTTGAATAATGATATGCTTGAATTTGGGATCACTCCAAAAAGTAGGTACCTAACGGTACTCATTGAACTTAACTTCGAAGCAGATTATTTTATCAACGGATTTTTTACGTACTGGAACAAAAACTAAGGACTCGTATGTGTTGGGTTCGAACCTTCAAAATTAGACTTCAATACTTACTGGGTTTACCTATTCGTAAATCGTGGTTTTGTAGCAGGAAGTAAAAAATTCATATTGGGCTGTTTGGGAAAAAACGTTGCGCATTAGTTCGGCATTTTATCCATTAATAGACTAGGTACCTACCTGTGTTCTGTGTAATAACGTGTAAAATGTAATCCGTCGATAAAATCCATTAATCTTACGTACCTGCGCTTTAGTTACCTACAGAATGTAGGCTAGTGCAGACAAACCGTATTTTCCAATCTCCGAGTCATGTCTGTGTGTGTGTGCATAAAATATTATAGAGCATCCATCCATTTTATGCGAGATCTTGTTGACTCACAGGCTGTTGTTTTATCGCAGTTGAATTCATGTTGCTTGCAAAATCTGTCATCATCTTTAACAACTGGGCTGCGAATCTTGCCGATTCGAATTTGCCCGCCTAATTTACAAGGCAGTGGCACGAGCATCCTTACTTCCTTCGTGACGTCATCACCCCTCCCGCCTTCCTCGACAATATTGCTCAGAGGCAGAGCTACTTCTGTTTACGTTTTTATCGCTTTAGACTCGCCATTTCCGCGTCCCGCCTTTTGTGTTCAAGTTTTCTGGACAATTTGTTTTATCCTTTCTGAAATACTCGGGTGAAATGATTAAATCAGTTGCTAGCTCTGAAATCTCAAATACGGAAGACTCAGCGGATGATGTAGTAAGTGGTTTTACTTGTTCTAAGTGACTAGTGTGATCGTATCGGAACGCGTGACATTCTTAGAATGCATTGCTTCGACATTCTTCGAATCATGAACCGTATGTTAGTGATGTGTATGTGACTTCTGAGGACTATCTTCATGAATTCGGGAAGTATCGACTTGTAATTGGTGTGCACCTGCAGAAACAGATTCCACCGTGTCGGCATGATTTCCGTTGTGCCTGCCATGTTTTCCTGAAGCGGCAGATGTTTTTGATGGTCTCAGGAGACGTACCTACGGGTTTTCAAACAGTCTTCATGTCTTCACATAAGTGAATCTTTTATGTTTCGTAACAAAGATGTACCGGTGTACCAAACATCTTCATAGATGTGAAGACGATTCGGCTGGTTCATACTGGTATGTGAGGACCCTAATGAAAGCGGATACTTGCCTCTTAGTTGGACGTCTTTAGATTCCATTTCCTAATAATTCTACAGATTCTTTTCATAATAATTATATGCATAATATATATTAAAATTCATTATAATTGGTACTTAATCACAACTTTTAAGTTAGGAAAGGAAGGTAGGATCCTAATATAAGTAGAGGATGTAAGAAGGTGAAATGATCCTAGTGAATTATTGTGGATGGTAGGTATGCAATACACAAGCTATATAATACACAAACCCATGAAATATGATCTGGGGTTGGTGTGTTGATATAAGACTTCCATGCTTTGTCACTTGATCGCCAAACGGACGGTATATTTTGATCAGTGATCTTCGATGAACTCTACTACTAACTACAAGATTCTTTATTAAGTTCATCTTAATATGCTCTTTAGTTTAGGTGAAAGGAGTAAACTATGGGAGTAAGCATAGATTCATTTGCATTAAAAGAGGCCTACAATCGAAGGTTCATCTACTACCTAGGTCTACTGGGTATATCTACTACTCATTGTTACGTACGATGTAAGTAAACGTACTCATGATCTGGACTTACATTTTAATTAGTTTTGAATGTGATTAGTGTCCATCGTCACTACTCGTCCGATCTCCCAGTAGTAGGAAGTTTCCCATTACTCGCCTTCCTTGGAATTCGCTGAACTCAAATCTAATTGGATTTATGGCCAAGGGATGTGGCTTTAAAGCTGTGGAAGGCTTCCAAAAATGACTAGAATAGTGGCGTGAGGTTGGATGTATTTGGAAGATATAATAAATTTTCAAAACTAATTAAGATGAAGTTCCACATCTCGAGTACCTACATTTGCGTTACATGAACGTATCAATATAATTTTTTAACATTTAAAATGTACCAAATTTATTATGACTTTCTGAGTCGTTCTCAAATTATTAGGATTTCAGGGGGTCCTTCATTATTAGATGGTCCTCATGAATTATAATGGCTTGTGCTTACCTTGATTTTACCGTCGTTGGCTCCAGTGGCCAAATGCCCTTTGTGATACACTGCGGTTACGATGTCTTCTGTGTGTCTTGAGTTTTCCGGAGCCACTTTGGCGATTTTCCCGGACAGTTGCTTGATTTCGGCTTCTTTCATATTGGGTTCCGGGACTTCGTTTCCCATAATCCTCACATCCATGGCCATATCCATGAATTCCATCCTGGTTGTTCTGCCGAACTAGAGTTGTATTCAGCTGTATGTGAGCGATTCATTCACTACTTCAGACAAGTATTTTTCGTTGTAAATCGTCACAGTGTATTGATGATTGTTTAAAGGATTAATCCATCTAAAGCAGTCAGGGAAAATAGGCTGTGTGGAATCCTACATTTTATGGTGTCGCTTCAAGAAATTCTATTGAGTAGGATGTCGTTCAAGATTTAGTATTAATTTGCACGTCTGTTCGCTGTGACGTAACGTACCTGGTCGTGGTCAGTTGTCACTGTAATCAGCTGGGACGAAGGACAACAATTCTCGCACTTGGAACTTGAAAAGTACAATAATACTATGGGATGCAGTAGTGTTGTGACGACTACTTCCACCACAATGAGAGCTAACTTCGTCTTTGCTCTATTAATGGCAAGAGTCTAGAACAGTCTGTTACTTGGGGCTAAATTTATAAACGATGGAGTAAAAGCCAGAACGCCCGCGCTCTTTCAAAATTTCTCCGGTACCCCTTGTCTAAATATAATCATTCAAGTTGACAGAGGCCCCACGATTAGCATATGGAGTACAATACTCTTCAATTATACTGTATACAGAGAACACCCCCACAGCAGTTTTTCCTGTCATTCTAGATGTTTTAAATATTTATTATTTTCCTGTGGTTTTAGGATGAAACCTCGAGTATCGGAAGTACAACGACTGACAACACTTCAAGGAGCGCTACCCCTACCGTCGATAGCCGGGGAACCCGGGGGCGGAAAGGCAAAAGGAGGCGAACCAAAGTTCTCCCTAAACCCAAGTTTCAATACAAATATGTGTAAGTTGATTGGTTTGTTGAAATTACTAATAATAACATTAGATCCCTTTTATTAGGCAGCTGGCTCAGAGCCTGGAATATGCGTGCGAGACTACTTATTTAATTTACATTTACATCGAAAGTGATGGTTTAATATACGTATTATTTCAAATGAAGTATTTGTTATTAAAAATAATTTAGTCGACTAAATTTAGGTCATTAAAAGTATTAAATAGGTCCATTTTACAATAAAGTTGTATGTGTTTTGCAAACCAGAGCTAACTAAAATGTCTTCATATTTGATTGTGTTTTTTGTTTGGAATGGTTTATCTTTTGTTGAATTTTTATATTTTTCTGATGTTTCGTGTTATCCCGTTTGTAGGTGTCATGTACAGGAAGATCATAATCAACCCTTGTTTGGCGTTCAGTTGAACCCCATGCTGTATAAACACAATAAGCTCATATTCGCTACCTGTGGAAGCAACCGAGTTTCAATCTACGAGGCTCCAGAGGCTGGCGAGGGAATAAAACTTCTTCAGACATTCGCAGATCCCGACGTATCCTTTTGAACCGAATCAAAGTATTGGGCGCTACCAACCGATTTGGCCGTTCGGAGCGCCACCTCCTTTCCCACTGAACAATCCTCTGCTATCTTGTAATATTCCAGTTATTTTTGTTGTAGCGGCTATTGTTGTCAGCATTTCATTTGAATCTCATATCTGTGTTCGTGGTTGAACAAAGTTTGTTTCAAAACCAATAGGATGTTGTAACAGCGGCTTTCATCACGATGATCTTGTATTGAAAGCACCGTTGGGGGCTGGACCATAGATTATACATATTATTACAACTATCCGGACAGAAGCTACTTACGATGGAAAACGCTGTCATCTCACCTTTGTAGGTTGTGGCTCGAAATTCAAATTCTTGAATATAGCAAGCTCCATTCGAAGGGGGAGGGGGTGAGTTGTTATTGAGTCGGAGTCGAATGTTTCCTTAACATCGAACTTAGACGGATGAAATATTCTATACGTGTGCCTGGAGCTTTGAAGACGACACTGGTAGACCACTTCTTGCCGCTGCAGGCCACCGAGGAGTTATCAGAGTAATATGTCCATCTCAACCTACTTTCCACAGAAATTTTAAAGGTATGATATGGTTGATTTCATCATTATCATAACAGATTCATGATAGCTTTAACAAGAGTCACCACTTAATTATCATCGAAATCACTGAGGCTAATTTGCTTCTTATTCAACCTACTATGCTGAAATTTGATTGTAGGTCTCATAGAGAGCTGCATGTCATGTTCTACACTATTCAAACGTTCTGTTATTTTAATGATATCTGATCATGATGGTTGTTAAATTCGGTTTGGTTCGCATGTTATGAATGAATATTGCAGTTTTTTAAATCAAACATTTGTGACCGTGGGTGGTTGTTAAATTCAGTTTGATTGTCATGTAATGGATGAGTATTGCAGTTATTTTTTAATCACACGTACGATGTATCTGAATCATTGTAATTCATGTTTTTGGATGACATGATTTTCTGTTTTGATAATGTTTGCAGGCCATGGCCACGCAATAAACGAATTGAAGTTTCACCCTAGAGAACCTAACATGCTCCTGTCAGTCTCCAAAGACCACACGCTCCGTTTGTGGAACATTAAAAACGATATCTGCATAGCCATCTTTGGTGGAGTTGACGGGCATCGAGATGAAGTTCTTAGTGCAGTAAGTTTTGCAACAGCTCTTTTAGGTTTAAATTTTGAATCATTTTAAGAATGATAGGCATTTTTTTGAGTAGTGATTGAAAGTCATCTACAGAGTTGAAGCTACGATGTTTATGTTGATAAGTATTATTAACAAGTATGTTTAAGTATTGTTATCAAGTTCAGCATAGCCGTCGAGAATTCCGTAATATAGAAAAGGCAGTACATAACAGTTTTCTTACTGGCGCCATCTCAGACACCAGTAGTTGCCATGATAACTGCTGAGGTGTATAACTCTTACCCACTAAATTTCATAACTTAAGGCTCCAAAATTAGCCGCTGAGAGGAAACCCAGATCCTATGTCGCTGCGATATTATTATATATATTGCGTACTACAAGAATTAGTTTTTATATCCCCCTCATTGATAAATAAAGAACTGATTTCAGGATTTTGATTTGGATGGGACAAAAATCATGTCGTGTGGCATGGACCATTCTCTCAAGTTGTGGAGATTGGACAAGGATTACATACAGGAGGCTATGAAAGCCTCGTACACCTTCAGCCATTCCAAAAGTAAACGACCGTTTGACTCCCTGAAGGAACATTTCCCTGATTGGTCAACAAGAGACATTCATCGAAATTACGTCGATTGTGTTCATTGGATGGGCAAGCAAGTGCTTTCTAAGGTATGTTAGTATTTTATAGAAGATCGAAGTTGAAAAACCCGAAGCTTCAATTTGGTTCACAAATGAATCCTCAGTGAGTACTTACAGGTTTGAAATTGTAGTACTTATAGGCTTGTATCAAAGTAGTTTATCATACATTTATTATACTCACTGCATTTGGTGGCGTCTCACTGAAATTCTTCTGCGCCTCTGAATGTTGGCTAAAACATGACTTTTACCGTAAAAATTCAGCTTAATAAAATAACTGTGAATTCATAGTACAAAGCCAAAACAGGTACTAACGCATCTCAATCTGTACTTACTTTAAAATTGAAAAAAGTTCCAGTATGAGGACACAAACCATCAGTTTCCTAGGCAGAGTGTACTTCTAAATCTTTCATTTGCTTATTTACTGTAATTTGGTTTCAGTCATGTGAGAACTGCGTTGTCCTTTGGGAACCAGGAAGGATCGGTGAGAAAGAGCTTAGGAACAATGACAGCTCCGTAACTGTGGTCCAGAGGTTCGAACTGAAAGACTGCGAAATATGGTTCGTCCGGTTTTCCTACGACCATTTCCGAAAAGTGAGTACACTAGCGTTGGTTCTGAATTATAACAGCGATTTGAATGCGCTACGATAATTTAATCTGGAAACATTTCTAAACATGCCAGAAAACAGGCTCCCAGGATCTGTTTCGAAATAACTAGTTGAGCTTTCTGTTGATCTGACTGAAAACACTGTATTTTGGAGTACTATGATTCAGAAGGAAAGGTTAGGGGTTGGTGTAGGTAAAACGGCATTCACGAGGTAAATGCTCCAGCTCAAGGAGACTTTGAAGGTAGCCAAACTAAGGGTTCGATTGTACCTACCTGAGTAGTTCTGTGTTAGTATTGTTTTCATTTTATATGTATCATAGACATTGATATGTGAAGGTTGAAAGTACTATTGAATCGAGGAAAAAAGCTACACGTCTTCAAAAGTCATGTATTTCCCCATTGCGTCTTTTAGTCGAAGAAGCGGTTTTTTGTATAACTTCCTTATAGTTTCTAACGTAGGTATAATTAGTAGTGTGTTGTGCCCATTGGCCTTATCTGGTGGAATAAACTGGAGGAGAGGAGGTGCAAGGTTACTTCACATGAATACCTGTTCTCAATTTCTGTCTGTGAAGAGCTGTGGATAGTGGAGCTAATTCCTAACCCTAAAGCCTCGATTATATTGAGCAAGTTTACAATGTTCTAGCCAGCGAATTCACTATCTACTAGTAAACTCGCCCACTGCATGTAATCATATTCACTAGTTCCTAGCGGATTGTAAACAATCTACCGAGAAAAGTTGAAAGCCGGGCTACTTTGCTCGCTACTCAGTGGCATTGTGGGCTTGCTAGCTATTAAACTAACCGTGTGTCACCATAGTTGCTAGTGAGATAGCTGTGAGAATCTCATTTGTCTACAAAATGTCGACGGAATTACTTTGCTAGCTAGTTGGCTACTGAGCGAGTGGAAAGTTTTGTCTCATCATCACTATCGCTCACACCGATTCGCCCATTCGTTAACTCGCTGGCTAGTAGGTTGTAAACTCGCTCAATGTAATCGAGGCTTCAGAACGGAATTAAAGTTGCTGGGAAAATGTGAAATTTGTTCCACTAACTCACCCATTTTTCTCTTCCTCTCGAATCAATGGAGTTCCCGTTCTTGAGTTCATCAAAATAGCAGCACTACAGAAAATACAGTATCCGAGTTCTTGGGGTGTAGACCTCTTTCCCATAGTAAAAAGTAAAGTAACAGCCATTTCAGGCTGGGTCTTTTCGTCCAACTGCCTTTCCAGCGTCGCGGAAGTGATCAGCTGTTCTCCAGAGAAAGGATCCCTTTCCTATGGAGCTCAGCTAATGAACCAAGTACTCCAACTAAACCAAAATGAAAACGATTCCACCTACCCACTGATTCAAAACTTAACAGACATTTTATGAATTTGGCTTCCTTTCTTTTGCATCGGTTCTGCCATCAGGTTCTATGAAAACCAGTTGATGATGTCCCTTAATCATTCTGTATTTATCTGCATTACACATCGTTCTTTATTTTGTTGTTTGAAGATTCTCGCAGTTGGAAACACATCCGGCAAAACGTTTGTCTGGGACCTCGACGGAAACGAACCTCCTAAAGTCGCTAATATCGTGTTGGCGCACCCCAAATGCACGACGGCCATTCGCCAAACAGCTCTCTCTCCAAACGGCAACGTGCTGCTCTGCATTTGCGACGACAGTTCCATCTGGAGGTGGGACAAAGTACCGGCCTAGGCATATAGAATTCTCGTTATTGTGAGGATTTATGTCCCACCAATCCGATCAGCCCATTCAACCTGCAAATTATGCATTTTGACGGCATGATTGGATCCTCCTCGTATGTTGTTTCGAGTATGTTAGTCATATATACTTACCTACGACTTTGGAGAGATCTCCATTTGAAGACAAGCGGGGGTTCTCGAATATCGAGGACTTATCAGTTATTGTACATTTAACTAGTTATATGTAGGCCCGAATCTTGATCTCTCACTACTTTCATCAAACGTTAACGTGTATTCTCAACGTGATGGAAAACATCGCATCTGACTACCTACAACTGTTCCTGTCTGTCTTTTCCTCTCATCTATGTTTACCGACGGAATATTTTCATTTTGAGATCACCAAGTAACCATACACAAACCATTTAGGATTTGCCTTACTTCAATCTGGTGGACATAAAACGGTGTGTTTATTGTCTTCATGTAACTTGGTCACTCGATTTTCTTCCAAGTCGATATCTTTGGGACAATGCTTTGCTGCTACTTCAGTTCGAAAATCGTAACAATAAGCGCAAGCATAATCACTGAAGGTTGCCCCAGAAATTAAGTCTCGAAGGCGCTGTGATTGAGGTGATTTGTTATGTATTTTTAAAATGTTTTCCGATTCGTCAGCAAATCGAAATTTTGTCAAGTGTGGGTCGCTGCATATTTGTGTTCATTGAGTTCTCTTGAATCTTCCGAACGTTTTATGTATGTGATTGAAGATTTTCGTTTGACACTTTCCTTTCTCAAATACAAAATTTTGAGACTGAAAGGCTAAATTGTGATCTGGATTCCAAGATTTATTGTTGAAACTGATTATGAGAGCACAGTATTGCGTTATTGTATCGTTTAACTTGAAGAGAAATAATGTATTGGTGGTATGAGTGTAGGAAAAGGTGAGGCTCAAAGTGCTGAAGCAACGAAATGTACAGAATGAATAATGGTGGCGATAGAAACCTATAGAATTGAAGATATTGTTAATATAGTGTAATAAATTATATTCGTTCTTACGAGCTTTGTTTATAAATTGTTCAGTGCCTTCCTTCTTTATAAAAGGAACCATTAAAATTCATCAGACTAACGTTAAAACCGTTCAATTAACGGTAGGTAGTTCGGATTCGTTTAAACCTGTGTTGCTAGTTATTGTTGTGGTCAGCAGTTCGTTTGATTTCTTCTGGTAAAAACTGAGGCTTATAGCGGGGTGTATCAAACATCAACATTCTGATAGATTTTTCTTGTTATCCGTAGTATAGGTACCTAGCCCATTTAGATATCAGTTTTTGAAATCTGAAATGTGGACAGAGGGTAAGATGCTGCCCAATCGGACCTGGGCCTGTGGTTATTTGGTTATGGTCGGCTCTGGCACACAGGACGCTGTTTCTCGTGGCGATCAGCAAAATGGCTACACGACACAAAGATATGTCTGCGAGTGAGTGATCCAGTGTTGTGGTTTTTGGCAGAGCAGTTTCACAGTGTTTCTCTTAATTAGTATTTCTGACGAGGAGGAGCTCCTGCTTCGTTCAGCTCTAATAGAAAAACGCTGCAAATCCCTGCACAACGGTTCATTATTTTGTACAGAATACCCTTCTGTTACAGACCACAGCTTTTTATATAGATAACCCGTCTATATAATATGTACTAGTCTACATATGTAGATCGCAGACCCTCCGTAGGTTAGTACCTAACCCCGTACTCGTTACTAGGTGCCTACATAAATCACGAGTTAAATGTTGCTAAAATAATTCATCCGATGACAGAAAGTAACTAAAACGGCAAAAAGAAACTCAAATAATGAAGTTCTAAAGGAAAATTGATGATGTGGAGTGAATTAGATGCCCCTTCTGCGTAGATCACTGTTTTCTGTGATCAATACCTATAATGAACCGTTGTGTAATAACTTGCCCATCAATAACACTTCAACGGTTGTTCAAGTTGCAAAAGTACCGATCAACAAAATCTAGCCCCTTCTTGGTAGATGAACCGTTGTGTAATAATTTGCCGTTGCGTAATAATTTATACCCATCAATAATACTTCAACGTTTGTTCAAGTTTCACAAGTACCTACCAACAAAATCCAACAGTCCATCACTTATCAAATGAATTAATATCGCAGAACAACCATCTCGACTCCATACAGCCATCCTTGATTATAATCAGGTGCTCCCTAGCGATGATATCCGGGCCGCATTAATACCGTTTGATTCACGATCGTGTTGACGAAGCTTTTTGGTGCACACGAACGGCTGGACGTACAATGCTCCGGGTGGTCTCAAAAAATTGTTTAGCTCAAGGCAAATTTAATAACGTAAAAAAACCATACCCTTCTATCGGAAGTTTTCGAGCTACGGCGTTCTGAAAATTTCAACCCCTATTTTGAACCCCTTAGAGGTGACTGACAGTGGTCGCGAGCTTCGAGGACCAACTAGACCCCGAACGGAACCTACAACCCGAATTTCATCAATTTTGTTTCATTGTAACTAAGAAAAGTGGCCAGTACGACGTACGGCGGACATACAGAAATATTTTTATTGCATTTTCGGATTCTACATACCTTGAAACGTAAACCATCAAATTTTGAGGGGGTTAGATTTTTTTTTCCATACTCGATTCCAATGGTTCATTACTGAAATTAAAAGACGATACATTTTTGTGCAACTGGTGTGAAGTGTCGTACAAATACGCGTACTTTCTCACCTTTTCTGTCGATAGTTCCGTTTCTTCACCCATGTTGGGAAAAACCTGTGAAAGAACTGATATGGATGAGGAGAGACGAGGCTGACAATGACGAAGTCCACAGAAAACTCACTTCGGGTTCCCCTAGCAAGATTCCCCAATGATGTAAACCCCCTGGATCACCCGATAATTTTGTGATTTTGTATGAACGTGTATGTGGTACTCGAATCTCATGTGACCTTGGCTGCACCATATGAGCAAATTTTCGAACTAATATGAACACGGGGTGTCACATTCATTAGGCCTCAGGCTGAACGTATCTAGGTGCATAGAACAGACTGGGTCCCCACCACGACCGACGCTGGTGGTGGAGGAGGTATCGTTGTCTTGCGTTGTTCTACAGTTGAGGTCAACACATTATGTTCGACCTCTGCCTACCCACCTAGCGAATTTGCAATTATATTCATTCACCTAAACCCAAATTTAACCCCTTTTTATATGATTTTTTTACTAAATAATCTCGTTGTGCCTTGGTATCACTTTTGGTGAATTATTTATATTACTTTTTAGCCATTTTTACAGAATTTCATCCCATCTCAAATTTGACCCCTCCCCCCCTCCTTTCATGTGAATTTTTCATTTATTGAAATGGTCTTTTGCTTCAATTTACTATTGTATATAATTTTGGAGAAATAGTATAATTTTATGCTATTTTATTTAACATTAATATGTTTTTGGGATTTGGTAGGTTGTTGCGAGAAGTGAAGCTCCAAGTTAAGTCCAGAGCCCCGCGTTTTTTCGAAAGTGTTTCCTTGGAAAAACTCTGTTCCCGCTTCTAGTAGACAGAAGACCGGTGGAATCTGAATTCATAATATTGTTTACCTTCTGGAGTTCATTGATGGAGGGAGAACTACCTTCCTACTGTTCGGGGTAATTTCGTGAAATCGCCTATCAGCTAACCCCCCACCATATTGTCACATGACCGTAGTAATTTGGGCATATGTTTGGTTAACAATAATAGTCGTTTCGATTAAAATTGTCGTTTTATTTTTTTAAACAACTTGTAACAGGCAATTATTACCAGGTAGTTCACGAACAATATTTTTGCGTTTACACGTTATTTTTCATTACATAAATAGAGAGCAGCCTCTGCACTAGTATTTTATGTACATTTTTTGTCAATAATAGGTATCTAAATTTAAGGGGATAAGTACCTGTAGACGCATAAAAATCCATTTCCAAAAATCATCTTTGACCACATTGCAGCGCCTATAATACTGTAGAGTCTGGAGATAATTGCCGAATAGTAAGTTATGAATTATATGGGTACTATATATACAACTTAGCTGTTGATCACATTTTTTCCCTTTTTTAAACATAAATATTCGATTAGCGTCTCACAGTTTATTTTCATAGTCTATCGAAAGCCAATACGAAGATGAGACTTTATCACTAGTCGTTTCACTACTATCGGGGGCAGGGTGATGGAGGGACGCCTATGGGAAGACCAGGCACAGTTGAACTTGGCGCCCGTTCCGTGGGGTGTCTGCGACCAAATCCGTGTTTCAGGCAGCAGACACCATTTTTCGGGCAGCTTCCTTCGCTTGAATCGGCCTTTAGTTGTACAGGACGCCTGGGATGGGGCCTCGACGTGCAGCAACATGTGCCTCTGGGAGGAGGCACCGCTAGAGTGCAGTGGCGTCCCTCGCCCAATGTCAATGCCACTTGGCTTTTTGAGCAAAGATATCTGCCCTCAAGTTCTGGGCAAAGCAGATGCCTAAGATCTGAAAACAATCAAATGTACAAATGGTCAAAATTGACATGGTGTTGGTGTACTACATGAATTCCAGTATGAAATATCCTCACAAACCTCAACTCCTGTACCTCAGCCTTCACTGGGGAAAGCACCTAACCAAGTTGATATATTCTGTATTCACACATTCAAGCATCACCAAGTTGCTACATTCATGTTTCCCACCATGTTGAAAGTAGAATGGATTCTTCTTTCATTTAAAAAGGAGAAAGTCCATGTGTCAGACCCTTGGGTAACGCTCATTGCACCTGGTTTGGGTTTATATACCTACATATTTTTGTTAAAGATACGTGAAGGACAACAGTAGAGTTGAATATGGGGTCAATTTTCTTTATGAGGGCTTTGAAAATCCAGATTTCAGATAAGAAGCACATACATGGCGTCATCTATAGTGGACTAGGGCTGAGCGCCTTGCACTTGCCAAGTGGCTATGATACATTTTTACTGCAAGGGATACATAATTATGCAATCTGAGACTTTTGACGTGCATATCAAGCCACCAGACTCATTCAACCCAATATCAAAGGAAATTTATCCAGGTCGAAGATTCCAAAACGTAGGTGGACAACAAGAAGCCAGAGCACCTTTCGGAACAATGCGCCTAAATAAGAAGTGGTTGGGCTAGGTATTCTCCCACCATCTCGCTATGCAGAAACAGAACAGATTGTCTTCAGTACCTACGAGTATCATTTAATGAAGTCATTAACTTCCATGGAGTGTTCCCGAGAGTAACCTGTCATCCCCAGATAAGCCTACCAACCCACTGCCTGCACACTAGAGATTCGGTCAAGTTTCGCATTATCGGGGGGACTGATTTCACACTCGACGAAGGGCCACGCCAAGTACATCAGCCTACATCAGATTTCACAAACGGTCAGTCAACAGCCAATACCAATTCAGAACAAATTCATCATACGAGACGTAGGTAGACAGGGACAATATACAGTACAGTTTTCCCAGCACACCAAAAAATTACGGGGATGTGAAATTGTGGTATTCTTTCATGTTCCTAAGCACTTCAAAGGGCATTGCTGTAAATATATCTGGGGGCTGAATAAATAAATAACATACTAATCCTGCAGAGGGATTAGGATTTGAATTCACGTCGCTTCTTAAGCGTAAGTTACGATTAAAAAAAAAAATTGTAGAAGAATTTAAACAAATTCAGCAAGTACCTACCAGAAGTGCTTGTTTTGCATGGTGACTACCCATTCAACATCTATGTGGAGCAGACTGTACCTTCACGGCAAAACGATGGATGAATATTCTATGGGCACCATCTGTTGTTTGTTAAGAACTTGCCATCTTTCAGTGAATCATTACATACATGATTTTTAAGCAGCCGGGGTTTTCTGAATTTTCTTTTTTAAATCTTGACGTTGTTTCAAGTTCTTGCAGAACACCGATACCTAAGTAGTTTTCTTCCGACCACTCATCCCTAACTACTAGTTCCAAACTTAGGTTTTCCACCTAAATCGCGTCAAAAACTGTAGAAGGAATGGTCTCGACTTGACCTCGAACAAGTCTACGTACTATGTTTTTAATATGCCCTTTTACTACACATTTATGTACTTTTTTAAAGCGCATTATTTATCAAAACGACGTTACAGGTTTGAAAGAACAAGAATATTTCCAGGACTTCCGGATCTGTAGACCCCTAGGCTGAACCTATGGTGTGGGCCGTCGAGTGGTAGTGGAAAACATCATTTCGAAATCGCTTTTTAAAGCACTTGGTTAAAATCCTTGAGGTAAACATAATATACAAATTTGTATTAAATCCTTAAATCTTATATAAATCTTACAAACATCATAATATGTTATATAAATTGAAATAGTTCAATCTGCTTCAATATTTAATTTGCTTTTGTGTGATGCGGATGTACTTAAATCACCCCTTGCTATTTCTAACACGTATTAATCGCAATTCATCTAGTTTCGCCTCAATAACAGTAATTAAACAATTTTTTCCCGTGGGTAGAACCATAGGTTTATATACATACTCGTAGGTACCTACTTTGAAAATGTGGGCCATCCTGTGTTCAACAGTGACAGATTTAACGCTCTGCCAACTTAATTAATCTGAAAGATTAGTAAGAATGTCCAAGAATTTGTCTAATGATGAAAATTATTATCGGTAATCCTCCCAGTAATATTCTAGGTCAACTTACGCAGGAAATGAGACCACCTCTTCCTCATCGACCATCTTAAGCCGTTCAATTGTTTATTCAATGCTTGAAATTAGAATTGTTTTACATGCCTGTAGAAATGAGACGACGATGGCAGAAATGACTATGAGCAGGAGGTTCCGCTCGACCCATTCTTCGCCTGCTTGCACGCAGCCCTTCTCGTTGATGTCTTTCAGACCGTATTTCTTTGAACATTAATCGTCAACAATCAATCATTTGACTACTCTCCACTTTTATAATCCATGCTCAAGCATTTTTGCGACCCTCCACCGGTGATCAGAATCGATTTCCTACCTGTTTGGTAGGTGTTACTAGTGCACCGATTTCAAGGTCTGGTTACATCAGGTCCACACTCGCACACTCAGGTAGCAGAACTATACAAGCGACTATTAATCTTAGATACAAATGTTAGTGTGTGGGAGAGTCAAGTAGGCATTCATAAAAACCATGTTAGTTCGGTTCTTCCTATTGACTACCTGCGTTAATCAGGACATACAATTTTATAAGGAGGACAATTAGCAACCTCTCAACGCCAGTTAAACATTTCAAACCAACGCCAACTGATATTTTAAATAATTACCTCACTGATTTGGCCATTAGACCGTTTTGGCTTCCATTTTATTCATTTGTATTAGGCTGTTACATAACTTCGTGGTAAGCTGATTGGTCTATAAGTGAATAGGTGCCTAAGATCTGTGTACTAACCGAACTATTCGCCCAATCTAGTCTGTTCTATCAAACTCTTGTGGAACCCCTGAGAAAACCGTACAAAATACCTGCCAGCGGAGTGGCGCAAAGCCCCCTACCTCCAAGCATAGTTCTGTATAGATCATTGAACTGTAGGTATGATTAGAATGTGAAAACGTTCGTGAGACGTACCTACTGTGAATCCCCTCTAGATATTTTCTATATTTTACAGAAACCCGGTATGTATAGTTTTCTCGTGCAGAATATGAGGCAATTTTTCAGAACATCCGTTGAGTAGATGGGTTTGGTCATAGATGGTCCCAATTTTTTTAAATATCATTATTTTTTCATATTGTCGGTGTAACGGAGAGCTTTCCAAAAAGGTAGGGTCGGAAAAAGGAGAAGGAAAAAGCGTCTGACGTCATCTTCCTTCTCGCTACCGCACATGGGAACAAAGATGACGTCATGATTTTTTTTCTTTAGCTCATTCCCACCAAACTACTCGGACGGATTTCGGAGCTGACAATTATGATCAGAGCCCTTCAAATGCCACATTGCCATGGCGCCATACAAAAATGCCATATTCTGCAGATTTTTTGTAAAATGCCATATTCTGCCGATTTTTGGGAAAATGCCATGTTTGTACCATGTTTCGCCTTTTTTCGCCAAACTCCTTCAAAAAAAACGTAAACCATCAAATTTTGAGGGGGTAAGAATTTTTTTTTGCATGCTCGATTCCAATGGTTCATTATTGAAAATAATAAACCAAAATTGAAGCGAAAATTTCTGAATGACATGAGGTTTCTCGAACCCTGAGGCCATTAGTGTAGAGGGATTACTAATGCCTCTAACCCTTTTGGAATGGGGTGCTTCCTGCACGGGTCGCCACTCTGTCTGGTGAGGAAGCCACTCTGAAGGAAGGCTGGGAACCTGCTGATGTCCTCTATGAAATACGCCCCGGCAACATCAGCTGATGTGGAGAGGACTTTCTCAAAAACCTTCTGAGTGATCGACTGCTGGGATTTTCAATGGAAAGCGTTGCAGCACGCTTGTTGTTGTTATTTAATAATAATAGGTAATATTAATTAATTATTTGTATAAAGCTATGTAAATAAAATAAATTATTTAGTATAATTAACTTGTATGTTGTGATATTATCCTCTCAGAATAGCTGGGGTGGTCGGAGAGGGTTGAAAAATAAGTGCCATATTTGGGCCAAAATAAGTGCCATATTGCCATATTTTTTTAGGGCTCTATTTCACAAAAATAAGTGCCATATTGTGAAGGGCTCTAGGGGTTTTCGAATGTGTTAAATTCGATTCTGAGGTCAAAAGCAGCAAGTCCCTTCCGTTCCGATTTCACGCGATTTTGAGAGTAGGTAGTTGTTAGCTGGCCAACGATACGACCTACATCGATTAACACCCAGATGAAGCTGTAGTAAATCCTGAGGATGGGCAATTGAAATAGCTGGGATTACTTACTATAAACTGAACACCACGTGATCGCGTCACGTCTCTCAAATAACCTTCACATTCCTATCATCAACCAGTCAACGGTCCGTAAATCCGCGCAGGTACTGGTCCCGAGGAGTCCACGTGCCCGCATCTCAGCAGGTAATTTTTGTCATACTTTCTTTCATTCTTCCACCTGTTGAGTCACCTACCTGGGTGATGCAGAGTGCGACGGCCACTCCGGCTACAGGTATGAGATTGGCCTCCACCCACTCCTCTCCCGCCCGCATGCACCCTCGCTCGAATATGTTGCGCTCCTCGCTTTGTGTGGGTGAGAGGTTGGCCCAACTGTCAGCGAACTGCTCCAACACCAGGAAAGAAAACAAAAGCCTCGATTTCTGTTAGTGAGTTCAATCATGCACTAAAGCTATGTTATCAATGCATGCAGTGCTGTACATTTATGTGCGTGTACCACCACATTTCAGTAAGGTAATTATGCCAAGCGCTCAAAATGCACAACTAGAGAGGGTTGGGTATGCGCATAGGTCGGAAACGTCGGTTTGAGTAAATAATCTCGTTTAGTTCTTCCTATATGGTATGCTGGTATGCAGAATGTTTCCTTTACAGAAGGGATACAGAGAAGAGGGTACACTTATAGATTGGGTGTTTGGAATACTGTAAAAATGTCGTGGTGGTAACAGTACCTAGTGGCAGTATTTGGTTCAGGGGAGAAGCCCCCCCCTTATAATTTTGGTTTCAACTAGAAAAATAGGTACCTACTATACCTAACTTCCTATGACTCCAAGTTCCGGCTGGAGAACTGAGGATCACAGCCATGTCTTCCCTGGATTTGAGGGTAAATTCAGTACATATCCACAGGTACCTATACCACTTGAACCTTCGCACTTCTCGTTGCTTCATATGCTATAGGTATCATTTGAATGAGTGGTTCTCATGAAATTCTGACATTTACTTCCGAGAATAATACCAATCATACGACTCGAGTACTTACTTCCTCGTGGGTAATTATATCGATACCTGATACCTACTAAGGGAATTGTGTTTTTTGTTGCGTTTTTTCAGTATTGAACGATCACGTTGATAAATTCATGATGCTTTAGTACTGACACGTATGAGTAAGTAAAAGATAGCTTTACCAAGCTACCCGTCTCCTTTTCAAGTAAACGATAGACGTAGCTACAACACCATGCGCATACCTACCTCATCAAAGCTAGAATATTATTTTAGTTCTCCAGTCAAGCAACACAATAATTCGGTATTTTACTGTTCACTATGTTCATTAATCATTACACATCTAATGTTAGATCCCTGTTGAATTACTCATCTAAACTGAACAATTAGATGAAAGGCAAGAAAAAAATTTAAAAAAAAATCATATTAGGAACTGAAAATGGAGAGATGGGATAAGTGTCACTTACTAACAATGAATTAAATGTACTTGAAAACACAAATGGCATGTCATGGCCCCTTAGTGTCACAGGGACGTCCATAAGTTAGTTTACTTACAAAGGGACTTGATGGAAGTTTGCTAACCTAAAGCATGCTCTTTCACCAATCACTTTACGAAATTTGGTAGCAAAAATGTTCAACCTTTGTATGAACAACACACAAGTCGACGTTACCAGTTGGAGTCGAATGAACAGCAGCAATTTTTCGCTTGGGGTTCTGAAGTTACTTTTCCGAAAATGTATAAAGGCAAGATTATTATTGGAAGCAGTACTGTAGCTTCGGTAAATTCAACCCCTTCAAAATAAAGCGTCTATGTGAGAGTAGGTATATTTGATTTTTGTTTGTTATAAATTAGTAATGAAGCTAGTATTGTAGTTCTTACTGAAATTTAAAACGAGTCTGCTTGAGCTTACGAACGGTGCATAGAGGTTTGCTTAATACATAGTGGATGGGGCCCAATAAATATATGCATATATAATTTATGGGCGTCCCCAATCAGTTTGGGTATCGGTTTAGTTTACTAGGTATTTCTGAAACTGATTAGTAAACTGGATTATCAGGTAGGTATAACCATAATAAATATTACGTTCGGAATCGAGGGTAAGCATTTTAAATGAAAAATTTCTTCTCCAGAATATTTTTTACTGTAGAACATTGATTTACTGTTGTGTCTACTTAGTTTTGTTAATTAAAATGGCAGTAATACTTACGTAAGCTTCGTTGTGGGCTTTTCGAACGTCGTACCCGCATTGCTTATTTTTAATTATTTCCTGCAACATTGATAAGCATTAATAACAACGTTAGCATAATACCTTGTACATTTTTTTTTTACATTTTCATGTCTTAGCTCTGGCACATGAACTGAAAATTGCTCACGAAAAATTGTTACGAAGAAATGCTCACGAAAAATCGTTACGAAGAAATGCTCACGGATACTTTTCTGATGATTTTCGCTTACAACCGAATCGTTGCTACGGAACTTTATCTTCGCCATTTTGCATCGTACAAAAATCGTTCACCACACGTTGGAAAGCTCTTGATTTATCTGACTCATCACCTCACCACATCTCACGCTGCCAATTTCCTCCTCCATACATCCCTGAGAAGCACTGATTACGAGCTTGGTGTGATGCAAAAACTTTTTTGGAGGGCGTTTCCAAAATGAACATGACGGCAGATTATGGTTGGTAGAACTACTATCAGAAGTAGCCTCGCCAGTGCCATAATGTTCTATTGGAGCCGTATATTTACTAGTTTGCCGATGCCACTCGTAGACATGAAAATGGTTTCCCGTCGTTGCATACATGTATGCAACTTCTTTCTATGAGCTTTCAAAGTTTCGACAACGAGTGACACTGGCAAGGGGTCCTCGTACCATTATGCTTACATTGCTCATGAGACCTTTACTCTTTCTTTCTTAGTCCTACTAAACTATTTTTAACACCTATACCTATGCCCTTTAACAACAAATGATATGGATGGTCGTCGACAACCTAGATATATGAAGGAGGGTTTAGAAAAACTGATCCATGTCAGTATTTACAAATTTGAGCGCTTATTGCCACGATAAATGTTTCCTTTCGGAAACCAGCGACAACTTTTTCGTTTTTACTGCCTTCTCTCTGACATTACCGCACATGTGCCTACTTGTTTTGACAATTTCAGCGTTAGCTACTGTGTAATTAATTGTCGTGGTGAGACGTCCTAGTATGACCCATGAAGCTGTTGAGCGAACTTCTCTCCACCCAAGGTAGGGATGGGATATCTAAAGAAAATATCGATATTGATATCAAATGAAAAAATCGTTATCGACATAAAATCGAATGAAAAACATCGATATCCGATATTACCGTATGGAATTGAAATACCGAAATAAATCATCTAAAAAAAAGCTGCAAATTATTACACAACGGTTTTCTTTGGTCAGTACCCTAGAGCTTCCCCCGGGAAAGCCCTAAATGGTGTACTGGAGCCGGCCCGGGAATTAAAGTTTCATACAGATGCGCTGCATTCAATAATTAATTATGTGTAGTTATTCATGAAGCATAAGTCAAATAATGAACCGTTGTGTAATAATTTACCTGTATAGATGCCCCTTCTGTGTAGATAGTATAAACCGATAGTGTAGTTATAAACCGTTTTGTAATAACTTACCCAATAATACTTCAACGTTTGTTCAAGTTGCAAAAGTACCTATCAACAAAATCCAAAAGATCCATCATTTTGGTTTATTATTTTCAATAATGAACCTTTGGAATGAGTATGAAACCCCCCCCCCCCCAAAAAAAACGTGATGGTTTACGTTTCAAGGTATGCAAGAATCGGAAAATCGAAAAACATTTCTGTCCGTACGCCGTACTTAGCACTTTTCTTAGTTACCATGAACCGAAACTAATGAATTTTGTTTTTTAGGTCCCGTTTGGGGTCTAGCTGGTCCGCAAAGCTCGGCGTTACTGTCAGTCATCTCTAAGGGGGGGGAAATCGAGGTTGAAATTTTCAGAACGCCGTAGCTAGAAAACTTTAAATAGAAGGGTATGGGTTTTTATAAACATTTTAAAACTGATCTTGAACTAAAGAATTTTTTGAGACCATCCGGGGCATTGTACGTCTACCCGTTCGTTTGCACCGAAAAGCTTCGTCAACATGATGGTGAATCAAACTGTATGAATCGGGCCCAGATTATCATTGCTAGGGAGCACCTGATAAAATTAACAAAAAAAATCTGTAGTTATTCATGAAGAATGTGACAATCGACAGGCTGTCCCATATTAAGAACGATGGATTGATCTCAGTTTAAATTTCTCCCTTGAGAGGGAAAAACATTAAATCATGTTTAATGTTTTTCCCTCGCAAGGGAGAAATTAGATATAGTTTTTTAATGTCAAGTATATATCTCTACAAGTATAATGTTGCATTTACTGTACTTATTATAGAACTCGCCATCAACATATGGTTGCTACAACAGAAGGTAGTAACTGTGTAGTAACCAATGAAAAACGTAGCTATTGACTCTTGTTAACATGTTTAATGTTTTTTTTTTAGGGCTGGGGGTCATTCTGTGAATTCCGACACGCAAATATGCAACGTTTTTCATTGGTTACTACACAGTTACTACCTTCTGTTGTAGCAACCATAAAGAATATCGCACTCGAAAGAAACAAGAGTCTTTCGAGCTACGTTCTTTCGAGTGCGATATTCTTTATGGTTGCTACAACAGAAGGTAGTAACTGTGTAGTAACCAATGAAAAACGTTGCATATTTGCGTGTCGGAATTCACAGAATGACCCCCAGCCCTAAAACATTAAACATGTTAATAATCGCGGACGGCCGTATGAAGTCGAGTTGGTTGTTCTGTGATTTCATTTGAAAAAAGATGGATCTTTTGGATTTTGTTGATGAGTACTTCTGCAACTTGAAGTATTATTGGGTAAATTATTACACAACGGTAACTTATTACACAACGGTAAATGATTACACAACGGTTTATTATACCATCTACGTAGAAGAGGCACCTATACAGGTAAATGATTACACAACGGTATTTGCCGTATGCTTCATGAATAACTACAAATAATTAGCGGTTGAATTAATGAATCCCGCGCATTTTTATGAAACTTTAATTCCGGGGCCGGCTCTAGTACTCGATTTAGGGCTTTCCTGGAGGGAGCTCGAGGGTATTGACCACAGAAAACAGTTATCTACACAGTAGGGGCATCTACAGAGGTAAATAATAAACCTTCGTGTGATAATTTGCTATGTTTTTCAGTGAAATATTATCACAGAACAACTAACTCGACTTCATACAGCCATCCGTGATTATAATCAGTGCTCCCTAGCGATGATATCTGGGCCGTATTCATACAGTTTGATTCACAATCATGTTGACGAAGCTTTTCGGTGCAAACGAACGGCTGGACGTAAAATGCTCCGGGTGGTCTCAAAAAATTCTTTAGCTGAAAATCAATTTAAAACCGTAAAAAAAAGTTTTCTAGCTACGGCGTTCTGAAAATTTCAACCCCTATTTTTCACCCCTTAGAGATGACTGACAGTAACGCCGAACTTCGCGGACCAACTAGACCCAAAACGGGACCTAGAAACCAAATTTCATTAAGTAATTTAAGAAAAGTGCGAAGTACGGCGGACGGACAGAATTTTTGTTATTGCATTTTCGGATTCTAACTACCTTGAAACGTAGGTAAACCATCAAATTTTTAGGGGGCTAAAATTTTTTTTCCATGCAATAAACCAGTAGTAAGCCACACATTATTATATTAAAATTAGGTTGACATTTTGTAAGCCGAAGTCAGTTATGATTCGGATTCGGATTTCGTATCAGTCTAGAGGTTTGGTTACTGTGCATCAACCTGTATTTTAGTTTCTCTGTGTATCAATTTGTCAAGTTTTTTATTGAACGTTTGTTTTTGCGTTTCGGTTTTTGTGCAGTTCAATTTGCTCACGATCCGCCACGATCACATCTCGTTAACGTTTTAACGTTTTTTTAAACTTTTATAAAAAATTTTCTTTCCTTTTAAAGTTGTTTGTGGTGCTTTTTTCAAATTGTGGTATTCAATTTGTTTTGTACCTACAATCATGTGAAAATGAAGTAGGTAGTTTTGAAGTTTTGTTCAAATAATATTCAGTTAGTTTTGTACCTACCTACATGTTGTGAAAATGAAATACTTACCCACATTTCTGTTCATTCCTATTCCTTACGGATTATTTTGAGGATTTCTCTTTATTAAAAAAAAGAAGATAATAAATTGGAGGTAAATATCGATATTCCGATATTATTGAAGTTAAATTTATCGGATATCGGAGGAAAATATCGACATTTCGATAATATTGATATCGATATCCCATCCCTAACTCAAGGCTGCGAGACAATGAGTAGCCAAGTAAAGAGCGAAATGATCAGGTCGAATTCTGATCCTTGCATTGAAGGACAGCTGATCACATCCGCGACGCCAGCAGGGCACTCGGACGAAAAACCCCGGCCAGGAATGGCCGATTACTTAATTTTACTGTATAATGGTTTCTTCCTGAATGATTTGAGTGCACGGGAATCCAAAGACCACAAAAATGCAACACTTACGTTTGGTTTCCGCTTGCAGCACGAGAAGGGAACGCCGCAAGCTTCCCGGCTTCCAACCGTCTGTGACGAGCAGTTGAAGTAATTGTTCTTGTCCCAGTCTTTCGGGCCCTCGATCCCGCAGCACTGCAACTGTAGAAAAAAAAAATTATTATTATAGGTAGGTACCGATCTACGAGTATCATGTCGAAGGATAACGTCGGGTGGAAAACCTCTGAAATGAGAGTGACCCGATTTCGCCTCCGAAATGGGCGCTCGCCTTCCGACCGAGAAAAAAAAACTGTCGTTTTAGTCAGTGTTGTGAAGTAACGGCATTTCAATCAGCAGAGGAGTGCGAAACGGAGCACAGGAAACTGTCAGAGTAAACTTAGTGGAGATAATGAATAACAATTCCACCGCAATAAGTGGCAAGGCGCCATAAAAATAGGGCACCCCACCGTTCAAGGGAAGTGGACAAAGACACCTACATATTACGAAGGAAAACGCAGGTACTGTCTGGGTAACTGATTTTACAGGTGAGGAAGTGTACCTACCTACAATTTAGTGAATTTATGAATCCATCTTCCATTAACATTTCAGCCAAATATATTGATTTGCTGAACTATTGCTGTGCAATATAGAACCCACAGGAAGATAATATAGATTGTCCCAAAATTGGTACATACTACCGAGAACTGTTCACTGCTTTTGAATACATTGGTTCACAAGCGGTTGGGTGCACTTTCCATATCTTTTATTTACACGCTCCGCTCATTTAAAAATATGTATTACTGGGAAATACAGGATGAGCTTGACGGAAATATGGTAAGAGAAAAGGGCAAGGAAATAAAATGGGTGTACCTGCTCTGGCTACAGTTGTAGTAGGTAGTAACAATCGACGACCTACCTATCGCTTAACCAATGTCCCTTCGAACTAGTTATATTTTTTCCGCTTGCTCATTTAAATTGAATGCGATTGTACCTATTACTAAGTACCTACATTACATACCTACTACTGTCGAAGTTAAATTATGTAACTGGAACAACCCCCAGACCTGGAAATCGGAAACCCATCAGACGTTCACGAAGTATAGTTATTGTATTTACTTATATTTTTGACAGCTTTCCAAATGTACTACTTACCGAAGGTGTAAATTTGGGAGAGTAAATTAATGTTTTGTCAGAAAACCTCGACACCCAATTCTCGTCAATTCCCTACCATCTTACTTGCAGGTTGAAGAGTACCTAGCGTGCTAACATGCATTTCTTCTCGCGCCAAGCCTGGGGGCAGACGAGCACACGTTGATCGCAGAGGATCTGCAACCAATGCTATGCAACCAATGCAAGTTCAACATTATGGATCCTAGACAATTCCACCAGCACATTGCTTAATCAGTTTGTAGAGGAACAATAAACTGCAGCTGTTTTAACAACTTTGTCTTCTTTCCTTACTGTATCATAGGTACCTATCTATTTTATTCCCTCAACTCAGTAGATACGACTTGGTTACTACACATATCATTGCCCATTTAATTACCCAATCCTCCTGGATCCAGTCGATGAGATTTTGCTGGTCGGGGTCTTCCCTGTAATGAATGATGAACGCTTGGAAGCCGCCAGTCGCTTGAACTTTAATCTATAAAACAAAAATTAACCCAAATTTGATATACTTAAACGGAAGAAATTTTCAAACGATCCAATATTTTTTTAATCCATTTCATACCAGGAATATTAAAGCTTAATTAAAATGATTTAATAATGAGCTTACCCAGTCTTTGAAAATGAATCCCATGATGCCAGCTGTCAGTTCTAGCAGTAGGATTATGGCAAGAAACAATGCATACTGCAACAAGCACATAATAGGTACAATTGATAAGTGCAACAAAAATTATAAAAGGCTAATTTAATAATAATAACTATTTACTGGTAAAAAACAAAAATAATCGAAACATTCAGATCAAAAATGAACAAGTAGCCCACCCAAAAAAAGTTCAGGGTTTGAACTTGAAATAGCCAGTGGAACTGTCATCAATTAACTATTTACACATGCCTCAATTATTTATAAAATAAATTCACACTGTATACAAAGATATGGAAGAAAAGTAATAGTATTCGGGTACACTCAACTCCTATACAGTTTATGATTTAAATATCACCAATAAACGCTTCTTAAATGAAGAAAGGCTCGGGAAATCATTCAAATTCATTTTATTCATAAAACAAAATAAATCGCCTTGTTACATGGGTTTCTGTTATAGTAATTTTAAATTGGATTCATGGGACGTTCTGGTTCTATCAGTGCTGCACAAATTCATCGCCCGAATGCCAGTTGTATACTATACATGAAGACGGGAGAGCAAAGCCAACATCTTCACGCCTAACTCCCTGAACAGAGCAGACGTTGGGAACCTGGGATGCTTGTTCAAATATTACAATTTCGATATTTCAATAACGAATAAGCTAGGCCATTATATTACGGCCGATCTCAGTTGGGACTTGGTCAAAAAATATTGCAGTTCCTTGAAATTATAAAAAAGTTTGCGCAATTTCCCTATGCGAGCCGACACGTGCAGATGATCAATTTTGAGTCGATCGTCGATATTAATGTCCAGGCTTGAGGCACTGGTTTGAAAAGGAACAGAATTACATAAGCAAGGTAATGTCCGTTGAAAACATTCGTAAGACACAGAGAACTCAGATCGAGCCAATGTTTGATCGTGAAGAGATTTCTATTTATCTTACGCACTAATCTCTCAGTACTGGTATGGCCGTATCATCGGCGAAACCGAACATCCTCCATCCAAATTAAGGTTCAAAAGCGCATTGATGCTATATTTACAAACTGAATCACTCGCGATGGAATACATAAATATATAATAGATACGAAATATATTTATATGAAATACTGTACACATTTCTTTCATCACCTAAATGGGATAGATAACGAATTTGTAGCAATAATGTAAATACGTATGGTAGGGTCCACTAGATTTTTCTTCTCTCCCATCAACTGCAAGTGACCACCAAAATTATAGGTAACTTACCATATCCCCCCTCGCCCCCACAGTAAAAACTAAAGTTCTTGAAAATGATAGAAAATCCGTTTTCACGTAGTCTTGGAGCTGACACTGATTCAATTCAGCATGAAAAATTAGGTAGGCAGGTAGGTGCGAAAAAGTGAATACTTAACTCTTTTAACGGGAAGTGAAATTATGCAATTCCATGATTTCACTAAAAGTTAAATTTTCCTCCCGACAAATAGGTAGGTACCCATGTACCTATTTATCGACAAAAGTTGTGAAAAAGTTTCCGCTTTGTATCTGGGCTTGGAAAAGTTGGCGTAACGGGTGAGTTTTGCTATCGACGAACTGAAAAGTCCGTGTGTGAATATTAATTTCTTCTAGACCCTTTTTGATAGAAAAGAAAAACCGGCCTCTCAAGCGAAGTTTGTTCGTGGACCTACTCGTATAAGTGGATGTGATGCTTTTGACCTTACTAAATCCAGCTGGCTTGAAAAGTGCGTACCTACCTACTAAAGTGTTGTAACCCACAGAATTGCAAAATAAAACGAGTTCGAGTTACACTTACCGCTGCAAGAAGACAGGTGTTCTCCCTCAGTGCACCAACACATCCGGTGAAACCAATTATAAACGTCACCGTACCTGTAACATTAGCAATATTAATCATAGAGCTAATTTTTCCCTTTGATGGTCTCTATGAATAATTATTTAGCTTCAGTCTACTTAATTTATGTCCCCTTTCACTAAACGGTTGAGGCGGTGGGTAGGAGACAAATGAAAATACCTTGGGCCCAACTTTGCTGCCATGAAATCAACATAGGTACCTACTCCTCCTGGCTGGATTTTCTCTTCCCGGAAGGCACTACGTGCATAACTAATTTGCTAAAAGCTTTCCACTCATACCTGAAATGGTGTGAACTCAAGTAGAAAGGAAAGCATCAGAAACTATAAAGAAAAAGGAAAGCTGCTATCACAACCACGATGAGGATGAGTCGTCGGATTCCTTACTCCAAAAACGATAACTACCTCAATCAATTTTCGACATGAAATTTTTCCAACCGTAAGCAGACACGTTTATTTTATATTATTTACTTATTTTTATTTATTTTTTCAAAAAGAGGGGCACGAGAGCAGCTATGAGACCTTATCCCACCCAACGCATTGTGGGGCCAAATACGATTCTATAGGTCGACAAAATTATTTTATGGGCTATTCTTATAGGGAATTTTTCGCTGATTCCGCATAATACCCCTTGTTCCTATACGTAAAATAGTCCTGCAGTTTTTTGAAAAAGCACGTTTTTGATTTATTATTCTGTGAATAATATACCTATATATTGGCTAAGCCAAAACTTTTTATAACTCCCCCTCAAAATTTTTTATTTTACGTTTCAAGGTGCGTAGATTCCAAAAACGCTGAAAGTCACATGGGCTTATTATTCTATTGAACATACCTACAGAAATGTTGGCAGATCATTTATTGTTTCTTTCATGTGCAATAATTGGAACAGGTATTTTCGATGGTTTCCATCAATTTTTGCTCCCAAAAACACGAATTAGGCTCCTTTTTTGTGTGCAAATTAGCTTGGATCATTGATGGTGCCATTTAATTGTCTTGATTCACCTGTTGATACTACTGCTAGTGTTATTATACAAACTTATGGTGATTTCAGACAACTTCCCAGGTTTTTGACTCATAAAAAAACTTATTTTGGGAGGTGAACATTCGTTACAACCTCAATTCTTCACCCTTTGGTCAAAGTCAACTTCATATTCGGCCTTCTCTCTCTAAAAAAAACAATGAAAACTATACCTCAGTAGCTCATGTTCACTAAATCCTTAAAAATCCCTATTTTTACACGCATTAACCCCCCTCCATAAAACGCCCCTGGGTGTATTATTCCTATCGGGCTGCTTAGCTTCGGAGCACAACTAGGACCGAAATGTTTTCCAAAATGAGGAGCCAAACTGTGTGCGGAAGAATGACGATTTTAGAGCAAAATTTAACGTAAATTTAAGGCTGAAACTTCGTGAGAACCTCAATTTTCCACTATACCTCATAACCGCATGTTACTAAAACACCATAATTCATCTCTGATAGAATCATGTAGAGCCTAAAGGGACTAAAGGTCAACACACAACAATACAGCGACAACATACCATCTAGCTTTATATAGCATTACCTGGTCAAATGAAACCTTTTCCCATTCAAATGAAACTTTTTTCAAATCAAATAGTATATTTCTGTAAAGTAAGCACTTTGATAAATTATAATAAATTAGAAGGTAAGGGAAGAAGTAAGTAATTAGAAGGTTAGTAGGTAAGTATACCTATGTATTGAATTCATTAACAATGTCTTCAGAATTCAGTCAGAATTAGAGAAAATGTTCAAGAAATTTTCTTTGCCGTTGGCGGCTCGAGGCAACTGCATCATATCCATGAAGTAATTGGTTGAGCAATAACTTCAGTCAAAATCTGGTTTTCAGCCGGTTCTCTCAGTAAATTCCTTGCATGACATTTTATCTTCGAAAAAGCCCTTTCCACTGGATTTAACATAGGGAAGTAAGGAGGAAGGTAGTGTGCTTGGAACCCTACTTCCTCAATAAAGCGTTTCACTTCTGCAGCTTTATGGATTCTTGCGGTGTCCATAATTATCGCGTTGTCTGGGTCAGGTATCTTCTGACGTAGTTCTCTCAAAAACTCGACGAAAAGCCCAGTTCGTCGTTCCTTGTGTTATAATCGGTTATTCATAGCCAAGACGAGACTCGCGTTTCTTCCTCTGATGGTAGGTACCGTGACCACTGCGCGAGTGTTTCTTCTCGATCGTGCTTGACTTCTTCGAAGATGCAGGTTGAAATCTGCTTCGTCAACGAATTTTGTCCATCTCTTGTGGCGCCCTGTCTCGAATGTTGTAGCATAAATTCGTCTCAAGTCCTTAGTTTGCGCTGAATTCATCCTATCCACCTCTGTGGAAGCTTTCTTTAGTGTGATTTTCAGCTTTCTCAACCCTCTGTCGATCGCCGCTTTTGATAAATTAATATTTTTAGAAAGAAGAATATGCCGCATTTCTTTCAGCGTTCTACCTCCGTTCTCTTCGACAATTTCCTTAATTATATTGAGAACTACAGGAGTAAATAAATTACGTCGGGTTCCTCCTCTTCTCCTTTCCACTAGTTCGCTATTATTTTGCAGATATCTTCGTACAACGGTTTTAGCCTCTTTCACGGATCGTCCTTCCTCATACAACCTCAAGAATAGGATTTTTTGATCCTTTGAGTACTTTTTATAACGTCCACACCGTGTACGTGGGCGACGTGGGGCATTATCGTGTTGTGCACTGTTGGAATCTTCATTTTCACAACTTGTACTCGACGTTTTGGATGGTTGCAACGACAGTTTGAAAAGGAATTACAATACCTATGCACGAACAACCGATGCTATCACACAAAAAAAGATGCGAGTTCTTCCTGCTACCCAGCCACTTGCCACAAACAAGGAAATGAAATACCGCTATAGGGAAGGAATGCGAATACCTAACTCGTTATCCATAAAGAAGACATCGGACGTTGACTCCCGTATTATCGGTCGCCCCTGTTTCTTCGTGCGGCGCGGTGGGTAGGTACCCACTTCACATTCTACAGATCAAAATTCCTCAAATCCAGGAACAAGAACAGAATACAGAATTCACAGAATTTCCATTTCGTCAACATTTTTCTATTCTACATTACCATTTTTTCAACATTTTTCTATAAACACCTGCGACTCGCAAGAGGTTTCATTTGAATGGAAAAAGGGTTCATTTGAATTGGAAAAAGTTTCATTTGAATGGGAAAAGGAATCATTTGATGCGGAAAAAGTTTCATTTGAATGGGAAAAGGATTCATTTGGTTTGGAAAAGGATTAATTTGAATGGGAAAAGGTTTCATTTGACCGGGAAATGCTATGGTAAAAAGTTCCCCCGGGATATGCCCAATGTGGTTTAAATCCTGGGTTATATTGACAAAATAAACCAAAAAGAAGGAAAAAAGAAACTTGCCACAGGACATTCAAGAGTAAGCAAATTAGTAAGTTTGTACCTAACTACGAAGAAGAAAATCGTATGTCACGCTTAGGTAGATAGGTCCTACTGCTTCTAGTTTATTATTTTCAGTTTGGACTTTGGAATCGAGCATGAAAAAAATATTTTCTACGCCACCCGAAAATTTTATGGTTTCCGTTTCAAGGTACCAACGTAAAATCCGAAAACGGAATTAAAAAGAATTTTGTCCATACGCCATACTTCGCACCTCCCTAAGTTTCCGTGAAACAAAATTAATGAAATTTGGTTTGTATGTCCCATTTGGGGTCTAGTTGGTCCGCGAAGCTCGGCGTTACTGTCAGTCATCATTAAGGGGTGAAAAATATGTTTGTTTTTTAACGTTATTAAATTGATCTCGAACCAAAGAATTTTCTGAGACCACCCGGAGCATTCATGTCCATCCGTTCGTTTGCACCGAAAAGCTTCGTCAACATGATTGAATGAAACTGTATAAATCCGGCCCAGATATCACTGCTAGGGATCACCTGATTATAATCATGGGTGGCTGTATGAAGTCGAGTTGGTTGTTCTGTGATGTTATTTCATTTGAAAAATGATGGATCTTGTTGATTTTTGTAACTCGAACAAACTTTATGCATCGTGAATAACAACAAATAATTAATTATAGAATTGTAAGCCTAGCAGTTCGTTTGCACCAAAAAGCTCCGTCAACATGATCGTGAATGAAAAGGTATAAATCCAGCCCAGATATAAATGGTAGGGAACTCCTGATTATAATCACGGATGGCTGAATGAAATCGAGTGGGTTGTTCCGTGATATTATTTCATTTGAGGAATGATGGTTAGGTATTTTGGATTCGGTTGGTAGGTACCTACTTTCGTAACTTAACAAGGAAAGTTATGCTTCATGGATAAGATAAATAAATAATTAATTATAGAATTCTTGAATCTACCGCATATTAGTTGTGAAACTGCAATACCCCGGCCGGCTACAGTACTCGATTTAGGGCTTTCCTGGGGGGAGCACGAGGTTAGGTACTGACCACAGAAAACAGCGATCTACACAGAAGGGTATAGGTAAATAATAAAACGTTGTGTAATAATTTGCAGCGTTTTATTATATGAAAGTTCAGCTAAAGGACTTACAATAGTAAATCTAACGAAATTTTCTTATTCCCAATAATCGAATGTCGTTTTTGAGGCATTTTTTGGTATACACCAGACTTTGAGATTTGGAAAGCTGGTAGAACCCCCCCCCCCCCCCCCCCTCACCATCCGACGGGAAAGTACCACCGTTCAATTTGGCAAAAAACTGAGATACAGGATTCTTTGCCTACTGCAATCTATAGTCACAGTTACTGATGCCGACTTAGTTTCTTTCCAACCGGATCTCAGATTTTATTTCGCCCGGACACAGACTGAAATAATAAATCTTTCTGAAATGCGAGCCGATGCTGATTATGAGGCTTACCCGTCGGATATTCAGTTTCATGGCTTGTCGAGGCCTATAAATCCTGTCAATTGGCTCGCATAATCCGAAATCATATCGGAGGCTTTTTCCTTTTACCATCTCGTTCGATCCCACCGATTGAGATAAATGGCTTCGCTAAACTCCGCCTTCACGCCCGACGAGCGCATCCATATATCAACTGGTATACTTCAAGGGGGAAATAAGACGTTCAGTACCGTTTTGCTTCCTCACGACCGAAGAGGAAAAGGAACACCTGTATATTTTATGTAAAAGGAGAAAGGTACCTGCGCTATTCGAATCGTTTGAAACGTCAAGGAACGATAATTTGGGTTGCATGTCTATCGGTCTGGATAAAAGTGAAGCCTATTAGGAATTATTCAAGTGATCGCAAAGTGATTATGAGGCAATGGATTTTGATAAAATATTTAAGGGCAGCTAGATGCCCATAGATCGTTTTGTAGATACACCGATATATATAGCATTTCCAAGCCAAATTCAGCCTTTTGCAAACCAAATTCAACTTCTTCCATTTCAAATTCAACTTTTTCCAAGTCAAATTCAACTTTTTTTCATTTCAAATTCAACCTTACCCGACTTCAGAAAAAAAACGCTGCAAATCCCTGCACAACGGTTTATTATTTTGTACAGAATACACTCCTGTTACAGATCACAGGTCTCCGTACAGATAACATAAATGTAACTATTCTACACATATTATGGAGATCGCGGACCCTCCGTAGGTTAGTACCTAACCCCGTACTCGTTACTAGGTACCTACCTAAACCGTTGTGTAATAATTTACCTGTATAGGTTCCCCTTCTACGGAGATAGAATAATGAACCGTTGTGTAATAATTTGCCATCAATAATACTTCAACGGTTGTTCAAGTTGCAAAAGTACCTATCAACAAAATCCAGCCCCTTCTTGGTAGATGAGCCGTTGTGCAATAATTTACCGTTGTGTAATAATTTGCCATTGTGTAATAATTTACCCATCAATAATACTTCAACGGCTGTTCAAGTTGCAAAAGTACACTATCAACAAAATCCAGCCCCTTCTGGGTAGGTGAGCCGTTGTGTAATAATTTACCGTTGTGTAATAATTTGCCATTGTGTAATAATTTACCCATCAATAATACTTCAACGGCTGTTCAAGTTGCAAAAGTACACTATCAACAAAATCCAGCCCCTTCTGGGTAGATGAGCCGTTGTGTAATAATTTACCGTTGTGTAATAATTTACCGTGGTGTAATAATTTACCGTTGTGTAATAATTTAACGTTGCGTAATAATTTACCCATCAATAATACTTCAACGTTTGTTCAAGATTCAGAAGTGCCCACCAACAAAATCCAATAGTCCATCACTTGTCAAATGAAATAATATCGCAGAACAAACAACTCGACTCCATACAGCCATCCTTGATTATAATCAGATGCTCCGTAGTTACGATATCCCGTTCGGATTTATACCGTTTGATTCACGATCGTGTTGACGAAGCTTTTTGGTGCTCACGAACGGCTGGACGTACGATGCTCCGGGTGGTCTCAAAAAATTGTTTAGCTCAAGACAAATTTAATAACGTAAAAAAACCATACCCTTCTATCGAAAGTTTTTGAGATACGGCGTTCTGAAAATTTCAACCCCTATTTTGAACCCCTTAGAGATGACTGACAGTAACGTCGAGCTTCGAGGACCAACTAGACCCCGAACGGAACCTATAACCCGAATTTCATCAATTTTTATTCATGGTAACTAAGAAAAGTGGCCCATACGGCGTACGGCGGACAGACAGAAATATTGCAGTTTTGGATTCTCCATACCTTGAAACGTAAACCATCAAATTTTGAGGGGGGTTAAGAATTTTTTTTTTTCATGCTCGATTCCAATGGTTCATTATTGAAAATAATAAACCAATATAAATTTTAATAAACTGCACTGTGAACCCCATTACTAAGTTTTTGTTGCATTATTAAGGCTTAAAATGAACAGCACTTGGTTCAGTGCAGGCACTAGGTATGTGTGTTTTTTATTTTTATTTCATTACAGTTTAAAATGTTCCTTTTGTGAACCGTCAACTGAAGTAAGGAACATAATTTTGGCGTTTGCAAATTCTTCGTGTTGTACAAACAAAATTACTTCTTTAATGCCTATTTCATCGCCCGTCAAACCTTCTGATTAATCGAACGCCCCTTATCTGATGTCATACGAAATAGCGAGTGAGTTTATACTCGCTATCTAATGTGGTGGGTTCGAATAATCAGAGGGTTCGATGAGCAACGAAATTAATACCTAGTACTTCCACTGAACTACTATAGTATTGTTCAATTTAATCCTTAATTAATGCAGCAAAAAGTTAGTAATGGGATTCACAATTCGGTTTATTAAAATTCATATTTTTTGTTGAAGTCGCGAAGGTTGAATTTGACTTTGAAAAAGTTGAACTTGACTTCGAAAAAGTTGAATTTGACTGGGAAAAAGTTGAATTTGGTTTGGAAAAGGTTGAATCTGACTTGGAAATGCTATACATTGCTACATCTATACATTATTAGGATCTTGTCATTTTCAGTGGCAATGCTGCAGCCTTTGGTCCCACAATACCGCAAGTCTCCCGGAAATGAAGCCTTGGAGTGAGGTATCATTGAATAAATCACACTCCGAATAAAATCGGTTGTAACTCCAAGGACAGTTCATTATTTCTGTTTACTCGCAGCTACGCTCACGCTGTAGGTCCCTACCTAACATTTGAAGGACAATACTTTCGTAGGACTACTCCGATTTCACACACCAACTACTTACCCAGACAATGGAACACGTAGATACAGTACGACAGAAAATCGATATTCCCATTACCACCGATGTTTTTGTACGTTTGTACGTTTGCCTGTCCATAATACCGTGCATATCAAACTGCCAAGGTGCAGTTAAGAGCCGAGGTGCGATTGATCTTTAACTGACCATCTGTACCAACAAATTCACATTTGATGGCCTGTGCACGCAAGCGAACTAGAAATTGCTCAATAATATTTTCTTCACTTTTCTTGCTTCAAGTTCCGAAAAATGTAACGTTCATACACAATATTTTTCTTTGGCGGTCAGTCAAACTCTCAACACACAGTTCATAAACCAACTTAACGTGCTCAGATTGTTCTCCCTTTTTAGGTGAAGCTGGTTATACTTTATCGTTAGTACAGAGTAATAAATATCTTGTAGCTCAGTACCTCCACATTGTAACAAGAGGGCCCTCTTTCGATCCCAGTTGTAATATTCTTGGCTGCTATCCTACATAGTTCAAACGCGCGTATCCATCGCGGCCAAACTAAACCCGTAGCACCTTCCATAGTTTTACCCTGTCACCAGTTTGTAGGATTCTTCAAGGATTAAAAATTAGATAATTCGAATTTAATCGCTCTTTAATCATCTCCTTTAACCCTAACAAAGCCTTTATTTTCTTCTCTCTCCTATAACCTACTTCAATCCCACATTCTCCATGTTACAATCAATTGAGACTTACACACGAGTATAATACGAGTACACTCTTTCAGTAGTTTTAACGATTGGGCTACATTATTTCACTAAACCACCTATGAGTATACCCAGAAGTTTATAATCTATTAAGCATGTGCCATTTTAAATAACTCGAGAAAAGTTGATGAATTATTTATAGCCACCGTCTGAATATACCTACGCATCGGTTCTGGGCTAGTCCGCTAACGAATCCTAATGATTTCACGAGAATAATCTGATTGGTAAACGGTATTGTGCGCCATCTTCGGTATATATATTTTTGTTCTGAATTCGAATACGAGTTTCTGTTGACTAACAGAAGTCAGTAAGAAGTACCAGTCATAAGTTACCTTTCAGCAAGTAAAATTATAATCTCTATATAATATTATGACTTAGGTAAGTATTATGACTTAGGTAAGTATTAGACTTAGGTAAGTATTATGACTATATAATATTATGACTTAGGTAGTATGAAGTAGTTAGTGGGAAAATTTTGGTATAGCACACACTATGCACACTGTATGTAGCAGTAACATGTTAGGAAATCTCCATGTTCATACTTCCCCATCCGAGTAGTTGCTACGGGCATCCTGAATAATCTTACCGACGCATATAAGGACGAAAGCAGGGTCGAGAGCGACGTTGGCAAGCCGACCGAGGTTGCTGAATGTATCTTTTTCTGACCAAGCCCAAATCCCAACAGCAAGGATGCAGAGGCCCAGCATCTGTGAACATAGCAACAGTAAACATCAGTGGATAAACCTATTTTCTCAGGTTCTTTCAAGTCAGTTATACAATTATTAAGTTGTACATAATGGTTAAGGGAAGGGGGTAGGTACACTTTCTTGCATTTTGTCTTCCCTCTTCGCAAGTTAAATTGATAACTTATAGGTACATCATCTATATGTAGGGATCCCTCAGTATTGGTTTATTATTTGGAATCGACCATGAAAAAAAAGTTTAACCCCCCCCCCCCACCACTCAAAATTTGATGTTTTACGTTTCAAGGGACGTAGAATATGGATATCGAATATTTAAACAATTCCGTCCGTCTGCCGTACGCCGTCCGCGGTTTTTTCCTTAGTTCCCATGATCCAAAATTCACGAAATTTTGTATGTGGGTCCCGTTTGGGCTCTGGTTGATCTTCGAAGCTCGGCGTTACTGTCACTCAACTCTAAGGGGTGAAAAATAGGGGTTGAAATGTCCTATCCCTATCTCGGAAAATTATGTTTTTAGGTATGGGTTTTCTCGCAATTTTAAATAGTTCGATTTTTTTCTGAATTTTTGAGACCGTCTGGAGCCTTCTACGATGTTGCCATAAAATTTGCTATAACAATTTGCCGTAAAGAGCAGGGTGTGTGCGGGCATCAAGCTGTGTTGAGAGTGCACATCACTGGTCTCTCGGCTAGCTGGACGATAGGTATAGCGCGCAGACTGATACGCCAAAGTTCCCGAGACTGAAACCCTACCAGGACTTAATATTTTGGTTTATTATTTTCAATAATGAACCATTGGAATCGAGCATGAAAAAAAAATTCTTACCCCCCCTCAAAATTTGATGGTTTACGTTTCAAGGTATGTAGAATCCAAAACTGCAATAAAAATATTTCTGTCTGTCCGCCGTACGCCGTACGCCGTATGGGCCACTTTTCTTAGTTACCATGAAAGAAAATTGATGAAATTCGGGTTATATGTTCCGTTCGGGGTCTAGTTGGTCCTCGAAGCTCGACGTTACTGTCAGTCATCTCTAAGGGGTTCAAAATAGGGGTTGAAATTTTCAAAACGCCTATACCATTTTTTTACGTGAATATTTTTACGGTTTTAAATAGTTCTTGAACTTGCGAGTTTTTTAAGACCATCCGGAGCGTCGTACGTCCAGCCGTTCGTTCACAGTAAGGCCCCGAAGTTCACCGACAGGCATTTTCGACTCCAGTGTGAATGAAATTGTATACAATTCAAACCAAATCTCGTAACCAGAGACGCCACAGAAAACCCTACTATACTACGAGAGACACCAATAGGAAACTTGGCGGAGATGAAATCATTGCTAGGGATCACCTGATTATATTGGCGGAGTATGAAGTCGAGTTGGTTGTTCTGTGATATTATTTCACTTGAAAAATGATGGCTCTTTTGGAGTTTGTTGGTAGTTAGTGAAACTTGAACAAACGTTGAAGTATGATTGATGGGTAAATTATTACTACGGTAAATCATTACTCAACGGTAAATTATTACACAACGGTTCATTATACCATCTACGTAGAAGGGGCTGGAGTTTGTTGGTAGGTACTTCCGCAACTTTTTTCACTCCTCATCAACAATTTCTTTTCAGAACTTCATTATGTGTGTTTCTTTTTGTTAGGTACTGTCATGTACCTTTGTATGTTTTGTTGTGTACTGTCATCGGCAGAATTATTTTAGCAACATTTAACTCGTGATTTAGGTAGGTACCTAGTAACGAGTACGGGGTTAGGTACTAACCTACGGAGGGTCTGCGATCTACATAATATGTATAGAATAGTACATATCATGTAATATAGACGGGTTATCTATACATAGAGCTGTGATCTGTAACGGAAGGGTATTCTGTACAAAATAATAAACCGTTGTGCAGGGATTTGCAGCGTTTTTCACTCCACATCAACAGTTTCCCTTCAGAACTTCATTATTTGCGTTTCTTTTTGCCATTTTAGTTACTGTTTGTCATCGACAGAATTATTTTAGCAACATTTAACTCGTGATTTAGATATAGGTACCTAGTAATGAGTACGGGGTTAGGTACTAACCTACGGAGGGTCTGCGGTCTACATAATAATAAGTATAGAATAGTAGGTACATAATATTATACAGAAGGGTTATCTATACGGAGAGCTGCGATCTATAACAGAAGGGTATTCTGTACAAAATAATAAACCGTTGTGCAGGAATTTGCAGCGTTTTTTCAATTCATGTTTCCACAATTCGCTCATAACCTTGTACTGTCAGACAATGGTATTTATATGTATAGGCATGGATAACTAATGCTTTTGTAGAAATCTCCAAAACCTTGTTCTTGCGTCTAATATAATTCAACTCTTTCATTACGCTGTTGATTGATGCATATGGTGTATTTAGGTACAATATAAATATGGTAAATATATGGTGAATTTATATTGTATTATTATCTTGTGTGCTAGGGAGGCATTTCACTTCTCGAACTCCACCGGAAACATCAACAACAGATGGTAAAGTAGGCAACAAACGCAGTAAACGGGGATATCATATTATATTATAACCCTGTGGTAAAAAGTACTGAGTATGTACCAGTGTACCATCGTATGCACCATCTGGAACACTAGCAGACTTTATAGAATGGTTTATGATAATGGTTTTATGAAATATATAGGTACGATAAAAGAGTTTAGAATAGAGATTGGGGATCCGGATTCTGAACTCTGCGGATTCGATGGTTTCCACTTTTCGCCCGATCATTGACTCCTTACTTGCTTTTAGACCCACGTCGGTAGCGGTAGCTTCCACAGAATATCCCTCTGGCTGCTTGGCCTCTGACAGGCGCCTCTAGAAGGGTGACAAGTTGTCGCTCTCGGAACTCGGAACATTCTATACCCTACCGACACCTCATTTATTCTTAACGTTTACATTTCCGTCTATGCACCACGTGACTGTTGTCACCGATTCAATTAAGATAAACTCATCCTGAGGTTGTCTTAATGAAATCTCAAGGAAATTGCGGTTGTGACGGGGCGCTTGGAAATGTGAGGCGGAAGAAGACGCCGAACGGCAAAGCCACCTGAAAACTTCATATCCCGCTTGGAGCCCATCAACCGCTCTCCGCTCAATTTCCACTAATCAGCTCCTGTTTCCATCGCCCTCCTGTCGGGCCCGTGATTAGATTGGCCACTCCATCAACGGAGACCACGTTTCCAGGTTTCCCGCCCTTTAAACCAGAAACCGTTTTCGAAACTATCAAGTAGGTTGGTATTAACAACACTCGTTTTTATGACGCAATGAAATGTAACAAGTACGAGAAACCAACGCATGAGGCAATCTTCGAATATTCATCTTATCAAAACATAAAAGTCCGGGGAAGTTGAAAAATATCGGTATCTTCATTCCGATATATCATACTGCTGACCGATATTTCATCACGATAATAGGTATCGATATTTATTTTTCTATACATCGAAACCGATATAGGTATAGTATTTCAGATTTATTATTTTCATTAATGAGCCTTATAGTATTTCAGGTTTATTATTTTCATTAATGAGCCTTACAAGTTTCATTAATGAGTTATTAGGAATCGAGCATTAAAAATCCCCCCCCAAATTGGATGGTTTCAACGTATACAACGGTATACAACGTACGTAATATTCGAAAATGGAATAAACAAATTATTTCTGTCCATACTTCGCACTTTCCTTAGTTACCATGAACAAAAATTAATGAAATTCGTTTTGTAGGTCCCAAATGGGGGTCTATAGTTGGTCCGCGAAGCTCGGTGTTACTGCCGCAGTCATCTAGGGGTGAAAAATAGGGGTTGAAATGATCAGAACGCAGTAGATCAACAACTTTTAATAGAAGGGCTTTTTTATATTGTTTTGTACATTTTTTAATTGATTCCGAACTTCAGGATTTTTTGAGACCACCCGGAACATTCTACGTTCAGCCGTTCTTTCACAGTAAGGCCCTGAAGTTTGGCTTCATGAGCATGAATGATACGGTATCCATCCAGCCCAGATATCACTGCTAACGCTAAGGAACAGGTAATTATAATCACGCATGGCTGTATGAAATCGGATTGGTTGTTTAGTGTATTTCATTTGAAGAATGATGGGTATTTTGGATTCTGTTGATAGATACATGTTTTCCTGGGGGAAGCACGAGGGTTCATGACAGAACCACAGAAAACAGCGATCTACGCAGAAAGGTCATAGTTATATTGTATACAGGAAACTTTTTGTGTAATAATTTACATCGTGGTTTTTTCCCTCCTTATCTTCTTCCTTATCTAAAATCAACGCTATTATACCCAATTATTATTATGCCCAATTTTATAAATTCATAGGTAACTAAACGAGACGTACAACGAGAGATCACTGCCAGAGTTTCAAAAAAGCCTACCGCAGCAGTGGGCATCAGTGGCGTAGTCAGGGGGGGGGGAGTTATTGGGGGGTCATAACCCCCCCATTGGCTCAAAAAGTTCATGACAAATTAAAATCAAATCTTAAGAATGACAATCACGAAAGTAACAAACATATATATTATTATACAGCAATAACAGGTTAAACGGTAAATCAAACATGATTAAACAGTTAAATAATATTACGCTTATTTGATTACGAACGATCTGTCCCAAAAATGTGAACCACTCTTTCTGACAAAATGCTCACCGAAATAGTCCCTCACCGTCACCATCCCACACTTCAGGTGAATAATACTGATTTTAGCCCTTGATACTAATTATTGTTGACCCCCAAAAATCCTAATTAGACCCCTATTCTGCGTGAAAAGCAACTGAAATGGTATTTTTCTGTCTTCACTCACTCTTCCATGCAACTTTCAGTGATTTCATCTATCAATTTTAGCAGTTTGTACCCCTTAAAAACTCAAATTTGACCACCTTCAAAATTTTGAAAATTGCTTACCCTTTTGTTTGGCAATAAGAACATTTTGGCGAAGTTTGGAATTTTCATCACGTAACCAAGGTCAGGTATCGTCTGGAGTGACACATAAATAAATATATATCTTAATATACGTATGTATACATTTTTGTTAAAATCTAAGGATGAAATCCGGATGATCTGAAACGGATTTGCCCAAAAAATAATTTCAAAAACTTATGTTCTGAAAATTTTGGACCCATTGCAATTGCTTCATTTTCCTTGAAAATTCGCGAACATTGTTGCCAAATAAATGTTGTATTTCTTCAGTTTATCTTACCTAACGTTGTCTGTAACATTTAGTGCTTTGTTAAATTTGATTTAAATTCAGCTTTCTTTGTCAAACCTGGTGTCAAACCTTATTACCGAATTTTCAAAGAAAATAAAGCTATTGCAATGGGTAACATTTTCAGAACATGAATTTTTGAAATATTTTTTTAGGCAAATCCGTTTCAGAGCATCCTCAGTTCATCCCTAGATTTTAGCAAAAATTTATATATTATGTAGATTTATGTGCCACTCCAGATGATATATGTCCTTGGGTAGGCACATGGTGAAAATTCCAGATTTCTCCAAAACGTTTGTATTGCCAAACGAAAGAATGAGTTCGAAGATGAGCTACTTTCACATTCCAAGGGGGTCAAATTGGAGTTATTAGGGGTCAAAATTCGGTAAAATTGCTAAAATTGCAAACAATAGCTATAAAATCATCGGAAGTGGTACGGAAGGTTGAGTGAAGACAGAAAAATACCATTTCAGTTGTTTTTCACACAGAATAGGGGTCAGATTTTTTTGGGTAAAAAATTGGTATTAATGTTAAAATCAATATTAATTCACCTGACGTAGTGTGGGGTGGTTAATGACGACGGAGGGACTACCTCGATGATAAAACTATTTTTCTCAAAAGCAAGTGGGTCAAATTTGACTTTATTAGGGTCAAACATCGGTAAAAATGGCTAAAATCACGAAAAGTTATATAATTTTAAGAAAAGTGGTATGGATTCTCGCTATATCATCTTTTTACACAATATAAGGAATATTTCTTTGAAAATTCGCTCTTATAGCCATGCTACATGACAGGATTTTTTTTTTTTTCTATTTCCGATAACCCCGGCCCCTTTCAACAGTCCTGGCTACGCCACTGGTGGGCATTGAGCCACTGACAAGGAAAGAGACGGTGCCCGTCACGTCGTATGTGTGAATCGACGGGTTGCTGAGTACTTGCATATCTACCTACCAAATAAATTAGTACGTCCAAGTTGTTGGAGCCGATACCAACCCATAAACGACTATAATGTAAACCCTGAAAAGGTATACCAAATAATTATACACAAAACGGTATAATAAATTAAACTTAATTATTTCAATTAAGCGGTATTCGATTATCAAGCAATCTCGACATAGACTTGAAGACGTTTCACTTCGGGCTTGAGTGACCGCTTGAGAAAACGGCGAGTTTTTGGCAGTCATTACCGTCCCGGTGGGCCTTGCGTGTGTAATTTTCACTGATTCTCTATTCGTTATGAGCAGTCCTAATGACTGGTGCTCTTATAAATGAACATCCCTAGAAAGTACCTTCGTGAGAAGGTATTGCAGTGTATATGCTGTAATGCTGTACACGTACAGTTCCCTATAATTTCCAATGTTTCAACTCGTGATAGAACAACCCGTTTGAAATGTTCAGAAGTAATCCGCTACTAATCTGGTGGTTGTTCTTCCATATTAGCTGAATCCCCATGAAGGTTTTTAGCATTGCAGGATCAGAGGGTTTATTTTACCATGTCGGTCATCAACTCGGGGATTATTTCGGTTTACCATCGTTGAATTCGTACAGCACGTTAGGGCATGATTACGAAATATTCCGGATTACCTACGTGATGAATTAGAAAACCCGTAATGACTCCCTTATTTCTCCACCTAAAAATCTCGTTCTCATCTATAACTGGAGTTGAACGAGCTGAACAAAACCCAAAAAGAAAATCAGACAAAGACGGTATTTTGAGGAAGTTATGACAATTTGAAATTCCAACATAGCCTGCGACATCAACCTGAAAACCGTCTAGAAACTCGTTTTGAGCACTTCTGAACAAGATTCCATGGTTTTCTGGAACACCTCCATTCCTATATAAAACATGGAGGCCTACAGAAAATGCAATTTGAAGTGAGCAAGCAAGACGGTTGATTAGATCCATATGGGATTGTTCACGTTTTTTAGTCTTCCCTTCGTTTTTTAAGAAGCCACTTCGTATGTTTTGGAATTTCATAACTGCTGCGTTCAGAAATTAATATCCATTTTCACCGTCTGTTAGTGGGACAATTCATCCGTTTTGCGTTTAAATACTAGCAATAGTTGGCGGCTGGACAGTGATGAATTATGCTGGCATTGAAGTAATGTAAATATGTGCAATCACGAACACTGAATAGACAGGTGTGAGTGTCATTCATACAATAATACCCTGCTTTGCCTTACCGGTGACGAAAGACAAATGCGGTGACCGGTTCACCTTTCCTCTTCACTTTTTCATCGTTGTAAAACTTGTCGAGTGTAACACTTATGTATCTGCTGCTGTTCATTCTTGAACTCTTCTTCATGATTCTATACCTTAATATATTTGTAGCGTTTTCAGATAAAAATGCACTCTTCCAAATCGCTTTGGTATTCATATATATAAATTGAATACAATTATGCATTTATATTTTATTTATTTAATTAAATTATTATTTACATTATATATATGAATGTTTCTTTCTTTCTTTGTCCTTCACGCGATCCTGTAGGTACCATTCATCCGATCGCGATGAAACTTTTGTGAGTTGTTGTGCGCACGCTCACGAAGGTTTCTACGATTTTTCTTGTTTTGGTTTATTATTCTGAATAATACACCTTCGCTCAGAAAAAAATATTTATAACACCTCCTCAAACATTTTTCTTTTACGTATCAAGGTGCACAGATTTCGCAATGTTATTCCGCCTTACACGGAGAATAATCAACTTTTCAACACTGATAATTTACTTTTCCAGAAATCAGAGAAAACTGGCATAGAGAAGGTATTGCACTACACACTTTCATAAATTACAGAGAGAAGTTATTGTACTGACTTGCAATACGCTACAGTAGGTATACCTTTACAATGTAGGTAACAGAAAACAATACAACTGCTGATATTGAAGATTAAGCAAATAGCAAATCACCAACTCTGTAAGACTGCTACATTATGGTTTCGCTTTGGTATGCTGTTGTAACTAATTCGATAACCGCGATATTTATGGATTTTGAAGAACGAATTTAAAAAAAGTGCCTACCTAGTTCATTTTTTGCAAACACAAACAAACATTATTATTAATAATCGAAGATTTTCTGAATTAGCTACCCAGGCTTAGGCTAGGAAGTCTAAAATACCAATTTACAGATTTACACAAAGGAGTTATAATAGATATTATTATCCAAATACAATTTGCTTATTTGCGATTTATCATAAATGTCTTCAAAGGCTTCAGCAAACAACCCAACTCCCATTTTTCATTTCCAAGACCACCAATCTACTAAAACCCAATTATAGGTAACAGGTAGGTAGTTATGATTTTTCAGTCATTCAGTGAATAGTCTGGCAACGTATCCTGGTAAGTATCTGAAAGTGATTCTGTTTCGATAAGACTTCGGCACTAGTGATTGATGAGCAGTCACCAGAGATTTCCCGCAAGCCGCGAATCCCTTCCCTTCCTTTCGCCACCCATTGTAATTAATGAGTTTTCACAAGTCAGTGACACAACTCAAATTGCTATTTACCCTAATAATAGGTAGTTCATCAATTTATCACAACTCTTCGGTGAGCCTTTCCAGTCACTCCTCTTCATTTGAGTGGTCTAGTTGAGCGCTCGATAATTCTGAGCCAAAGAATCTGGTTTATTAAGTGTCAGCCCTGGTGAACTGCTGATCTACTTTGAAAGGCTTTTCTGTGTACCTACTCCTACTACCCCATAGGCTCTCCCACACTATTTCCGTCTCGCAGCAACACTTTGAAGGTTTCACGGCCGGCTGGTCTCGTCTTTCATGTGTGTAGGTGTCCAGTGCTCACCAATTGCACCGGCAAAATGTTTTCATTCAGACAGAAAAGACGTGTACCCTTGGATCCAATGGGATTAATCGAGTCGATGTGGAACTTCAAAATATCAGGAGTATCAAGATCGAGACTAACCCAGAGGTTTGATCAGATATTCACAAGTTTATTTATTCATTTATGTACGATGGACGCGAACTGGTAACTGAACTCATCAACCTGTAGCAGCTCTTGAATGTTTTCGAGAATTTTCAAAACGATTTTTTACTATTTAGATTTTTTAACTAGTAAATAGCTGGGTTGAGAATGTAAGAAGGGAACTTTTATCTAATTTATTAATCGAAGACGAACAATGAAACCAGCTTAGGTAAAATGTCGAGCCTAAATAATAATATAGTGTCAATTTTTCGATGACTCATTAGAGATGAACGAGGAAGACACAGAGCTAAACTATTTGATGTCATATAAGCAATACTTCTTCATGAAATTGAATGGAAAAAACGTGAATGTAGTTCCAATGAAACAAGAGAACGTGGAATCTGTAACCAACAGTGTAAGGAAGGTCAGTCAATATTTTTTGTTCAAATTTGTTCACAAATTAATTATTATTGGAGTTTTCCTCCAGTACAGATATACAGTGTAATAAAACAACGCGCATAAAACTTTTAGCTACATGCGATCATTAATTACAGAATCAAAGAATCCCATTAACTATTCCTTATTTCCATTATTCGGGCGATTGATTATTTTTATTTATTACACGGTGATAAAATTACAATGCTCAATCAAAAACAATCTAATGAACATGCGTTATAATAATCAAAATCGTGCTCGATGTGAAAATGAGGTACGTCATTATGTTACCCGTCCTGGTGAAAGGTTTCCAAATCCATCAAGGATCGAAAACCTTGATACGAGATACCTTTCTAGAACGAAGCAATACTCGGTATATTCATCTCCACCTTGAGAGTTATCAGAGTACAAAAATAATAGATCGAGCGAAGACAAGGAAACGAATTAATCGCGGATGAGTAATAATTTGCTCCATCTGAAGCTGAAGGGGAAGGAATAGGTTCTCAAAGCAAATTTTTTTTAAACGTCTCTGTGTTGCGTGACCATTAGTTGCTTCATCCATTTTGGGCTATGAAATACCTTTGGAGGAATCCTATACATATATTTCTAAAGTTGTACCTCAGCCAAGGCAAGAGACGGTTAAGGTATCACAGCTAACCTGTCCTAGGTAGTGATAGTACCCACCAGTCCCATTTATTTTTGTCGTAGTTACCGAACATTCACTCGGCAAGGCCATGACATCAGTACCGGGTACGCAGTTACAAATAACTTCTAAGGACCTATAAATTATACCTAGTGGTAGGATTTAGTAAGAACTATTTATGGAGTTGATGTACCTAGCTAGAACTGGAATGTAACTTGGAACTGGACAACTGGCAAGGAGTTGTCCTTCCAACCTACTTTACAACTGGACTTGGAGTAGTCGAACGTAGTATACACAGCCCACAGAGTACCCGGTCCATCCCTAGCTAAGGCTGAGGAACTGCGCAGAACAGGATTGAGGGTTGTGGTTTCCATTTTCATTGTCAAGGTTTTAGATGTTTGGGAGTTCTTCAGTGTCTATTACACCATGGGAGTTTTTCTGCTAATTACATACCTGAAGGAGCTATCATGAATTTTACGAGTACAAAGGTTTCTCGTAAATCCCTTATCAGCCACTGCTTCCGAACTAGGTGCACACAAAATAAGGTGGTGATGCTCATTAAAAATGAGATGGAATGAATTAATAAACTTAAGTAAGTCCTGAAAGATGAAATATGGATATCGCAATTCCGTCACTGCCCATTACCTACTTGTTATTTCTTCCCTCCTTGCTAGCTTAAATTTTCTTCCGAAAGATGTGTTATTAGACAAGGGTGTTTACGTTGGAAAATAATGACTTTAGGGAATCCTGGAGTGGACGAGGAAGGGGATTTTAATCGGCAAGTTGAATCTGCCTCATGCAATCACCGCCTTCTTGAAGACGGGCAGGAAGGACGAGGCCGATGACGTCACAAGGTCACTGACTTCATCCTCCCAGAGTGCACATCCTGGGTCCCGCCGCGGCGCCCGCCTCGTCTGACCAGTGAGATCCTCAGGTAGATCCTTCGAAGTTTGGTGAGCCTCACGTGAGATTAGCCATTTAAGTAGTGTTGGTAGTTCGTAAACGGTATATTATTCCCCGTGTCAAGGTATGCACTACCTACAAATACGAAATTTAATTGTTCAGGCGACAAATGATATTGATAGGCACTATTATTCAGTTTGATGATGTAACTGAAATTAGACTTGTATCCGACGTTGCTCAAGGCTGAATTCATTACAGTGGTTACGATATAGTAGGCAATCATTCTGTTTTAGTTAGCTAGTTCATAGGTACGAGTAGTTACCATTTTTAGGCCGTACGCCGTACTGAGCACTTTTATTAGTTACCATGAACAAAAATTGATGAAATTCGGGTTATAGGTTCCGTTCGGGGTCTAGTTGGTCCTCGAAGCTCGGCGTTACTCTCAGTCATCTCTAAGGGGTTAAAAATAAGGGGTTGAAATTTTCAGAACGCCGTAGCTCGAAAACTTTCGATAGAAGGGTATGGTTTTTTTTAAGCTATTAAATTTATCTTGAGCTAAACAATTTTTTGAGACCACCCGGAGCATTGTAAGTCCAGCCGTTCGTGAGCACCAAAAAGCTTCGTCAACACAATCGCGAATCAAACAGTATAAATCCGGCCCGGATATCATCACTAGGGAGCACCTGATTATAATCAAGGATGGCTGTATGAAGTCGAGTTGGTTGTTCTGCGATATCATTTCATTTGATAAGTGATGGACTACTGGATTTTGTTGGTAGGTACTTGTGAAACTTGAACAAACGTTGAAGTATTATTGATGGATAAATTATTATACAATGGTAAATTATTACACAACGGCAAATTATTACACAGCGGTAAATTATTACAGAACGGTAAACTACTGCACAACGGTTCATCTACCAAGAAGGGGCTGGATTTTGTTGATCCGTACTTTTGCAACTTGAACAACCGTTGAAATATTATTGATGGGCAAGTTACACAACTGTTCATTATACTTGACCACGAGGGTAGGTTTTAACCACAGGAAACAGTGATCTACGCAGAAGGGGCATCTATTTCACTCCACACCAACAATTCTCCTTCAGAACTTCATTATCTGCGTTTCTTTTTGCCATTTTAGTTACTGTTTGTCATCGACAGAATTATTTTAGCAACATTTAACTCGTGATTTATGTAGGTACCTAGTAACGAGTACGGGGTTAGGTACTAACCTACGGAGGGTCTGCGATCTACATAATATGTATAGTCTAGTACATATTATATAGACGGGTTATCTATACAGAGAGCTGTGATCTGTAACAGAAGGGTATTCTGTACAAATTAAACCGTTGTGCAGGGATTTGCAGCGTTTTTAGAATTAGAAACCGCCTCAAGATATTTTCACTAACACAGCCTTGAAAGACATTATATTTTTCTCACTACCAACCACTGCTGCGCCGTTACCAAGTAGGCTTGTTTTGAACTTCAAAAGACACTGGCTGAAATTTAAATTTTTTCTTTATAAAAGCCCTCCTAGTTTCAATAAAAATGTGCAAGATGGCTTAGAAAATAATTCAGAACCCAGAAAAGTCGATACCGTCGGTATCATCACGCCAGTCGATACCGCGGTGGCGATGACGCCTTAATCAATTTGACGTTATGTTATACTTATTAACCAGTAATCAATCAATAATTCCTTACCTAGCGATTCCTTACCTAGTGACGTTCGTACAGTGAATGTTCCGCGTTGCAGAAAGTCTAAGTGACATGTTTAGCGATGGGTGTCCCTAGTAATAGGATGATCGTAGGAGCTCTTCTACAAAGATCGGGTTACTGAGGCACCCTTGAGGTCGCTGCCCTCTCCTCTACTACCAATTTATTACACTAAGGAGCAGATCGCAAAAGTATCCACATAGCGAAATCGTCCAAAAAAATATAGAACAACAAACTCTTGAATACCTACGTCGTTAAGCAACATTTTTTTTTAATAACTGAAGCAAGCTTCTAAAATTCAGAGCCTCACGTCCCATCTTCATAACTGGAATACGCCGGGGGTGTATTCCAGGTTGGACAAATGCTAACTGCTTCTACTCTGACTCAATATTCTTTTGTTTTCAAGGGTAGGTTGTGAGCTGGTTAGGTAAGTAGATACCTAATACTTTCTCACGTACACCATATTGATATGATGGGCGAGCTACATTGATTAGTCTTTCCTGTTTCATTAAGTTCACAGCCTGTCTCGATGCTCTCGAAACTCCGCAAAAATTACGAAGGAAGGAATTTCTTCCCCATCGTGTCACAAGTTGAAGGCCGCCCCTTGTTGGACGGGCTCCTGCCCTTCGCCTCGCTCCCAGCCCATGAAATCTCCTGCGAAAGAACGAGGACAAGCTGCCAGTTCTTGATGAGCCGTGTCCAACCCCCCAATGTCTGATTTATCTTACCAACCTTGTAGCAGACAAGTACCTAAGCAGTCGCACTGCCTCATTTTGCTCAGAATGAGCCTTGTCGGATTGCGCCAGCCCCGTACACCCAAGAGTTTATATTTCCTACGATTTCGTAGCATGTCCGCCATAGCATTGACACCCTCCCCCCAAACATCGAAGGCTACCCCTTGCATCGAACTAGATAATTATATCGTACTTTGTGTACTGATTCCAAGTGTATCAGATTCCTTACCTTATTTCAACTTATTTCATCCTACTCTGAGTGGTACTATTTCCACAGTGTCAGAACCTACTTTAGTCGTACTTATGTACCTACTTTGTATGGAGCATCACTTTCTATTCCCAACCATAAAATACTTGAGCTTATTCAAACAGCCCTTTCCATAATTGTTCAGCTTGCATTTATTATTTGGAAGAGCCCAGGCTTGATCTGTGCAGTTTTATAGAATACTCTGTTCTATCACTGCAATGGTTCAGTTAATAATAATAATAATAATCACCATCATTTACCTACCTTATAATGCGCATTTTTCGAATACGTACCCAGTAGCTACCTATATTTTAAGAATGGTGAGCTTTTTCTATATTTTAAGAATACAGAAAAAGCTCACCATTCTTCATATAATATTATCATCAAGTGAATATAATTATTATCATAATATTACTATCATAAAATTAATTATCTTCATATATTATCAAGAGTGCTGTTATCAGTTTTCTCGGAGACATTCGTTATATGCCGTTACTCAATACTTGGATAATTAATTTGTTAGGTACCCCATTGTTGGGAAGACCAGCATTTTCTCATCGGTACCAACCGCCTGTCCATGGGTGCTGTTTATAGCTTTTGGCTAACCGAGCACTCCATCAATGTCTGTTAGCAAATCATTCTTCAACAATCTAGGCAAACGAATCAATTTGTTCAACATTTGTACACATAACTATCATTCTCCTATTATAATATAGAACACGAAGGGTGTGTGTCTGCACATCTTCTCCGGCTAACTATTGGACCGATTTTCTCACGGTTGGTGTCGGATTACTCGCATCACGGCACGGCGCACGGTGTAGGCCACCTTGATTTTCCGTTGCTCCTATCCTTCATCCTCAACGCGGCAATCCTTCGTAACCGTCATCTGGGTAAACACATTTGGTAACTAAGTAAGTCTTTGAACGTGTACCAATTTTTGCCTTCGATTCCGTTTAAATTGATTTTGTTCAAAAGAAATTTTTGCAGCGATTTTACTGAACGATTTCTGTGGAATTGGCCGGCCGTTCGTATTTTATACCGGAAAAAGAGGGAATAGAAGCAACAATCAGTAATCCAGAATTTTTGCTTGCTCCAAAAATTTGTGAAACTGACATTATCAAGTGCGAATTTTTCGTGGATTTGCTTCTCCAGAGCCCGTTGTAAGTACAGCGGGTTTTCCAGCTATTCCTCAATAAGGAACAATTAGATATGTTCGAAATTACCATCTGACGGTTACTTGACCAACTTGAGGTGATCGCCATAATGATCCATCCACCCCCTATTCCTACAGCGTGCAATATGGTAGGAACGTGATTAGGTACCTACACACAAAACAATTCCAATGCACGCGTCCTTAGTTTGTGATATTGATAAGAAAGTAATATGTATTAATCTGAAAGAATGAATCTCACAAGAATTAATTAATATGAATCTCACAAATCTGGCCTCACCCAATGAAACATCATGATACCCAGGTATAGATAATTATTTGGACATGAGTCTCCACGATAATGTTTGACTAATTTTATAATAAATAACTTCATCTGCTTTGCGGTGAGTACAGGAAGACTAGGTACAATAGAATTCTCAGCCATCCACCTATCAACTCCGAATCATGAATTACTATACAGCAATGTAGGACGCATCTGCGTATAAAACGAAAAGACGAGCCTGAATGAAGCACATTAGTCGTGATCTACCTCAGTATCTTACCTCATCCGACCTACATACATATTTATCGTCTTTTGTACTACAAGTGAAAGGTGATGATACACCCTGGATAAAGCCAGCCTACAATCAAAGGTGAGTTTAGAAACCCTCAGCACTTCTTTGTGTTAGCTTGAATTTTTTTTTCAATAAACTGGGGAACTCTTCATGGCTTATGTACCGCCGAAGAAATGGATATAAATAAAATACCTTTTGATTTGATTGCAGTGACCCCTTTCCAGGCTGCAAGAAATATATTATTATTTTGTAATAATCAGTAGAACTTGCTTATAGTTTTGGAATCCAGGATGTGAAAAATCACAGGTGTAGGCCGGTAGATGCTAGACATTTAATGAATCAGCCTTCGAAATCTTCAACGTCACGTTCCTTGAGTTAGTTTCACAGAGCAAATTCTTACAGAAACGGGCTATTCTGACTGCAAAATCCGTATGTCGTTGTTGTACATTCATTTAATTACTGGGAAAGAATCAAGTATGTTCGGAATCAAAGGCCGTATTTGAAAGAAATAAGGAGACCAGTTTTTGGCGCCAAGGCGGGATGAAGGAAATCGCTTGGAGTGTGCTCTATAAATACACGTAAAAAAATTTGACGCCAGCTAAATACCTATAAAGAGTGTTCAATATTGTGCTTTAGGAAAATTTTGGTTTATTTAAGTAATACGCCCATGTATTCGGTATGCAGATACCAAAAAACGCGCAATGCCCGTACGCCGTGTCATCGATATCTACCTTAATTCTCGCAACCCGACCGGAAAACGTCCAGGAGTGCAAAATTAGGTGTATTTGAGGTTTTAGTGACCTTGGGCTTGTGAGGTATCGTTTTCCATGTTTCTTTTTTGTTTTTGTACTTTTGTTTTGGGTTATGAGGCCAAATATGAAGTTGATTTTGACCACTGAGTGAAGGATTGAGGTTCTGATTGAGGTTCTAACGAATTTTTAACGCTCAAAATTCAATATTTATGGTCAAAAACTTGAGACAATGGCAGTACCTAATCACCAGAAATTCGTATAATAACACAGGAGGTAGTATTAACAGGTGAATCAGACAATTCAGTGACAACTTCACTGATCGAAAATAATTTGTCAGAAATAGCAACCTAATATTTGAGTTTAAAACCGTAAAATATAGCTTTGACAGTCTCTTCAATGAGGTCCCAACAGTGCCGTATTCAGTCGAGAATAATAAACCCATGTGGCAAGGACTTGGCAGCGTTTTTGCCTGTATCTTCGACTAAATAATTATACAGGAACACTCTACACCGCACTTGATCCTAAAGAACTATTTTCCCAATGAAAAGAAAAAACAGAGTTATTGAAAAATAGTCTATTTCCACTAATACACGAAAAACGCAAAAAACACTGTTATACTGGTTTCGGTGATCAAACCATCGTCAGTAACACACAGTGGAAATATTAGTGGAAATAGACTATTTTTCAATAACTCCGTTTTTTTCTTTGAAATGGGTTTCCACGATTTCGTCGCGAGTGATTTAGTTCGTATTTTCCCAATCATATTCTATTGAAGAGGCCGCTATACACCAGTCTTACATGGCTGTGACGAATTAACTATGCGTTGTGGTATCAATCGTTCCTCAGTGGTTTCTCTAGAACTCGGATTTTACGACATCTTCCTTTGCTTCCAACATCGACTCTAGGATGTTCCAGTGCCAGTGTAGGTACACACATTGTGTAGCTGGGTTCTGAGAATGAGAAGGAAACGATCGCCACAAGATTCGATAATATAACACCGAAGGGAGAGCATAACTCGGCGGCACTAAACGGCTCCGGTTTGACCGGCTGTTACTAATGAGGTTTCTACGGTGGTTTCGCAGCATCTCCAGAAAATTCTTGTCTGCAGCTGAAAACGAGCCTAACTGAAGGCGAGTGTCGGTAGAAACAGAGATCGTACAACATACCTATCTTGAGCGTCTGACAGTCCGGGAAAAGGTGAAGGCTGTGGGATCCGCGTAATGTCAACGAGAGCATTCCACGTCGATGGTTACCAGCCACGAGCGGAGGCTACGAGGAAGACGGTTTTCCTCACAAGGCAACAATGCAACTATTATTTCTCGTGCTCTTCAAAATAAATAAGGCAGGTACCTAAGAGAAACTGCTCAAGAAGGGAGTACGTATCGGTGGTACCTATTATCAATTTTACCGAAATTACTTCGAAAACGCTATACCAGAAGCAGGTTGGGAAAGGAGAACTTGTTGGGCGCAAACCCCTTCACAGAGGTTCTTGACGTCCTTGATCATCTCCCATGCTCGGGAAATGAGAACCTACTGTATTAAAATCAGCTTTTGAATTATTCAGGGTTTGAGACAGTTGAAAAGAGAATCACGTTATTAATTTTTTGGTTTATTATTTTCAATAATGAACCATTGGAATCGAGCATGAAAAAAAAAATTCTTACCCCCCCTCAAAATTTGATGGTTTACGTTTCAAGGTATGTAGAATCCAAAACTGCAATAAAAATATTTCTGTCTGTCCGCCGTACGCCGTACGCCGTACGGGCCACTTTTCTTAGTTACCATGAGAAAAAATTGATGAAATTCGGGTTATAGGTTCCGTTCGGCGTCTAGTTGGTCCTCGAAGCTCGACGTTACTGTGAGTCATCTCTAAGGGGTTCAAAATAGGGGTTGAAATTTTCAAAACGCCTATACCATTTTTTTACGTAAATATTTTTACGGTTTTAAATAGTTCTTGAACTTGCGAGTTTTTTAAGACCATCCGGAGCATCGTACGTCCAGCCGTTCGTTCACAGTAAGGCCCCGAAGTTTGCACCGACAGGCATTTTCGACTCCAGTGTGAATGAAATTGTATACAATCCAAACCAAATCTCGTAACCAGAGACGCGCCCACAATAGGAATTTGTGAATACGGCCAATCATTGGTAGGGATCACCTGATTATATTGGCGGAGTATGAAGTCGAGTTGGTTGTTCTGTGATATTATTTAATTTGAAAAATGATGGCTCTATTGGAGTTTGTTGGTAGGTAGTGAAACTTGAACAAACGTTGAAGTATTATTGATGGGTAAATTATTACTACGGTAAATCATTACTCAACGGTAAATTATTACACAACGGTTCATTATACCATCTACATAGAAGGGGCTGGAGTTTGTTGGTAGGTACTTTTGCAACTTTTTTCACTCCTCATCAACAATTTCTTTTCAGAACTTCATTATGTGTGTTTCTTTTTGTTAGGTACTGTTTGTCATCGGCAGAATTATTTTAGCAACATTTAACTCGTGATTTAGGTAGGTACCTAGTAACGAGTACGGGGTTAGGTACTAACCTACGGAAGGTTTGCGATCTACATAATATGCATATAATAGAATAGTACATATCATGTTATATAGACGGGTTATCTATACATAGAGCTGTGATCTGTAACAGAAGGGTATTCTATACAAAATAATAAACCGTTGTGCAGGGATTTGCAGCGTTTTTTCTTCAGAAATCGGATTTTTCAAATAACTGGAACTCAGAACCTTAAAAACGTAGGGTATCAAAAAGTAATGTGTCGGAAAATGAATTTGGAGAAATAAAAACGGCTGGAAAGCACTGCCAGGCCTCATAGCGAAAAAATTCTGTCCGTCCGCCATACTTCGCTTTTTCCTTAGATAACATGAACCAAAATGAATGAAATCTGGTTTGTAGGTTCTATTTGGGGTCTAGTTGGTCCGCGAAGCTCGGTGTTACTGTCAGTCGATTCTCTAAAGCGTTAAAAATAAGGGTTTACCTTTCCAGAACGCTGTAGTTCGAAAAACTTTCAATAGAAGATTTTTTTTTTTTTTAAATAACTGATCTCGAACCTACGAATTTTTTGAGACCACCCGGAGTATTGTACGTCCTTCGTCAAATGCTGTGTCGGAGAGGACATCTGTGAAGGTACTCTGAAGGCTTCGAAATCATGGACTATGTCCTCAATACATGGCTGTGATAGGAGTGTTACAGGATAATGATGTCGGAATTTGTGAACATTGTGGCGGCGATGGGGATTTAGAACACATTGCGATGGAGTGTAGCAAATGAACTGGTATGCGGGAAGCATTATTTAGCCAGTTAAGTAGTGTACTGCCTGTTCCATTTAACCACAAAGGTATTTTACAAGGAAATGTTCAAGTTTATGAGGAATTATTTAATTTTATAGAGGGAAATTGTATTAAGTTCTAATATGTTTGTGATGAGGTTAAGTTGTTAAGATATCAATAATAAAATAGGTGTATGGTTTGAACAATGCCAATAAATAAAATAAATATAAAAAAAACAAATGGTCGTGAACGAAACGATAGACATCCAGCCCAGATATCATTGCTAGGGAACACCTGATTATAACCACGCATGGCTATATGAAATCGAGTTGGTTGTTCCTTGCTATTACATCATTTGAAGAATCATGGTTATTTTGGATTTTGTTGATTTTTGTTGATAGGTACCTACCTCACTCTTGTGACTTGAAAAACTTTTTAAACTTGAACAAACGTTATGGTTAATGAATGACATCAACAAATAGTTAATGATCGAATTCTTGATTCTGCCGCATATAGGTTTCCCAGCCGGCTCCAGTACTCGATTTAGGGCTTTCCTGACGGAAGCACGAGGGTAGGTATTGACCACAGAAAACAGTGATGTCTATACAGGTAAATAATGAAACGTTGTGTAATAATTTGCAGCTTTTTTTACGATAAGTTTGTTTTGTTCAACTGCCATTACCACTCCAGTGATGTAATAAATATACACTTTCTCTAGGAAAAACTAGAAGGTATTCATAGTTAATTCGAATAAGGAGGCATGCACAAGTTAGTATATGGCAACATCCAGAATAATGGTATCTTTTGGATCATTATTTACGTTGACGATGGCGTAAAGCCGAAAATATACATGTATGTACCGTAAACTGGGGTTACTTGAGTACAAATCTGAGGTTTTTTCAACTTTCAGCGAGTTAAAAATTGATAAATATTAAATCAAATATATCATATAAAACCTCTTGGTCTCAAATATGACCACAAAAATAGTTATTTACGTTTGAAAGCGTACTCATTAGACCATTTGAAGTGGGGTCAAAGATTGACAGCCTCGTCGTTTAGTTCAGCATCGTCGGTGACATTTTTTCGTCGTTTAGACCCATAAAAGTGTTCATGTACTCGCAATTAAACCATCAGACTTATACCTAGGGAAATTCTATAAAGAAAAATATGCAGTGCTAGGTACTAAGAAAATTTGTAACTAAAATTTAAAAAACCCATTACAGCTGGTAGGCAAAACGCATTACATAGGCTAGAAACAAGGAGGTAGGTAAAACGTGGGAGCACGCTAAAACAAAGTTAGAATGACACCTATCAACACAACCTATACCAAATTACCAGCTAAGGTTTCATATCCAATTTATTAATCTCCCTGGTTGATGAAACTCGCTTAACTCCCTCTCCCTCTAAACTTCGTTTTAGAAACTGTACTCCATTCTCCCCACCAATCTTCATTTTTTACAAATCTATAAATAAATTCCAAACAAAGTGGCTTTTTTCATAACCCAAACTGCATATTGTAGTCGAATAATTAGGTAACAAAAATGATACAGTACTTACTTGTCTCCCCAGCTAGAACAGTAAACCGCTATGTTCGGAGATGTTACACACTCGACAGAAGTGTGTTGAGTATAGCTACATCCAAATTCTGAACTCTCCTTGTCGTGGTACCCCTCAAAATTCTACATTTACCACGCCTGTATAATATGGTAAAGATTTAACCAAATAAACGAAGGGAACGACAAGCTGAGCGATGCCGCGGGGAAAGTAGGAGAAGGGTCCCCCCTCTATCAACCGCCATCGCCCCTCAACGGTCTTAACAGCTGCTGATAGACGGGGGAGGGGGTTAAAGGGGTCTTTATAAGCAGCCCGGCCAGCCCAGCTCTTCATTCGACCGACCGAACCTCAACTTGCGACTTCTCTCTCTACCCTCTGTCTCCTACCTCTCCTTGCGCGTGCTGTGGTGGTAACCGTGGGGTATTTTACACTCGCTGTGGTGGTAACCACGGGGTGCCTTCCTCTCTCTCATCTAGCAGCTGCTGTGGTGGTAACCGCAGGGTATCTAATACTCACTGCAGTGGTAACCACAGGGTGCTAGCAAAATACTCCCAAGGAGCACTCCCTCTCTTTCATATAGCATCTGCTGTGGTGGTAACCACGGGGTATTTTATACTCCCTGTGATGGTAACCGTGGGGTGCTAGCAAAAGACTCCCAAGGAGCACCTAATACTCGCTGTGGTGATAAACCGCTGTGGTATTAGTTTCCTTCCTACCCAAACACCCTCCATAGGGATCACCACATACCCTAGCCATCACCACAGTCCTGTTAACTTGTTAAACTTTCCTCTCAACTATCACAGTGCTTTCTTTTGAGGAATTATTTAACCAAGCCAAGAAATAGATCTCATGAAGGATGAAAAACGTGGTTTGTCATCATTTCACCCCACCGGACGATTGTACCCCAGCTTACTGTAGTTATTAACACATATGTAGTTATATTTGTAATTGGTATCTACTATAGTATCCACCATATATATTATCAACCTCAGCACCAGTGACAGAAGCCTGTCGTCGAAACCAATCGCGGCAACATTTTTATTAATTTCATTGTTCAAAGTGGAGCGTCGCGTCATTATGAAGTCGCAGGTCCTCCGGCTCCTGTGGTTTCTATTTCAAGGCCAATAAGGTCGGTATACTCGGCTCTGGGTTTGGTTGTTGGCGTCTGAGCTTGAAACTCCTTTGTTAGTTCTCACCACAAAGGTCCCTTCCTTGCACGATTTCATTCTCCACGGAAATCCTTATACCTAATCAAGTTTATTGATGACTAATTTCATCCGTAAACCTTATTGATAGGGATTACTATTAAAATTAGAACTTACAAATCTTTCCTCCGTTTCAGTTTAGGAATAGTCGATTGGTACAGACAGGTGCACTCTATCGAACAAACAAAAACCAGCTCCGCAGGACACAAAATATATCCAGCATAATTTCTTGATACCTACCTACTGGTGATCTCGAAACTCACCAAAAATGGTCTTTTTGGATGGAACAACCATTACTTTTCTTGTGTACAGTTTGAGCAGATATAATTATTATATTATGCTCAGAGTGGCTCGGAAACCCAGATTAGGGAATAAAAACGTCTAACAACTTCCTACATAATCGTTGGCATAATATATATTATAATCGTAATATGTGCTTATTAGGTATCACTTGTGATGATAATCCTTATCATTGGTAGATCATTATCATACATTTAACTTTATCCTTTTTTACCGTAGCCATTTGTTGAAATGTGACAGTTTTCGAAGGCAATAACAATGTATTTTAATATGCTCGTTTGCAATATATATTAATAGCCCCCTTACCCGCCAAACATGGGGAACTCTGATGAGGTGTCCACAAACCTGAAAAATAGTTGCAAGTTCAAATTGAAATTCTGTGCATGCGCAACGCTACTGCATCCATTCACAATGAAATCAGGAGACATTTAGGATCTCCTATATGCCTACATACAGACCAACCAAATTTTTGCTAGATTTCTGTAACGCAAAAGGTGATTAGGAATTTTGATTTCGGAGGACGATAATGTTTGCTCTAAAATCCCAACAAACGACTAGATGGTTCTTTTGACATGGGCTACTCTATGCGAGTTTCCTGTTTCTGAGACATTCGGATCCGGCTGACCGTCGCAAAAACTATAGGACCGGGTAGTTGCATGAACGTTTTGGATGGGATCAAACTCCAAAGTTCGATCAAAATACTATGAGAAACATGAGTCGGAACTCACAAATGCGGATAAGCGGGCGAGGTTTAATCAGAGCTTAATAAGCCTACAAAGAAACGGAGTTTACAGTTTACAAGACGGTCCCAGGCGCCGCTTAGCTGAACAAAAGAAGTTCAAAGCTACGAAAAGGCTCTATTTTCGCATAAGGAGGTGTACGTAATTAATTCGCGTTCTTACGACCAGGGTTTGAAAGGAAGGGTTTTACCTCAGTTACTTTCAAACGAATGAACTTCTAACCTCTAGCTTAGTGTTTAGTTTGTCTGCATCATTAGACACTTCCCAGGGGGCATGAATGGATCAGAGCGGCAAGCACAATGGAACTTTGATTTGAGGTGGTTATATTTATTTCTTTGTCGATTACAAATTAATGTTCAAGCAGCTAAAGATAGGTAATAATTAATCATAATTTATTAAATGTCAAGCGAGTTGGATACCAAACATGGTGAATGTCCAACGACTCGTCGTATTTCATGAGTATCTATGAAGTAATCTGCGGGACCAATAAACCCAGCAGAGAATGATCTTTTTCAGTTCAAAGCGACCTTAATGGGCCAAGTATTCGCTCTACTGGTCAAAACAGAACGCGGCTGGTCAACAACCCAACGAACGAAATGGGCTCCGGATATGCTTAATTTGAGCGACAACAAAGGAGCCAGGTTTGAAAGCTTTGTGGAGACAGGTGGTGGCATTGCGGAGGCGAACCACGTTGTATTTATTGTCTTTGTCAAATTGCGTCATGTGATGTTCTGTTTTGTTAAAATATTCATTCATGTTTGAATCGCTGGTCAGGATCCCCGTTATCGTTTAAACCGCGGTGATTCGCAGTTTGTCTTCCCCTCTGACGAAAGTAGATAATTGTACCCTTGTTGGTGTTCATGCGTGAACCTAAAAACATTCATCTGTCCAGAATTGAAAATGTCCACTAACACCTTGCGTTTGAGGCACACAAATCCTTATCTCACAGTGCGCAAAATCACTGATATGGATGGATAAAAGCCAATCTCAATACTCTCTTGCTTCCCATCCAATTTTGCTATGCTAGTTGGTAGTAACGTAGGGACTGGAATTTGCATATTTTGCATAGGTATGTGTTTATTATCGTGTATATCATTCTACTTTTCCGTTTTGAGGGTATCTGAAGCGTTTAGCGTGTGTTAAATTGAAACTGAAATGGCATATTTTGCATATTTTGTTCGATTCCGGAGATTTTTGCATATTTTGGCCGTTTTGTGCATATTTCTGAATTTTTAATCGAAATTGGGGAATTTCCCTATTTTTCGACATTCCAATCGCCAAATCCTCCGAGATATGTGTTTCTGAAAAAGGGGTCACGGATATTCTTAGGCCATTCACCGTTTAATCCATGTACCTGGTAGGGCATAGCAAAAAAAAACCAGAGGTCATCAGGATAAGGTGTTGGTTGCCCGGAAGAATCAGCCGAAAATGCAGCACTCTGACCTCCCATCTGGCCTTACCCCAGGTGAACTCTCAGCATTGAAATTTTTACCAATCGTGTCCTGTGATGTCGAGAGGTCGTTTTCCGCCTTAAAGTTGCTCCTCAGCGACAACCGTAGGAGATTTACGGTTGACAATTTAGAAAAATCAATTGTGATCCAGTGCTATAATTGTGCTGGCGAGTGACTTCTTTTGTATAAATGTAAATATTGTGTAGTCGAGAAAAAAAGATGTGTACATTTTCATTCCATTTTCTTCCTTGAATCTTTTCCATAATTTTTTAAGGACGCGATAATAACTGGAACATAATGTATAGACTCGCTGTACGTCTCACAGCAAAATTTAATTCATTTTAGAAATATTTAAAAAAATTTTAAACGTAATTTTGCTTGGGGTGCATATTTTGGCCAAATTTTTTGCATATAATTCCAGTCCCTAGTAATAAGACATCATTCATACCTCATTTTCATAAGATATTGCACATTTTCGTGTTATTCATAGTTTTTTCTTGACAATTAAACTGTTTAGCGATGGGACCAAAATTTAGGCAGGTACCAACCTTTTAGGGCACCCTCAATATAACTAGAATTTTAACACCTTTCAATGGTATACATAATTATGTCATTCTAGACGGTTGCGGTCCTTGGGAACCAGATGAAAATTTCGTTTTTCTCCATTAAATCAATATAATAATAATTATTATTAGTTCAATAATTAGGTATTGTTAGTTTGAAAGCCAAAAACTTCGCAAATTGTAAAAATCAATGATATTGCGTAAAATAATATCTACTAGTAAAGCCCGAATGTAGGTATAACTTTTTTGAGTTTTACGGCTAATCATCGCTTGAAATCTTACTTTCACCAATAACCGTCTTATTCTCAGACAATAACGAATTAAGAATATTATGGTCTTAGTGAATTCGGCAAGCTAAATAAAAGGTGCCTATCTTTCGCGTATTGATTGTGAATTACCTTTGTCCTCCTAAATCAGCCATTTTGTCCAGTGTGGATGAAACCAATACTCCTACTGAGGTTTTTTCATTGGATTCCTAAATGATCCAGACAAACCAATGAACATTATTACTGTCACGTACATCATGCCCCGTGCACATAAATCATGTCAACCAACGTAAACATGTAATTTACATCACTATTTGAACCCCAGCCTAATTGAACCCCGTTGCTCAAGAACATCAACAAATTAAATAGAAATCAACAGATCAATTCACTTTTTTTCTGCCGATTAAAATATCGCGAGGTAACATGAACTAAGTACTTTTTTAAAGAGGTTTTTTGATGGGAAATTATACTGATCAAATGCGTGACTTACGTGTTTGCAACTGAGTAAACTTATTAATAATAAATAGTTGCCTTTAATAAAATAAATTGATACCACTCCTTAGTATCCAGTGAACTAATTATAAATGAGGTGGGCCATTAGTTAGATTAGACATCCCAATCATGATACATAATATAATTAGTAATCCAAGATTACCACACACATCCTCAAATATACCTCACCAGTCACCATTCAGAACTCCATTGTACCATGGAGTACATAGGTACCATGCACGTTGTTTATTGCTATAAACAATGGATGTAAATTCACACATCGATGTCATTCTTTTCACATTCGTGATTTGAAAATACCCTAGGTAGGTATAGTGTTTTTCCAATGACTAATAGGTAATTATGTGGATGTTTTTGATTCACCTACAGGTATAATTCGTTACAGGTAGTAGTTACTATTTCTATCTTTCACATCAGTTTTTTTTTAGAAGTTGATTTTGAGAAAAAATTTCTTTACTCGAAAACTTGGACTTACCTATCTCATGGACTGAAAAAGTTAAGACAGAGGTCACATATTCTGCAAGGTGGGAGAAGGCTTGACATTATGGTGATACACCAAGCTCATTACACCGGCGATTGCGAGATATGAAAAACACCACGGAATGCTGCTACTCAACAGGGTGAAACTGTAGTGACGGTACCATCGACCCATGTGCATTGCGTTGGAAAATGATTGCGTTTTTACGTTCCTTTCAGCTCTACAACTTGAGTAATAAAGGTGCTCAGTCAAAATCATCATCTGCATAAGTCAATTCAATAAAATCAAGCGACGTTCTAAGTAGGTACACGATGTGACTATAACAATGGTTTCACCGAACTTGGATGCAGCATCTCATATGAGGCTTTAGGATAATGAAATAAAACATTCCAAGTGCCCACCTCAGTCCATGGCAGAAAATATGAAACCCTCAAGTATGTACACAATATTTTCCAACTGATTTGGCGAAAGGTTTCAAGTTTGATAATAAAAGTCGTTCACAAACGTACCTACATGAATACAAACATGTAAGTTTATCTAACGATCACGATTTAGGGAAAGTGACCAAGAACATCTAGGGACCGTCCGCTAAGAAAACCGAAAAACTCGAAAGCGACCAAGAACACCGTTTACACCACAGAACAAGTAGCACCCCCCCCCCCCCCCCCCACCATCACGGACTTCTACTGAATTATTAAGGTATGTACCTCTCGGTAGACGCCAGCACGTAATGGAATGCATATCTACATATTTACCAACGTCAATGTGGAATAGATACACCTGAGAGAGGGAATTTATTGACACGGACAAATCAAATCCTCTAATAAAACGCTGCAAATCCCTGCACAACGGTTTATTATTTTGTACAGAATACCCTTCTGTTACAGATCACAGCTCTCCGTATAGATAACCCTCCTATATAATATAATATGTACTATTCTACACATATGATGTAAATCGCGGACCTCCGTAGGTTAGGTACCTACGTAAAAACCGTTGTGTAATAATTTACCTGTATAGGTTCCCCTTCTACGGAGATAGAATAATGAACCGTTGTGTAATAATTTGCCCATCAATAATACTTCAACGGTTGTTCAAGTTGCAAAAGTACCTATCAACAAAATCCAGCCCCTTCTTGGTAGATTAGCCGTTGTGTAATAATTTACGGTTTTGTAATAATTTACCGTTGTGTAATAATTTGCCATTGTGTAATAATTTACCCATCAATAATACTTCAACGTTTGTTCAAGTTTCAGAAGTACCTACCAACAAAATCCAATAGTCCATCACTTGTCAAATGAAATAATATCGCAGAACAAACAACTCGACTTCATACAGCCATCCTTGATTATAATCAGATGCTCCGCAGTTATGATTTATCCGGGCCGGATTTATACCGTTTGATTCACGATCGTGTTGACCAAGCTTTTTGGTGCACACGAAGGGCTGGACGTACAATGCTCCGGGTGGTCTCAAAAAATTGTTTAGCTCAAGACAAATTTAATAACGTAAAAAAACCATTAGACAGTAACGTCGAGCTTCGAGGACCAACTAGACCCCGAACGGAACCCATAACCCGAATTTCATCAATTTTTATTCATGGTAACTAAGAAAAGTGGCCTGTATGGCGTACGACGGACAGACAGAAATATTTTTATTGCATTTTCGGATTCTACGTACTTTTAAACGTAAACCATCAAATTTTGAGGGGGGTGAGAATTTTTTTTCATGCTCGATTCCAATGGGTCATTATTGAAAATAATAAACCAAAATGAATACCTGCACAAATGATAGGTAATAATATTATTTCATGTAGTACCTATTATTTCATGTCGGATAGGCAATCCAACATTCGCTGTCAAAGCAAAAACACCGATTTAACGTTACCTCCACCGACTTCAAGATTATTTGCTTCTAATGCCCGCAAAACAATGAAGATGCAACGTTTCGTCACAGGTTCATTTCAGCGTTTACGCAATCCTCCGCCATGAGTCTGCGTGATTGCGGGGTCGTTAGTCAATCCGACCGTCACCGCGTCTTATTGAATCCGAGCGGCCCAAGGCGATTACCGCTGCCGCCGGTTGGGTTCGACTTGTTTAACGGCATTTGAACTACAGCAAATTAATGAAATACAGACATAAATTCAGCGAGACGATAAAAAGGTTGTGTTTCCGAATTTTCGGCCATGAAGGAGCCCAACGAACACCTTCGTTATTTCAAATAGTTCGGCCAGCGGTCAAAAATTCGGAAAGTAGTAAGTTGACCATATATTTTAAATCCGTTTATTCGGAAACTCTCCTTAATCTTTATACTTCCTACCACAATTTACACGGTATAATATCTAAGTATCCAGTATAGTAGTGCACTTGGTGGTTATCCCGTCAGAGCCACTGATTTGATCAGTAGGAGAATGCAATGCACTGGGTGGGTTGTAATATACCACACAGTGGTATTTATCATTAAGATGGATAAATGGGTGTATAAACATAATAATTATTCTTGAAACTCATTGAGACAGTTGATATTATACCACTGTATGATTGCACCGACATCCATTTCACCCTGCGCAACGCAAATGTGAAACAGATTTTTCGAAAAGTGTTGGCTTTTTCATTCGATATCACATTGAGCCATACCACATGTCTTCCAACAAAGGGTTTGCTTACACACTGCCGAAGGAAGGGAAAAACTGTATGTATTCATGAGTAAAAAATGCTGCAAATCCGTGCACAACGGTTTATTACGTTGTACAGAAAACCCTTCTGTTACAGATCACAGGTCTCCGTATAGATAACCTTTCTATGTAATATTCCATACATATTATGTAGATCGCAGACCCTCCGCAGGTTAGAACCTAACCCCGTACTCGTTACTAGGTACCTACCTAAATCACAAGTTAAATGTTGCTATAATAATTCTGTCGATGACAAACAGTACCTAAAATGGCAAAAAGAAACACACACAATGAAGTTCTCAAGGGAAATTGTTGATGCGGAGTGAAAAAAGTTGCAAACGTACCTACCAACAAACTCCAGCCCCTTCTACGTAGATGGTATAATGAACCGTTGTGTAATAATTTACCGTTGAGTAATGATTTGCCATTGTGTAATAATAATTTACCCAACAATAATACTTCAACGTTTGTTCAAGCTTCACTACCTATCAACAAACTCCAAAAAAGCCGTCATTTTTCAAATGAAATAATATCACAGAACAACCAACTCGACTTCATACTCCGCGATTATAATCAGGTGATCCCTAGCAATGATTTTATCTCGGGCCAATTCCCGATTGTTAGCGCGTCCCTGACGGGATATGGGCTAAATGTATACAATTTCGTTCACCCTGGTGTTCAAAAAGCCTGTCGGTGCAAACTTCTGGGCCTTACTGTGAAGGAACGGAGGGACGTAAAATTTTCCGGGTGGTCTCAAAAAACTCGTAAGTTCAAGAACTATTTAAAACCGTAAAAAGATTCACGTAAAACAAAGGTATAGACGTTCTGAAAATTGCAACCCCTATTTTGAACCCCTTAGAGATGACTGACAGTAACGTCGAGCTTCGAGGACCAACTAGACCCCAAATGGGACCTAGTACGGCGGACAGACCGAAATATTTTTATTGCATTTTCGGATTCTACATACTTTGAAACGTATACCATCAAATTTTGAGGGGGAGTTAGAATTTTTTTTTCATGCTCGATTCGGTTCATTATTGAAAATAATAAACCAAAAAGTGCCCATCTTCCAAAATTGAAATGTTCACCCGCATTTTGGGTTTAGGCGCCATTAGTACAAATTTAGTTCCGTGCCTATGTGACTGTCAATTCCACCACACATACCGTATCGAAAGACGGTATGTGTTAAACGAGCTGAGATGTGTAAGAATTTCATCAAAATTCGACCGCAACCTCCGCAAACATCAAATTCTTGACAATCCCGTTACTCCAATTTCATTAGACTAATTTATTATGCTGACAATTTCAGGGACCATGCAGGCAAATACATGATACCCCTTTTGAATTTCATTACTTTCGGAATGATAGTATAATCTGCGTCTGGACGAACGGTAACTTATGAAGCTCAAAAAAAGTATATGCAATTTGATTAATTATAATTACATCTGCGCATGAACAGACTTGATTCCTTAGTTTGAAATATTCAACTTGCGTACAGCCTGTACCCCGTCCGACTTCGCCCAAGTTTGATGGGATGTGGTTTTTCCTTGGGTAGGAAGGCACCGTACATCCAGAAGGTACCTAGAAGGATGCATCAACTCATAATATGAATCGATGCGTGGAAACTATACACTGCTATACTTAGTATACTTAGTGGTAAACTTTTCTTTCAAGTACGGATTGAGATAATAAAATAGTACTTTCACCTTCGCTCATGGCTATTTTTCTAAATTTGATGACGTTATTGGATGCCACCGGTGGATACTCGGCATATATAATCGAGGCAGAAGTAGGCATATGCACATACTGGTTCATGTGATATATTTTGTTCATGTTTAGAAAGTCACGGTTCGGTTAACATCCAAACTGCAGCATGAAGGAAGAACTTCACAGTGTGACGTCACTTGATGCCAGTAGGTATTTTGAGCAGATGACCAAGTAAGTATTCGTTATTTCTTCCAACTAATTCGAGTTTCTTCATCATTAACAGCGTAAAAAACTAGTCGAAGGAAATTTCATTCAGCAATTTACTGTGTAGGCTTATGGTACAAAATAAAGCCACTGATGTTCCAATCTCGTTCTATCGACTCCCCAGATCCAATCACTATTCGACTCGAGCCACCTGGAAGTGCCCATTGAAGTGCCTCGTCCGCAGACCTACTTATCTCGTGGGAGGCGAAGGAAGGTCGCGTAGGTGTTCCGCCGTCCGCCCTGACAGCCGTATTTTTGCCTTGTCACAGGACTAGAGACTCCTTTCTCTCTCGACTTCCACTTTTATTGTCTCCTCTTCCTCTTGTTCTTCTTCTTTCGACCTATTTATCCCTCCTCATCCTTCGCAACCACTCCCGATCGCATTCACACCCACGGTTCGCCCTCATTTTCGCCAAACCGGGTCGTCGCTAAGTCCCCTCATCACCATCGGTCTCTTATTTACTACCGCCTCGAAGCCTCGAATGTGCGACGATTTGGAGATTTGAGACTTTCGCTTCTGTAGTTCTTAGGCATACTGTACGCTTACCACCTTATAGGTACCTATTCATACAGTTAAAAAGGTAAGAACAAAGATTTGTTTCGGAAGTCTAATTCAGCTACCATCACGCAGGCCCTACGTATGACTGGGCATTGCTTTTTTGAAGAAACGAACGAGTCCACTATGCCTGACTGAGCCCGAATCCCTACTTGAAAAATATCCAAACCTCATCTTTTTACAAGATTGTTCGGAAATCGTCCTACAGTGAGTAATACAATCCCCTACGTTTTTCTTCTCAAAAGGGGGGGGGGGGGGGAGGAAATCAGTTACTATGGAAGCTTTTCATAAACCCCCTTGTTTTTCCCTCTCTGTATATTATAAGCCATAACTAAGTTATAACTAAATACTATTTTTGCAGCGAATGGGCGATCTCGCTGGTCTTCTGTAGGTGAGTATAGAACTTGCCTTAACCGGATGAATAAAATCTTTTGCCAAATGAAGCAAACATTTACCTTTTCAAATTAAATCTCATGCCAAAAAAACGGATGTGGATTTCTACCAGTTTATGACGTGGTTTTCATTTCCACTACCATTTTGTTTATTCTATGAATAATACACCTGTATATTCGCTCAGCAAAAATTTTTGGAACACCCCCCTCAACCTTTTTCATTTTCCAGGTAGTACATTCCAAAAATGCAATGTCCGTCCGTCATATCTACCTTTACTTTTGGACTAAAAAATGGTTATTTCGCACACAGGCTCATTTGGGCCCTAGTTGTGTCCCGAAACTTTGCAGCCGATGTACACAATGTACCCAAGGGTGTTATTGGTGAAAAATGGTTGTAAAAATAGGGTTTATTGGGTTTTAGTAACATCGGCTTGTGAGGTATCGTGTTCCATGTTTTTTAGGGCGAGGAGACCGCATATGAAGTCGATTTTGACCAAAGAGTGGAAAATTGAGGTTCTAACGACGTTTCAGCTCCCAAAATTGGAAAGTCTGAAACCTGGGAAATTGTCTGAAACACTAGAAGTAGTATCAACAGCTGAATCAAGACAATTAAATGGCACTACCAATTATCAAAGATAATTCGTCAAAAAATGGAGCCTAATTCGGGTTTTTGGGGGTCAAAATGGGTGCAAACCAGCAAAAATAGCTACTTCAATTATTATTGCACATGAAAGAAACAATAAATGAACAGCCAACATTTCAATAGGCATGTCCATACAATAATAAACCTATGTGACAAGGACTTAGCAGCATTTTTCAAATGAGGGAAAAGGTGCAATTCATTTGGTATACGGTTTTATTCGTCCGGTAAGAGGTTTAATTAAAAAGACAAATCGTATATTATGTACGGGTATTTTGTAAAAACGTAAAATGCTACTGAGGCACTATTGTTTGCCTCATTTGTTGGGCATTTCCCACATTTGTCAAGTAAGGATATTTAGAAATTCAGCAGGGTTACACTTCAGCTCCACGAGAGATCTTGAGGAGCTCTAGCCAGGCTAACTGAGACCCTGTCGCATCCGTAGGACTAGGACGCAGCGAGAGACGGGACTCGTCTAACAATGAAACCTCCCCTTGATTCAACAAGACATCAAGGACGCCTCTGCTCAGCTTTGTTCCCTTTCAAACAATCCGCCAAGAGACTGGAGATGCGTACCTACTTCCTATCCGAAGAGCGGTGAATAATCAGTTAAAGATGTGAGCCAAGGTCCCGTCACATCAGGGAAAACAGCGACGATAATTACCCGCACACGTCCGGAATTCGAACAGCAGCCGCCAGTACGCATATTGCGGGCCGAATGAGCTAAAGGTCAACTACACGCCTCCGCATTTGCAGAAGGTCGATCGCTGCACATACGATTTTCCTTCCTTTTGGCTGAACACGAGTTTTATAAACCGAGCAAAATGGAACCAAGAGAATAGCAACAACCCTCAGCTATGGTTTAACCATCAACCATATTCGTTGCGGTTACGAGTTGATAACCAACAGTTGAATTGTTGAGCCGCAACGGCAATTATGTACCTTTATAATATGCGGTATGGGCCTGAGTCTCAGTTTTACTACTTAAGGTACCTACTTATTGGAACCGCAGAACACTGTCTTTCAATCATGTAGACAGGTAACGTAGGTAAAACGCAGGTTAAATAAATTCGTTCACTAGGCCATGCTACGACAACTTATTTGTCCGTTCTGTCTTTGGAATGAACGAGCGCATCTCAGAACCTTTATTTGACAACACCATCTATAAGTGAACAGGTGAACAGTATCCACTCAACGAAAATTGATATGAAATTTTATCGCTGATGATATTAATGATGTTTTATCGTCGGCCCTTACTGAGGTTGGTCGAACAGCAGTTCCAGAAAAAAACAGATCTGAGAGATGGAAATATATTTGAAATAATATAAGACTTTTTCGACTTTAAAAGCATGTCACGATCACCTAAAAGCTATAGACGGGTGAAGGACAATCCTATACTTTCCCTCAGCCAATCGACAACTTTCATGGCAACTCCATGACAACTTATCGTTTGTACCAAGGAACCTATGCTCGTTAGTTTCTAGATTATACTAGGATACAATGACCTAATTAAATGGCGTGGGCTTGGGGCTTGGAGTGTTGGCGCTATAATTTGTAGAACATTTCATCATTTTTTTATGCCTTCCTGCGGAGGGCTATGAAAATTTTCTAGGATCACCGCAGGCCTGCATTACAAATGTAAATGTTCTGCATATCTATATAACTAAATTTACAGGTGATTTTCGTGGTGTCTCTCTGTCTGTCTGTTTGTCTGTTTGTCTTTCAATCACGCCAAAACGGCTCAATGGATCGAACCCATCTCGCGTATTTAGATGTTTCAGTGACCGGGGAAGGACATAGGGGGATTCACTCCCGGATCTGATGAATAGGGGTGGGGGTTTATAGGGAAGCCGAAACATAAAAAAATTAAATTCTCGAAAACGGCTCAATGGATCGAACCCATCTCGCGTATTTAGATGTTTCAGTGACCGGGGAAGGACATAGGGGGATTCACTCCCGGATCTGATGAATAGGGGTGGGGGTTTATAGGGAAGCCGAAACATAAAAAAATTAAATTCTCGAAAACGGCTCAATGGATCGAACCCATCTCGCGTATTTAGATGTTTCAGTGACCGGGGAAGGACATAAGGAGGTTACTTCCCGATCCGATGGATAGGGGTGGGGGTTTATAGGGAAGCCGAAACATAAAAAAATTAAATTCTCGAAAACGGCTCAATGGATCGAACCCATCTCGCGTATTTAGATGTTTCAGTGACCGGGGAAGGACATAGGGGGATTCACTCCTGGATCTGATGAATAGGGGTGGGGGTTTATAGGGAAGCCGAAACATAAAAAAATTAAATTCTCGAAAACGGCTCAATGGATCGAACCCATCTCGCGTATTTAGATGTTTCAGTGACCGGGGAAGGACATAGGGGGATTCACTCCCGGATCTCATGAATAGGGGTGGGGGTTTATAGGGAAGCCGAAACATAAAAAAATTAAATTCTCGAAAACGGCTCAATGGATCGAACCCATCTCGCGTATTTAGATGTTTCAGTGACCGGGGAAGGACATAGGGGGATTCACTCCCGGATCTGATGAATAGGGGTGGGGGTTTATAGGGAAGCCGAAACATGAAAAAATTAAATTCTCGAAAACGGCTCAATGGATCGAACCCATCTCGCGTATTTAGATGTTTCAGTGACCGGGGAAGGACATAGGGGGATTCACTCCCGGATCTGATGAATAGGGGTGGGGGTTTATAGGGAAGCCGAAACATAAAAAAATTAAATTCTCGAAAACGGCTCAATGGATCGAACCCATCTCGCGTATTTAAATGTTTCTATGACCAGGGAAGGACATAAGGAGGTTACTTCCCGATCCGATGGATAGGGGTGGGGGTTTATGACATGAAGGACATGTAAGAGATATAATCTGTAAAGCGAGAGGTAACAAAGTCAGATGGACCCACCCCGAGTTCTACCCGTCAGCGACGGGCACAACAGCTAGTGTTTTAATAAACCGAATCATCAACATCTAGGGTTGAGCAAGGGGTTATTATTGCCGGTAGTTATGAGGCAAAGTGATTTGTAAAAATAATAGTCAGTGCAATGTAGGAAGATGCTTGGAATTTCGCTCTTCATTGAGTAGGAGACATAAACGGTAAAACAAAAATGTACCTACGTTCCTATGGGATAATGCAATCATTTTGCCTAGTTCGGTTTGTAGTGGTGATTGACTTCATGGGTTTCACTCACTTTAACGACTACGAACACCTTCCTAAAAACCGCTGCAAATTATTACACAACGGTTCATTATTTACCTGTATAGATGCCCCTTCTGCGTAGATCACTGGTTTCTGCTGTCAGTACCTACCCTCGTGTTCCCCACAGGAAAGCCCTAAATCGAGTACTGGAGCCGGCAACTACTTGGCAGCCGAACAGTTTCGTAAATACGAGGTGGATTCAAGAATTCTATCATTAATATTTTGTTGTTATTCATGAAGGATAACGTTTGCTCAAGTCACAAAATAACCATCATTCTTCAAATGAAATTAATAATATCAAGGAACAACCAACTCGAGTTCATACAGCCATCCGTGATTATAATCATGTGTTTCCTAGCAATGACATCTGGGATGGATGCGTATAAATATGTTATACCGTTCCGTGTTGGCGAAGCTTTTCGGTGCAAACTTCAGGGCCTTACTGTGAACGAACGGCTGGGCGTAAAATGCTCCGGTTGGTCTCAAAAAATTCTCAAGTTCGAGATCAATTAGAAAATACAAAAACCATGCTGTTCTATTGAAACTTCTCGAGCAAGAGCGTTGTAGAAATTTCAACTCCTATTTTTCACCCCTTAGAGATGACTGACAGTAACCCCGAGCTTCGCAGACCCACTAGACCCCAAATGGGACCTACAAACCAAATTTCATTAGGTAATTTTGGTTATTAGCGGCTTTAAAAAAAGTAGTAAAAAAGTACGGCGGTAGGACAGCAATTTTTTATTGCATTTTTGATTTCTACGTATACCTACCTTGAAACGGAAACCATAAAATTTGAGAGGGGGTTAAAGAATTTTTTTCATGTCCGATTTCAAAGGTTCTGCACGTAGTACAATTAATTAGTACAATACTGAATTGTTTGCGATTCAAAAAGAGGTACGGAGCACCAATTTTGCAGGTATGTATATACAGGTACCTACCTAACGTTCATCGGAAGGATTTTGTACTTAGTTTTTTAATTAGTTAATTGTACCTCGCTACTCACTATTTTATGGTTTAATGCTGAAGGTACAATTAGTTTTGATAATATGTTCAACAGGTACCTGACATAAGTAGTGATGTTAGTGATTCGAACTGCCGAATTATTGTGCTGAATATTTTACTCAACTAAAGCTTCTTACTCGACTAAAGCTGTAAAGCACAATTCAAAAAGACAATTTAAAAAGATTAAGAGAATAAAACATACAGTGGGATGAGTCCAAATAATTTTTTTGTTTGGATAATAGCTTGTTTGAAAAATCATGAAATTACAAATTAATATCGACACTCAGTTTCTCTGCGACGCACCGATTTTTCTTATGACCGACCTCCCGTTTAATCGAAGGGAAATACAAAACAAGAGTTATAGTTGGCGTGGAAAGTTATGTTGGCCCGAAACCCGCTGTTTGTTGCTGGAATGGAACATCATAAGTCAGTAGGTAACCATGCAGCGGGAGGCTCATAAACTTCCGGTTACGATCCGGTCCTAAACTCGTCAGAGGGAAATAAGCAGGCGAATTGATGCATATGTACATTAAACATAAAACAATAATTATTTAGAACTGTAACTTGGGAGTTCTTTATCTGCAACACGGCCGTTGATAGCCAGAGGCGGCGGTGGCTGTGGTTCGTACCTCCTTCGATCGATGGCAAGATGTAGCACAACACCCCATTGCGCCACGTTCTCCGGCTACACTGGAACTTACATACATTTCGGCAAGGGAACCAATCAATCTTCTAACATACTACGTTACCCGGTGAGTGATTTCAAAGAAAGCTCTGATCACTCATGATTGTGTAGAGAGAGTATGCAGAGTGTACAGAGAGTATAGGTTCACTACCTATATTCAACCTAAGAATTTACCTAAGAATAATTGTACGTTCGTACAATTATGTATCTTTAGATATAAAATTATCCACAGAATACACCGGATAGTTCAGAATCTTGTATTATAATTGTAAGGTTCCATACTTGGCAGGACCAAAGGCTGCCCCAGTAGACTTTGCCGACCAAGTTGTAGTCTTATACAATATTGATGTTTATTCTATAAGGCCAAATCTGCGAGTAATGAATTTGCATCGTATTGCTTATTCTATTGGTTTACGAAAGGAGACTCCCTCAACATCAAAACCAAAGTAACGACTCTGCCTCCTCCGATTTTCTGAATATTTTTCAATTTTCATTTCAATTGGTACACCTAGACTCTGCTTAAGTATAGGCCATGAGAGGGATTTATTGCATAGGTAATTTATCTCGGGTTATACTATGCAGACTCTTATCAGACTGAAATTTTAGATTCACACAGAACCAGATCGGGTTATTTTTTATTTTACTGGGGGTAAATTTTGAAGGACTTTTTATATAGAAGAAAAAAGTAATTGAAAACTTTTTTGTCCTAGTTTCTAACAGTTTTTTCTCCCATGATTTACGCTTGCGCGGGTGCAAGGTAACACGAATGATTCTGGATGGCTCTGCATGAGGAAAATGGTTGAAATAATAATTTTATACTTCAAGGAGTTAGGAAAAGATCCCATTATAACCGATATTGTCTATCGGTTACATAAGAGCTCGTTTCGCATACAAGTTCAAATGTATACGGTTCAAACCCGTTTCCACCTTCCATCGGAGACGGCGTGAACAGCAAACCGGGACTCTCGACTTTCCATACCACCGAATCGTTGGAGTGAGGAGCTTTGTTGAGCATCGTGATGCTAGAACTCCATAGATTATTCCACGATTTCGACGTTGGTGAGATGCAAGGCAAAGGTGTTTTGTACAACTAAGGACAGTGTTTAGAGCCCCCTTCTTCCCCTTCATACCACACCATCTGTCCCTTGTACCGAGCCAGCCAAGCCCGTTGCCGACTGCAGTAGATCTCTTATCCTGACTTGTCTTGTATCTAAGACCCGTTAAAGTCACTGGGGTCGGACTGGGCCTCGCTGGGCGCGGACGAGGTCGCGTGACTCACTCGGGCCAGATAGCCCTGGACAAAGAAACTCATTACTACAGCATTATGTTCTGATTTGAAAATTATTGCTGTGCAGAGATGAGATGGGTGAACTGAACGAGATTCATCAGTTGACGAACGATTTTTGGTATATACAGTTATACAGGCATCCTGTATAACTACTGATTCCGTTGTTAACTTACCACCGCTGCCAAACACACTTGGATTATTCAAATAAACAATCCTATATGCCGGCGCATTATGCTGTCTCTCTGTTTTGAAAAGGCTCCAGTTTTTCACTGCTCTCGCTTGGAAAGGGAACCTAGTTGTCGCTTTAATCCTTCCCATATCCCTCTTGCGACTCGTTATTTAGTTACTGTAACTACGAGTGTGTTGGCAGGAACGAACCTCCTTCTTTGAAACATCAGCTTGTGATCGCCATCAATAACCGTGCGCGATTTGCCCTCAGGCGGCTGAAAACATTTAGTTTTTTCGGTTTTTTAAGTGACGTTTTAGGCGATCAAGAAAACGAGCCATCGGATTCGCCTGAGCAGAAAGACGGATTGTAACAACCGTTCTTCTCCAGTCTTCGGGCCGATTGAGGAAGTTGGCAGCTGTAGGTACCTTTTTTGTCAAATCTCTTCTTCGTGGCAAGATCGAGATGATTCCGCTCGGAACGCCGCTCCACAGTCACGCTCTGACGATCGGGCCAACGTCCTTCTCCGGACCCACCACCGGTGCTGCCCATCTTCCGATCTCGGTCCTTGGTACGACTTTCGCCAGACCAAAACCCAAAGAGTTCAATGTCAAGAAGAATTAAAAAAAACATAAAATCATTATAAAAACATTTTATGTCTTTGCGCCCCCTCCCGCACCCACACCACGTGGGATTTTGGTCAAGATTTCCAACGAATGGAGGACGAGTGCCGTCTTATAAGACCAATGATAACTACGTTTGATTGTGCTCGTTGATGGTTGCGATGTAATGGTAAATCGAGAGCTTTCCAACGAGTGGTGAACGATTTGTATACGATGATAACCGGAGAAGTTCATACGCATTCATTTAAACAATCACGCTCATACCGCAGCTTGTCGGCCACGCACTCCGCAGTGGTTAACGTAGTATGGTTAGGTAAATCGAGAGCTATCCAACGAGTGGTGAACGATTTTTGTACGATGATAACTGGCGAAGATAAAGTTCCGTAGCAACGAATCGGTTGTACGCGAAAATCATGAGAAATATTTTCGTGACGCTTCTCCGTTACATGTCCCGCGTTACATTTTCGAGTTTATGTAGCAAAGTAAAGACATAAAATGTCAAAAACGCACGAAAGAAGAAAGAGTCACAAACCGTCATTCGTATTCATTGTGCAATGGCAGGTATATAACATTACATTCATTGGTGTACATTGTAAATCAGTAAGCAACGACACATGAATTTATGAACCAAGATGTGTGAGAGTGCCTAGCAGTAGCGGTGCGTGGGCTCTGAAAACGGTGGGGCACCAAACCAGAACACAAAACCAACAGATTTGTTTATAAAATACCCCAAGGCAACAACACCCTTCCCTTATTTATCGATTGAGTGATATTCAGCAAAGCTTATCACTTTTAATCAACATTCTATCTTCGTACAAAAACGTCGACGGTTTCTACTGCAAATCCACGACAGGTAACGAGCCTGGACAGGTCAATGACCTTAGGCTCAGGTAATAAACAAAGGAACGTTGCATTCATAATTTTAGCTGTGAATCTATATGTATTATGCAAAATGTGTAAATAAACGATTTATTTAAAAAAACGCTGCAAAGTCCTTGTCACATGGGTTTATTATTCTACAGAAACGTTGGCTGTTTATTTATTGTTTCTTTCATATAAAATAATTGAAATAGCTATTTCTGGTGGTTTCCACCAATTTTGGCCCCCAAAACACAAATCAGGTATGCTCCTTTTTTTCTTTTTTTTTTCAAATTATCTTTGATCATTCATAGTACCATTTAATCGTCTTGATCCACCTGTTGATACTTTTGCTTTATTATTCTGTGAATAATACACCTATGTATTCGCTCAGCAAAAAATTTTTATAACACCCCCTCAAACTTTTTTTCTTTTCCGTTTCAAGGTGCGTAGATTACAAAAATGCAATGTCCGTCCGCCGTACGCCGTATCACGTGTACAGGCTTCATTTTCGGTCTAAAAAAGTCGTTCTTTCGCACACATGCTCCATTTGGGCCCTAGTTGTGTCCCTAAACTTTTCAGCCCGATCGGAATAAACCCAGGGATGTTATGAGTGAAAATGTGTGTAAAAATAGGTACTTTTTGCGTTTTAGTAACATGTTAGTAACATGAGCTTTTGAGATATCATTTTCCGTGTTTTTGGGGACGAGAAGACCGAATATGAAGTCGATTTTGACCAAAGAATGGAAAATTGAGTTCTACCAAAAGTTCAGTTCCCAAAATTGATTTTTTATGAGTGAAAAACCTGGGAAATCGTCTGAAATCACCATCAGTTTGTATAATAACACTGGGAAAAGTGTCAACACGTGGATCAAGACGATTAAATGGCACTACCAATGATCAAAGATAGTAAAAAAAAGAGCGTACCTAATTTGTGTTTTAGGGGGGTTTAATGGAAACCATCAGAAATAGCTATTTCGATTATTACGCATGAAAGAAACAATAAATAAACAGCCAACATTTCAGTAGGTATGTCCAATAGAATAATAAACCCATGTGACAAGGACTTTGCAGCGTTTTTCTAGTTATTCTACACATTGATGCTGATCCCAGGTTTTTGACTCATAAAAAATCAATTTTGGGAGCTGAACATCTGATACAACCTCAATTTTCAACTCTGGTTAAAATCGACTTCATATTCGGTCTTCTCGTCCCCAAAAACATGAAAAACGATACCTCAAAAGCTCATTTTACTAACATGTTACTAAAACACAAAGTACCTATTTTTAGACACATTTTCACTCATAATACCCGGGTATATTCCGATCGGGCTGAAAAGTTTCGGGACACAACTAGGTTCCAAATGGAGCATGTGTGCGAAAGAACGAATTTTTTAGACCGAAAATGAAGCCTGTACACGTGATACGGCGGACGGCGTACGGACATCGCATTTTTGGAATCTACGCACCTTGAAACGGAAAAGAAAAAATTTTGAGGGGGTGTTATAAAAATTTTTTGCTGAGCAAATATATAGGTGTATTATTCACCGCATAATAAACCAAAATTAGCCACCGAATTCATGTGTTACAAAAATATAGTAAACTAAAATACAACAAAACAATGAATGACTCGTCGGCAGGTACCTACTTGAATGGAGAAGCTATTGCCTAGAAGCTACGTGTAGCTATCTGTGTGTTTATGCTGATCAATCCACAAACCACAAGATCACAAGCAGCGAACAGGACAAAACGCACGTAGGTGCCACAAATACCAATCTGCCATCGGAACCGGACCGAACGCAAAACGCACAGAATTTGACGCAAAAAATTGAAAACTGTCAACAGAGAAAGGGAATGTGCACCAGACAACAAAAACAAATCGGAAGACGAAGAAGCATCTCGTATCGAGAAGACAAATTGAATCGATTGTAGAAAGGAACGATTTTGGGGTGGAAATCAGATTCTGGGGACAGGGCCCAAAGTGGGCGTGGTGAACAACCTTTTTACTCGACTCAGCATGGGCGGAAGGGCCACTTTTCTCAGTTGCCATGGGAACACTAGGTCCCAGGACCTACCTGCCAGTTTCAGGAGCCTAGGTTTCGATTTCGATTGCAGGACATCGATTACTGTCGCTTTATTCCGATAACGACATGCTTGGTATATGGAGCTAATATGGAGGAACCACCATGGATGCTCTACTAGAATATTGAATATCCATAGCCAGAGAAATCTACTACATATCTATCTTACTCCTAGTGTTTTTGGGTGCCAAGGCAGTGGCCTAAGTGGCCTAATGGACGTAACGCCCCTGGTGTCTAGCGTACCTGAAAGGTAAATACTGGTATGACTCATATATCTGAGATCTGAAGGTTGTGAGCAACACCTGTTCTCATTGCGAAGAAAATCATATGGAGCAACCTTAGACCGAGTGATATTCATAAGGTTGAACACTACCATTGTAGTTATATTGAGCTGTATAGATCCAGCTGTGTTCAGGCTATCACATCGTGGTATCGTGAAATGGTATCAGACATACAAACAACTGTCAGTTAATTGGATGTGGTGACCAGTGTATTGATTTTATAGTGTAGTTAAGTACCCAGGGCGTTTCATGTGGACCAGTTACCGTTCAGGGTAAACTTCCCTAATGGAAAACAATTTGTGGGAGACGAACGAGTTTGTTTGTAAATGAATGACAGGCAATGTACGGGACGGTATATCCTCCTACCTAGTCTATAAAACTATCAAACCATGTTCATGGTATGTTAATGTGAGCTTATTTTAGGCACCCGCGGTAACAACGGAGAGATCCAATTACGACATGGTAATGTCACCCCGTGGCTGTGCTAATGGAAATGACGGCGTTTGCTGTTCTTGACGACCCTCTGATGTTTCATCGCGTGGGGACATCCGAAAGGTCGGCAACTTTCTCGTCTGGAGGGCGAGTGGGTGTGAGTTTCGTCCTACGGAGTTGGGACTAAGGAAAACCTCGCTAAGTTGAGTAACTAAGGTGAATAATGACAGACTGAAACGCCAAAGATTACGATTCTGTTGCTTATCTAGAAACCGTCTATTAGAAAATTGAACATTTATATATTTGGTACTGAAATGCACGGCTCCGTATTCGGTTTCCTAATCCAACAGGCTCTCAGTCTTACATTACATGAGAGATCATTTCACCGAGATGCAAGTACGAACAGTGAATGGCACTTATAAGTTCATTCCTTTTAGGTATGTCTACGTTCAGGTTTTGGTTTATTATTCTGTGAATAATACACCTATGTAATCGCTCGGCAAACAATTTTTATAACACCCCCTCAAAATTGGTTCTTTTACGTTTCAAGGTGCGTAGATTACAAAACGCTGCAAAGTCCTTGTCACATGGGTTTATTATTCTGCTGGACAAACCTACAGAAATGCTGGCTGTTTATTTATTGTTTCTTTCACGTAAAATAATTGAAATAGCTATTTCTGGTGGTTTCCACCAATTTTGGCCCCCAAAACTTGAATTAGGTACGCTCCTTTTTTTTTTTCAAATTATCTTTGATCATTGGTAGTGCCATTTAATCATCTTGATCCACGTGTTCACACTTTTTCTAGTGTTGTTCTACAAATTGATGGTGATTTCAGACGATTTCCCACGTTTTTGACACATAAAAAATCAATTTTGGGAGCTGAACATTTGGTACAACCTCAATTTTCCACTCCTTGGTCAAAATCGACTTCATATTCGGTCTTCTCGTCCCCAAAAACATGGAAAACGGTACCTGAAAAGCTCATTTTACTAACATGTTACTAAAACACAAAAAGTACCTACCTATTTGTATACACATTTTCACTCATAACACCCCTGGATATATTCCGATCGGGCTGAAAAGTTTCGGGGACACAACTAGGGCCCAAATGGAGCATGTGTGCGAAAGAACGACTTTTTTAGACCGAAAATGAAGCCGGTACACGTGATACGGCGGACGGCGGACGGACATTGCATTTTTGGAATCTACGCACCTTCAAACGGGAAAGAAAAAATTTTGAGGGGGGAGAGGGTGTTATAAAAATTTTTTGCTGACCGAATACATAGGTGTATTATTCACAGAATAATAAACCAAAATGCAATGTCCGTCCGCCGTATCACGTGTACAGGCTTCATTTTTGGTCTAAAAAATCGTTCTTTTGCACACATGCTTCATTTGGGCCCTAGTTGTGTCCCGAAACTTTTCAGCCCGATCGGAATATACCCAGGGGTGTTATGAGTGAAAATGTGTGTAAAAATAGGTACTTTTTTTGTTTTAGTAACATGTTAGTAACATGAGCTTTTGAGGTATCCTTTTCCATGTTTTTGGGGACGAGAAGACCGAATATGAAGTCTATTTTGACCAAAGAGTGGAAAATCGAGGTTCTACCAAATGTTCAGCTCCCAAAATTGATTTTTTATTAGTCAAAAACCTGGGAAATCGTCTGAAATCAACATCAATTTGTATAATAACTCTGTCAGTAGTATCTACACGTGGATAAAGACGATTAAATGGCACTTTCAATGATCATAGATAAATTGAAAAGAAAAGGAGCGCACTTAATTCGTGTTTTAGAGGCCAAAAATGGTGGAAACTATCAGAAATAGCTATTTCAATTATTTCACATGAAATAAACAATAAATGAACAGCCAACATTTCTGTAGGTATGTCCAATAGAATAATAAACCCATGTGACAAGGACTTTGCAGCGTTTTTCCCATACCGAAACCACAAGTTCCGATGCCTTCCACGGCAGGTGCTGTGTGTTTTAGTATGATCCAATACAGGAAGGATTCTTTCAAGTCCATGTACGATGCACTTATAGCAAAATGCAACACAGGGCATGGAATGATAATGAACCACCTCTCATGTGATCGAACTTGCCTGATCACCACATTGGATGACTCAGGAACAGACCTTATTTTGGTTTATTATTCTCTGAATAATACACCTATGTAATCGCTCAGCAAAAAATTTTTATAACCCCCCCTCAAACTTTTTTCTTTTCCGTTTCAAGGTGCGTAGATTCAAAAACGCTGCAAAGTCCTTGTCACATGGGGTTTATTATTCTACAGAAATGTTGGCTGTACATTTATTGTTTGTTTCATGTGAAATAATTGAAATAGCTATTTCTGATGGTTTCCACCAATTTTGGCCCCCAAAACACAAATTAGGTAGGTACGATCTTTTTTTTTTTTTCAAATTATCTTTGATCATTGGTAGTGCCATCATTTAATCGTCTTGATCCACGTGTTGACACTTTTTCTAGTGTTATTCTACAAATTGATGGTGATTTCGCAGGTATTTGACTCATAAAAAATCAATTTTGGGAGCTGAACATCTGGTACTACCTCAATTTTCCACTCCTTGGCCAAAATCGACTTCATATTCGATCTTCTCGTCCCCAAAAACATGGAAAACGATACCTCAAAAGCTCATGTTACCAAAATGTTGCTAAAACGCAAAAAGTACCTATTTTCACACACATTTTCACTCATAACACCCCTGGGTATATTCCGATCGGGCTGAAAAGTTTCGGGACACAACTAGGGCCCAAATGGAGCATGTGTGCGAAAGAACGACTTTTTTAGATCGAAAATGAAGCCTGTACACGTGATACGGCGGACGGACATTGCATTTTTTGAATCTAGGCACCTTGAAACGGAAAAGAAAAAAGTTTGAGGGGGTGTTATAAAAATTTTTTGCTGAGCGAATACATAGGTGTATTATTCACAGAATAATTAACCAAAATGCAATGTCCGTCCGCCGTCCGCCGTACGCCGTCCGCCGTATCACGTGTACTGGCTTCATTTTCTGTCTAAAAAATTCGTTCTTTCGCACACATGCTCCATTTGGGCCCTAGTTGTGTCCCGAAACTTTTCAGCCCGATCGGAATATTCCCAGGGGTGTTGTGAGTGAAAATGTGTGTAAAAATAGGTACTTTTTGCGTTTTAGCAACATGTTGGTAACATGAGCTTTTGAGGTATCGTTTTCCATGTTTTTGGGGACGAGAAGATCGAATATGAGGTCGATTTTGGCCAAGGAGTGGAAAATTGAGGTTGTACCCGATGTTCAGCTCCCAAAATTGATTTTGTATGAGTCAAAAACCTGCGAAATCGTCTGAAATCACCATCAGTTTGTAGAATAACACTAGAAAAAGTGTCAACACGTGGATCAAGACGATTAAATGGCACTACCAATGATCAAAGTTAATTTGAAAAAAAAAAAAAAGATCGTACCTACCTACCTAATTTGTGTTTTGGGGGCCAAAATTGTTGGAAACCATCAGAAATAGCTATTTCAATTATTTCACATGAAACAAACAATAAATGTACAGCCAACATTTCTGTAGAATAATAAACCCCATGTGACAAGGACTTTGCAGCGTTTTTTACCTGTCCGTCTAACAAAAACCACAATAGGACAACCGACGGAGACGACGATGAAGAAGATGAGGATTCCATAAGTAACTAGAAGAGAAGTATTAATTCTAAAGGGTTATTTCCGGTAGTGTAAGAAGTAATAGTACCATTACCTTCCGGAGGAATCCATCGTCACTACCTGGTTGAGTGCTGGAGGCTCGTAATCCCCCCGGAAGATATGGTAATAGTAGAAGAGAAGTAGCTGTTGTACTCACGTAGGCTTACATGGAAGGTGAGTGAAGAATATTTATCGAATACCTAAGTGCTTCAGTGTCGAATACATTACAGTAGTAATGTGAAAACAATTCATTTGTAACAGAAAAAACGCTGCAAAGTCCTTGTCACATGGGTTTATTATTCTATTGGACATACCTACAGAAACGTTGGCTGTTTATTTATTGTTTCTTTCATATAAAATAATTTAAATAGCTATTTCTGGTGGTTTCCACCAATTTTGGCCCCCAAAACACGAATTAGGTACGCTCCTTTTTTTTTTTTTTTTTTTTCAAATTATCTTTGATCATTGATAGTACCATTTAATCGTCTTGATCCACCTCTTGATACTTTTTCTAGTGTTATTCTACAAATTGATGGTGATTTCAGACGATTTTCTAGGTTTTTGACTTATAAAAAATCAATTTGGGAGCTGAACATCTGGTACAACCTCAATTTTCCACTCTTTGGTCAAAATCGACTTCATATTCGGTCTTCTCGTCCCCAAAAACATGAAAAACGATACCTCAAAAGCTCATTTTACCAACATGTTGCTAAAACGCAAAAAGTACCTATTTTTACACACATTTTCACTCATAACACCCCTGGGTATATTCCGATCGGGCTGAAAAGTTTCGGGACACAAATAGGGCCCAAATGGAGCATGTGTGCGAAAGAGCGAATTTTTTAGACCAAAAATGAAGCCTGTACACGTGATACGGCGTACGGCGGACGGCGTACGGCGGACGGACATTGCATTTTTTGAATCTACGCACCTTGAAACGGAAAAGAAAAAATTTTGAGGGGGTGTTATAAAAATTTTTTGCTGAGCGAATACATAGGTGTATTATTCACAGAATAATAAACCAAAACGCTGCAAAGTCCTTGTCACATGGGTTTATTATTCTACTGGACATGCCTACAGAAATATTGGCTGTTCATTTATTGTTTATTTCTGGTGAAATAATTTAAATAGCTATTTCTGATAGTTTCCACCATTTTTGGCCTCTAAAACACGAATTAGGTACGCTCCTTTTTTTTCAATTTATCTTTGATAATTGCTTGTGCCATTTAATCGTCTTGATCCACGTGTTGATACTACTTCCAGTGTTATTCTGCAAATTGATGGTGATTTCAGACGATTTCCCTGGTTTTTGACTCATAAAAAATCAATTTTGGGAGCTGAACATCTGGTAGAACCTCGATTTTCCACTCTTTGGTCAAAATCGACTTCATATTCGGTCTTCTCGTCCCCAAAAACATGAAAAACGATACCTCAAAAGCTCATTTTACTAACATGTTGCTAAAACACAAAAAGTACCTATTTTTACACACATTTTCACTCATAACACCCCTGGGTATATTCCGATCGGGCTGAAAAGTTTCGGGACACAACTAGGGCCCAAATGGAGCATGTGTGCGAAAGAACGAATTGTTTAGGCCAAAAATGAAGCCTGTACACGTGATACGGCGGACGGCGTACGGCGGACGGCGGACGGCGTACGGCGGACGGCGTACGGCGGACGGCGTACGGCGGACGGACATTGCATTTTTTGAATCTACGCACCTTGAAACGGAAAAGAAAAAATTTTGAGGGGGTGTTATAAAAATTTTTTGCTGAGCGATTACATAGGTGTATTATTCACAGAATAATAAACCAAAATCAATTTTGGGAGCTGAACATTTGGTAGAACCTCGGTCTTCCACTCTTTGGTCAAAATCGACTTCATATTCGGTCTTCTCGTCCCCAAAAACATAGAAAACGATATCTCAGAAGCTCATGTTACCAATATGTTGCTAAAACGTAAAAAGTACCTATTTTTACACACATTTTCACTCATAACACCCCTGGGTATATTCCGATCGGGCTGAAAAGTTTCGGGACACAACTAGGGCCCAAATGGAGCATGTGTGCGAAAGAACGATTTTTTTAGACCGAAAATGAAGCCTGTACACGTGATACGGCGGACGGCGTACGGCGGACGGCGTACGGCGGACGGACATTGCATTTTTGGAATCTATGCACCTTGAAACGTAAAAGAAAAAAGTTTGAGGGGGTGTTATAAAAATTTTTTGCTGAGCGAATACATAGGTGTATTATTCACAGAATAATAAACCAAAATCGACAGAGGAACCTCATCCATTCGTCAATAGTGTTTCCTCAAGCATTGAAGAAATCATAATCTAGGTTCTTATTACCAGTTCTACACTTTTTTGGTTTATTATTCTGTGAATAATACACCTATGTAATCGCTCAGCAAACAATTTTTGTAACCCCCCCTCAAAATTTGTTCTTTTACGTTTCAAGGTGAGTAGATTCCAAAAATGCACTGTCCGTCCGCCGTCCGCCGTATCACGCATACCGGCTTCATTTTCGGTCTAAAAAAGTCGTTCTTTCGCACACAAGCTCCAGTGGGCCCTAGTTGTGTCCCGAAACTTTGCAGCCCGATCGGAATATACCGAGGGGTGTTATGAGTGAAAATGTGTGTAAAAATAGGTACTTTTTGTAGTAACATGTTAGTAACATGAGCGTTTGAGGTATTGTTTTCCATGTTTTTCGGGACAAGAAGACCGAATATAAAGTCAATTTAGAGCAAAGAGTGGAAAATCGAGGTTCTACCAATGGTTCTGCTCTCAAAATCGATTTTTTATGAGTCAAAAACCTGGGAAATTGTCTGCAATCACCATCAATTTGTACAATAACACTAGAAAAAGTGTCAACAGGTGGATCAAGACAATTAAATGGCACTACCAGCGATCAAAGATAATTTAAGAAAAAGGAAAAAAGGCGTACCTAATTCGTGTTTTGGGTCCAAAATTATTGGAAACAGTCAGAAATATCTATTTAAATTATTTCACACGAAAGAAACAATAAATGAACAGCCAACATTTCTGTGTCCAATAGAATAATAAACCCATGTGACAAGGACTTTGCAGCGTTTTTTACCTCTCGTTTCCAAATATTACGTCCAAGGATGGGTGACCGCTGTGACATGTCCAAGTATGACCCATGTAGCTGTTGGAAGAACCCTTTCCACTCAACGGGGTGAGTAGCCAAGAGCGAAATGACCAAATCGAATTCTGATCCTCACATTGGACGACAGCTGATCACGTCCGCGACGCCAGCAGGGCAGTCGGACGAATGGCTGTTACTTTACCTTCAATTCCAATGGAATCGCATTCTCAGGAACATCTGGGGGATCACAATCTACAGATTTGGTCGCTATTGGTGTTCTTTTACAGGATGCCTACCTACGAGTACGTATCAATTATTAGACCACCGTTGAAGAATTGGAGACAGTAGTTTGAAAACTCTACCAGTTGGCATGTACATATTGTCTTCTTTAGGGTGGACGTATATTACTACTTCTGCTCCCGATAAGAAACGTCAACGTAATTCCATGACTGAAGACGGGTATATAAACGCCTAAAACTGGTCTCCTAAATATATTTAGGAAACCGCAGAGAATATTATTCTTCTATTCTTCTTCTTTATTATTTCCTGATCTCAGGATAATTTCCTTAAATTTTGGAGATCAGTATATATTGCCAAGTATATTGTTCTTTGCACGATGTGCGTTATAATATATGTTTTTGTTCTAATTGTTCAATGAAGTATCAAACACTTCAATTTTGTTTGTAATATGCTTATTATTTATTGTAAATAAACGGCTTTAAATCTATCAAAAACAAAAAAGAGATTTCCTGATGGACATATAATTATGTCCATATTATTTCCGAGAAGCGAAACCAAATATTCTGTCTATATTGGATTCCGATGGCAGAGAACCTGAGTTTCATATAGCTCAAATCAAGAGCTAATAAAGTAGGTTTATAATGACGCCAGTAAGGACCAGTAAGGTCCTGGATCATTCCAGCTTATAAACGTACTGAATGTGCTGATATTCTGATACACTTTTATACAATTTTAGCGCTGATATTGCAGTTCGAGAAGAAGGTACCTACACTTAAAAAGCGGTTCGCTGTGAATTATCATACTGTTTAAAACGCTGCCGGGCTATTTTTATGAAGGCTCCCACGGTCAGTGTGCCAAGCAATTACCTGGCAGGAATCTCACAGCTAATAAGTGTTAATTAATTTTTAATGTCTACACGGTTAAAACGATCGAAACAACACCGCGCCACATTTAATTCAGGATATTGGGCGATGTTATTTCCCCTTATCGATTTTGGTCAGCGCCGACATGATTTCGATACTTCGACCACATACATAACCATGCAGTTACCACAAGGGTGTAGGGAATATATTACCTTCTTTTCCAAACTTTCGCTATAAAAATGTTGATATGGACGCCTAGATGTTATTCCCACCTACTATTCATTTATAAATATTATTTCTCAACAAGATCTCTTTTTCAATTAAATACACGGGTATTACACTTGCGCTCTCCACGTTTTGTGCAATCCATGGCAAATTATTTTAAGCATACCTAAATACTTACCTACCAATTTTGTTATCATGAGCTGAGGAGTTTCGTTGAAGTCGATGTAAATAATTATTCAGAGCAATTTACAGAATTAATTTACCTATACATTTAAATATCTGGGGTAGATATCTACCTGTTAATTTTTGTGGTACCTAGTATATTGTAAAACCAATGTTAAGGCTAAATGTAACGCTTTTAGTAGCAAAACCTGCCACCACGTGGCAGCACCAAAATGAAGGAAATTTCCTTGACTCCTCACAGAAGAACGAATCAAGATATTTTGAATCTGAAAACGGATTTGATAAGATATCAACCCATAGTTTGGACGAAATTGGTTTAAAAAATTTGCACAATTTTTTTGCGCACTGTTCAAAAAAATTTTTGATTAAATTGAGACTTTTTCAAAAATGTGGCCTTATACAGCAGTGTGCCCATGCATACAGTGTACAAATCCGTTTTCAGAATTTCGATCGGTCAAAAATTACAATCGTAATCCTTAAGATTGGTGAAACAATAGTAGGGCTGACGGGGTGGAGGAGTGCGCGCGCGAGAGGGGGGCATTTTAGTGAGGTGGGGCCCGCTTGGACCCCTCGCATGAACATTCTCGGAATCGAGTCTTCCTGATGTTGGCTGGAAAAGAAGTTTTGTCTGTGAGCAGGATTGGGTCATAGCCAAGTCAAATTGGACTTGTGCTTGCTGCCTAATAAATGTGCACTAGCTGGAAATTATTTTAATCGAATTTGGGCATAATACGAGTAATGTGAGTTTGCGACGGACTCTGGCTTGTAACTTGTAACTTGTAACTTGTAACTTTTGAGAGCCAAAAAACTGCGTAATTTTCGGACCTTTTTCAGCTTTTTCGCTTATCAAAAACTATTTTCACTATAATTATGCTAGAATAAGGAGCATAAAATTGCGCGTCGATTGGAGTTTAGTACGTCAAAATCGCTTCAGCCATTTAGCTAAAATCGCCAAAAATAAGTCTTATTTCGATTTTTCCCAAATTTGTCGATACGTCCCTAAAATTTTGATACGTGATTCCTAAAAGCACATATTTTTCAAAATAGGCTCAAATTTCACATTTTTAGATATTTTTCCCAAAATAGGTATTTTCGGAAACTGGCTTGGTGCGGTATCCTAGAGTGTGATTGTCTATTAGAAGATGAATAAATCGTTTTGGTTTATTATTCTGTGAATAATACACCTATGTAGTCGTTCAGCAAAAATTTTTTGGAACACCCCCTCAAAATTTTTTGACTCGTTTCAAGGTGTCTAGATTCAAAAAATGCAATGTCCGTCGCCGTCCGCCGTGTCACGCATAACTGCCTCAAAATTGGTCCAATTGAGTCGGAATTTGCACCAAATACTCATCTAGGGCAGACATGGTGCCCGTAAGCTTTTCAGCTCGATCGGACCAACGGTTTAGATTTTATGGACAAAAAACTAGCGAAAATGAGGCGTTTTTTAGGAGTTTTGAAGTGAAAACCGTTGAACGGGTAGTAACGCCCATAATTACCGTAAAAATGGTCGAATGTGATTCAAAGAATGTGGTCCGTGAATGTGGTCCAAAGATGGTATCTATATTAGGGATGTTTGTTACCTAAAAGTATCGGAAAAAAACACGGGAAAAACGAATTAATGGCACATTGTTTATAAATGGTGAAAAAATTGTTTGACATTTTGATATTGATGGAGTACAGTTCTATATGTCCGCAAGAATAATAAACCCATGTGACAAGTACTTTGCAGCGTTTTTTATTTACTTTTGTACATATATTGTGATAACATAAATAGGTATATATGCTTTTTGCCGTGAAAAGAATCACAGTTTCACAGACAGACAAAGATTCGAATTTATAATATAATAAGGATAATAAGGATAGAGATAGAGATAATAATAACCCCTACACATATATCCATGTCACGAGGTATCTGCTTACAGAGTACCTAGATAGTTCCTCTTATGAACTCGCCAAAAAGGTTGCCCAAATTCCAAGAAGCCGACACTTCGATTTGATTTGGATTTGATTTTTTCGAAATCAGGTGACGTTTATGCAACTGTGTTTACATAACTATTATAGTAGATGAATCTGAATGGTATTTACTTTGCCAACAGTATGTACCTACCTGATGTTTCTGATGTGCCAAAACTTTATTGCACTGCTCCAACAAAAATTGGCTTCACAAAAATGGACTTCTACAACAACGCGTGCGTCCATATTTCGTAACTCCGTTACCCAATTTCCATGGAAAATGTTGCGATCATAGTGTTTAGTAGGTTTCATGAGTCTGTTTGGTGCATTACTATGGTACGAAACTTTAGTGTTTCCAGAGCGAAAACTCTGGACACAAATTTAAAAATTTTTGTTTGGGTAAAGATAAAAAACTTAAAAAAACTAGCGACTACTTCTTCCAAATTCAAGGACAATTGGAAATAACGATGAGAGAGAGTTGTTTTTTCGTAGTGTGGACCCCTAGGGATCTACATTACGAGATAATACAAAAGGATCGCTCATTCTGGGAGGACAAAATGATAACAAAGTTGAAATATTGTTATGAAAATGTTCTGCTCCCAGAAATTATTGATCCAAGGATACCACGTTCGCTGGAAATACGGGAGCCTACCCAGGACTTGGGATGAAAATTCCTCAAAGTATAATACTTTATTTTGAAAGCAAATATAGTATATTCAACAGCAGAAATGTTTCAAGTGTTTGATGATCTGTACCTATGATGTCCCCTAATTTCGATACTGCTCAGATTTGAAATACCCAGTTTAATTTTTCAAGACTAGATTCATTATCGACTTGTATTTTTTGAAACATCTATATGCATGTAGGCACGCTGTTGTAGGTACCTGCCAATCTTTGTGAACAATACAAAATTGTTGCAGTGCGCAAAAGTAACAAAATTATTTTGAAAGTGTGTATGTAGTCTGTATGTATGTATTTAGGGACACAACTTGCAATACAATCTAAAATTATTTGAGTTTTGAAATACTTCACTACTAAATTCCGGATGTGACAATACGTTTTGGAGATATAGCGAAAAATACGAGAAAAAAAATTGGATTTCACAACGCGGTTTTGAGAGTGGTGGTAGGTATGGTATTTTAGCTGTATCTCGGAAACTATTGAGTCTACCGAGCCTATTCTAGTATTCTAGCAAATCTAATTCAGTTTCAAAATGTACACTTTTTGTCAAAAACGCGCTCTATCATGGCCAAAATGGGGGAAAAACAAAAAAGTGCGAAAATTTTGAGGTTTCTCGCATTTTGACCAAAGTTTTGGGGGCCACCGTTGTCAAAAACATGGATTTTGCGTATCAGTCACATCCCCTACAAGAAAAAAACGAAATCTACTACCCCCAACTTAGGCCCCCCTTTTCTCGTAGTCCACAAACGTGAGACAAGGCTTGACCCAATCCTGTTCACAGACAAAACTTCTTTTCCAACCAACATCAGGAAGACTCGATTTTGATGCCGACCTTGAGTAGGAGAATTCGGAGAACGTTCATACGAGGGGTCCAGGCGGCCGGCACCACCTCACCAAACTGCCCCCCTCGCTCGAGCGCACTCCTCCACCCCGTCAGCCCTACTATTGTTTCACCAATCTTAAGGATTACGATCGTAATTTTTGACCAATCTCAATTCTGAAAACGGATTTGTACACTGTATGCATGGGCACACTGCTGTATAAGGCGACATTTTTGAAAAAGTCTCAATTTAATCAAAAAAATTTTTGAACAGTGCGCAAAAAAATTGTGCAAATTTTTTAAACCGATTTCGTCCAAACTATGGGTTGATATCTTATCAAATCCGTTTTCAGATTCAAAATATCTTGATTCGTTCTCCTGTGAGGAGTCAAGGAAATTTGCCCCCAATAGTGCTGCCATCTCTTATCTGAGAATCTCACTAACTTGTCGTTACATTTAGCCTTAATGAAATTATACTGATGTGGGAATGTCAACATTGCAAGAAAAGTTTTCATGACGATAGTAATTCGTAAGACATAATGGTATATAATTTACCTTGGACGGAATTCGTTTCTATTTGAGCTTATCTTTTCATTATCCACCGCCAAGTTTCAAGTCGGAAGAAGTTGGGATGGAATTAATTTTCAACGGTCGCCCGACGCAACCTACGCCTTTTCCACTTCAGCAATTAAATTAAAAGTAAATAATATAATTAAAAGAAGAAAAAGGAAAATGTGAAAGCAGACATTTCGTGAATTAAAAAGAAGAAATTAATGAGGAACTTGCATGATTTTCGGAAGTTTTGTTCATCGACAGTATCTACACAACTCAAGAACACGGGGTTATTTTTTTTCTATGTTGGGCTTTTTTCGAATGTTTAGGATTTTTTTTAAAGGTGATGGTTTTCGGGGGGGGGGGGGGGGGGTGCTAATGGAATTTTCTCTTCGTTACCTACCTAATGAAAACTTTCTGGAAAGGGTCACTGATGATTATTTGAATCCAATTACAATCCTAACCTTTTTCTTATTACAATAATTGCACCTACACGCAAGCCTCTACGCAGAAGTGGTAGGTAGAATGTTTAGTACCGTTTAAATTTCATAATCAGCTTTTTTATTCTACTCATATAACACACTTTTTTCTAGTCAAAATAATTATGGTGTAGTGCCTTCAAGGAAAACCACTAGCAAATTTTTTAATTTGTGGTGACGTTTCGATACTGTGTGGATTCTAATCATACTTACATCAAAATAATTTGTTCTAGTAAGTATCTACCATACAAGCTACATGGGTTTGTGGAAGTCTAGCCATGTGGCTTAACTATGTAGGTACCTAATATCTTACTACAACAAATTATTTGTATGCAAGTATGATCAGGATCCCTACAGTGGGATCAAAATGTCACCAAAAACAACAAATTTGCTGCTTTAAGGTGGTTTCCTTAAGATACTACCCCGAAACTATGAATTCACCCAATTAGCCAGGAAGGCTAGGAATGTGTACACCAATAATAATAATTAAACAAATGACCAAATAAAAAATAGTATAACTTGGAGCTAGTTCAGTTGCTATTCTATAATGCTATATGATCGGATCATGCACCATCTCTTCAATGTAGGGGAACTACCTACTGTAACTAAGAAAAATAGTCCATATTAAAAATTTCATGTCTATACGTCTATTCATCTGATATTTTAGCTCCTGTCTTCTATAAACCTTCTTAATGGCTGGCATTTTCATAGGGCAGGAGTAGAGTGGCCAAGGGTTAAGGCACTCACCCTGATGGTAAAGGTTAGGTACTGGAGCCAATGACTAGCGAACTCTCTGAACTGACTCGTAATCAACCCCTCCGTCCCTCGTCATATCTTTCTTTGGTTTCGCCACCTTCCGAACCGCCGAACTGACCCAGTTGTCTTGGCCACGGTCGAATGAAATTCACGAAAAGAGACCACAGTGGGTGGTCACTTTGGAATGCAGAGTGGCAGAAATAAATGCCTGGCTCCCTAGAGCCAAGGAGGAAACAAATGTAACAAGAAATCGCCCTTCTATAACGGTCAGATGAACCATCACACTCACGAATATGGAATTGTTTCAAAGTGTACTAGGGAGGTAAGTACAAAGTGTACCAGGGAAAAAGGTATGCTTCACTCAAGTAACTCTGATCAAATGTACACGTCATCACAAAATGAATACAAAACGTTATTGTCGACCTTGTAGGCTGAAATATTGGGGGTTGGTCCACAGCTGGCATGTGTGCAAACGCTTTTGCTTCAAAAATCTACATTACTTTTTAATCAAACGTAGAGAGTAGTTGGTAACTTTCTCACTGTTGCGTTTGTTTGATCAGCGTTGAGGGTCATTTGACAGATCTATAGAACTACAGATCTAGAGATTGATAGCAGCATCCATAACCTTCAAACATGAACCGTATTTCTCCGTGATCTGATGTTTTTCAGCGCGAAAGAGAAGCGATAATAAGCGATAGTTTTAGTTTAAATGATAACTTCACCAACAACAATCAGACAGCATATACGAAGTAGGTATTGAGCGGAGGAGGGGGGGGGGGGGGGGTGTTAGGTTTGTCGCGCCATTTATTTCATTTTTAAAAATCATACTTCGGTAACTCAAAATTCCAAATTATTAATCACCTGGAATTGATCCCTCACCGGTTGATGTCAAAAATATAATTGACTTTCTGTTCCGCAATTCGTGCAGTTATATCTCACTCGTAAAAAAATATTCTCAAATAAAATAGGACACGCACTAAAAGTGGTGACCCCGACGTGATTTTCTCAGGGGTACCAAATCTACTCACCCAGTGAGTATAAAAATGCATTGGCTACTGTTTCAGCAGTACAATCTTCCAAAGGGATCACTTCTGGCCACCGCGTATAGCGGTCTGTACAGGTCAAGGCGTACGTGAAACCTCTGTTTGGAGGAAGAGGTCCTACCAAGTCGATATGGAGCTGTCTGAAGCTGTCTGAGGGTGGTGGGAAAATCCCTATTTCTCCATGCGTGTGTCGCTGGACTTTACATGTTGCTGACAGTCGTTGCATGTTTTTACCCACTCTGCACAGTCCTTGGCCATGGATGACCATACAAAACGCTGCTTCAACATCTTGAGAGTGGCTTTCCTACCCGGATGGCTTTCCTATTTTATTTGAGAATATTTACGAGTGAGACAAGAACTTGCCAGAATCTCCTTCGACTCCTATTTTTATGCAAGTTTTAATAATTTGGTCAATTTTCTTTGGAAATAAGTAGTTGCTGTTTTGGTTTATTATTTTCAATAATGAACCATTGGAATCGAGCATGAAAAAAAAATGCTTACCCCCCCTCAAAATTTGATGGTTTACGTTTCAAGGTATGTAGAATCCAAAACTGCAATAAAAACTCGGCGCTCCGCGCCTCGCCAGGGGGCAAGCCCCCTGGACCACCGGTTACCTCTATTTACATACTTCGGACGAAATTATAGAAACACAGAATGTGTTTTAGCTCACGCGTTTCACATAAACCCGTCTTCAATCTTCGGTTGAAGATTGGTTAACTTCCTCCCACTAATGTTTCGTCGTAACTGGTGGTGCCTTATACACAGCTTCTTATATACACACTCACGAGTGCACTTCATAAAAATTTTGTTAAACATAAACTAGTCCGAGCTTCATCTCCAAGACTCCTACATCTCCAAGAGATAATTCGTTTATCGGTTGTTTGGTCTTAAAATTATGTCTTTACTTATATAAAGCTTGCAATCGTGTTCACAATATATAAATTATTGAGAATGATCACCTGTGTGTAAACAATTATTTAAACAATCACGCTCATACCGCAGCTTGTCGGCCACGCACTCCGCAGTGGTTAACGTAATATGGTTAGGTAAATCGAGAGCTATCCAACGAGTGGTGAACGATTTTTGTACGATGATAACTGGCGAAGTTAAAGTTCCGTAGCAACGAATCGGTTGTACGTGAAAATCATTAGAAATGTTGTCGTCCCAGATTTCGTTACGAAATTTCGTTACGAAATTTCGTTAGCTTTTTTGGCTAGTTAGTCCATGGCTAAAAAACGCTGCAAATCCCTGCACAACGGTTTATTATTTTGTATAGAATACCCTTCTGTTACAGATCACATCTCTATGTATAGATAACCCGTCTATATAATATGATATGTACTATTCTATACATATTATGTAGATCGCAGACCCTCCGTAGGTTAGTACCTAACCCCGTACTCGTTACTAGGTACCTACCTAAATCTCGAGTTAAATGTTGCTAAAATAATTCTGCCGATGACAAACAGTACCTAACAAAAAGAAACACACATAATGAAGTTCTGAAAAGAAATTGAGGAGTGAAAAAAGTTGCAAACGTACCTACAACAAACTCCAGCCCCTTCTACGTAGATGGTATAATGAACCGTTGTGTAATAATTTACCGTTGAGTAATGATTTACCGTAGTAATAATTTACCCATCAAAAATACTTCAACGTTTGTTCAAGTTTCACTACCTACCAACAAACTCCAAAAGAGCCATCATTTTTCAGATGAAATAATATCACAGAACAACCAACTCGACTTCATACTCCGCCAATATAATCAGGTGATCCCTACCAATGATTTTATCTCCGCCAAATTTCCTATTGTGGGCGCGTCTCTGGTTACGAGATTTGGTTTGAATTGTATACAATTTCATTCACACTGGAGTCGAAAATGCCTGTCGGTGCAAACTTCGGGGCCTTACTGTGAACGAACGGCTGGACGTACGATGCTCCGGATGGTCTTAAAAAACTCGCAAGTTCAAGAACTATTTAAAACCGTAAAAATATTTACGTAAAAAATGGTATAGGCGTTTTGAAAATTTCAACCCCTATTTTGAACCCCTTAGAGATGACTGACAGTAACGTCGAGCTTCGAGGACCAACTAGACGCCGAACGGAACCTATAACCCGAATTTCATCAATTTTTTTTCATGGTAACTAAGAAAAGTGGCCCGTACGGCGTACGGCGGACAGACAGAAATATTTTGGTTTATTATTTTCAATAATGAACCATTGGAATCGAGCATGAAAAAAAAATTCTTACCCCCCCTCAAAATTTGATGGTTTACGTTTCAAGATATGTAGAATCCAAAACTGCAATAAAAATATTTCTGTCTGTCCGCCGTACGCCGTACGGGCCACTTTTCTTAGTTACCATGAAAAAAAATTGATGAAATTCGGGTTATAGGTTCCGTTCGGCGTCTAGTTGGTCCTCGAAGCTCGACGTTACTGTGAGTCATCTCTAAGGGGTTCAAAATAGGGGTTGAAATTTTCAAAACGCCTATACCATTTTTTTACGTAAATATTTTTACGGTTTTAAATAGTTCTTGAACTTGCGAGTTTTTTAAGACCATCCGGAGCATCGTACGTCCAGCCGTTCGTTCACAGTAAGGCCCCGAAGTTTGCACCGACAGGCATTTTCGACTCCAGTGTGAATGAAATTGTATACAATCCAAACCAAATCTCGTAACCAGAGACGCGCCCACAATAGGAATTTGTGAATACGGCCAATCATTGGTAGGGATCACCTGATTATATTGGCGGAGTATGAAGTCGAGTTGGTTGTTCTGTGATATTATTTAATTTGAAAAATGATGGCTCTATTGGAGTTTGTTGGTAGGTAGTGAAACTTGAACAAACGTTGAAGTATTATTGATGGGTAAATTATTACTACGGTAAATCATTACTCAACGGTAAATTATTACACAACGGTAAATTATACCATCTACGTAGAAGGGGCTGGAGTTTGTTGGTAGGTACTTTTGCAACTTTTTTCACTCCTCATCAACAATTTCTTTTCAGAACTTCATTATGTGTGTTTCTTTTTGTTAGGTACTGTTTGTCATCAGCAGAATTATTTTAGCAACATTTAACTCGTGATTTAGGTAGGTAACTAGTAACGAGTACGGGGTTAGGTACTAACCTACGGAGTGTCTGCGATCTACATAATATGCATATAATAGAATAGTACATATCATATTATATAGACGGGTTATCTATACATAGAGCTGTGATCTGTAACAGAAGGGTATTCTATACAAAATAATAAACCGTTGTGCAGGGATTTGCAGCGTTTTTATTGTAGTTTTGGATTCTACATACCTTGAAACGTAAACCATCAAATTTTGAGGGGGGGGGGGGGGGTAAGAATTTGTTTTTTCATGCTCGATTCCAATGGTTCATTATTGAAAATAATAAACCAACACATTCTGTGTTAATATTTCTGTCTGTCCGCCGTACGCTGTACGGGCCACTTTTCTTAGTTACCATGAAACAAAATTGATGAAATTCGGGTTATAAGTAGGTCCCGTTCGGGGTCTAGTTGGTCCTCGAAGCTCGGCGTTACTGTCAGTCATCTCTAAGGGGTTCAAAATAGGGGTTGAAATTTTCAGAACGCCTATACCATTTTTTTACGTGATTTTTTTACGGTTTTAAATAGTTCTCGAACTTGCGAGTTTTTTAAGACCACCCGGAGCATCGTACGTCCAGCCGTTCGTTCACAGTAAGGCCCCGAAGTTTACACCGACAGGCATTTTCGACACCAGGGTGAATGAAATTGTATACCTCAGACCAAATCTCGTCACCAGGGACGCGCCGACAATAGGAAATTGGCCGGAGATAAAATCATTGCTAGGGATCACCTGATTTTATAGGCGCAGTATGAAGTCGAGTTGGTTGTTCTGTGATATTATTTCATTTGAAAAATGATGGCTCTTTTGGAGTATTATTGATGGGTAAATTATTACTACACGATGGTAAATCATTACTCAACGGTAAATTATTACACAACGGTTGAAATCATGATTTGGTAGGTACCTATTAACGAGGTTATGTACTAACCTACGGAGGGTCCGCGATCTACATAATATTGTATAGAATAGTACATATATTATATAAAGGGTTATCTATACGGAGAGCTGTGATCTGTAACAGAAGGGTATTCTGTACAAAATAATAAACCGTTGTGCAGGGATTTGCGGCGTTTTATTAGGTAGTTGTTATTCTCACAGAATCGCCTTTGTGAGATGAAGAAGAAGATCCGTGGAAACCAAGAGTAATTATTGTACTACATATTATACTATAGGTACTGACTTTTTAACCATAAGAAATGGACCATAAACTCTAATGGATGGAAAACCTAGTAGGATTGAACAATCCAGATAAGCTCAAGGAAGACAATCACGTACTGTTACGGGTGAGGCTTTTTACTCTTTGTGTTGCGTACATGGACAGCATGAAGAAATCGCAATTTTTCTTCATCTAAACGTTTTCATTCACGGAACGTCAGCCCGAAATCCGTTACAAGCACTCGGGCCAACGGTAGACGTTATTAGAAACCAAAAACAAGAGGACCTTTGGCGTGTTCTGGTGGCCTCCAATTGAAAAATGTTTGAATTACCAAGTGTACCAACACACAAAGGATTTACATAGGATGGATTCGATTTAACAAGATTCTTCCGAGAAATGTTTCGAATAATCACTGACTGTTCGTTAAGTTGACCAAGATAAAAATAGTTTTCACCTGGTAGCAACAACTTCTAAGCCTGTGTCGCTCGTAGATATAAATCATTTCATTCCAAGCATGATGAACGATCCAATAAAACTAGAAAACGCTCTGGTGGAGTTAACGGTTTAATGTGACGTTGCAGATCCCCCAAGGCATCACAGGTCCGTTCGGAAACAACAAACCATCCAACTGACGGAGAAAAAGAAGAAAAACCGTTCAAGGTTTTTAGGTTGTTCCTTCATACTTTCCTTATTTTATACAGCGTCGGCTACTTTTGTTTTTGTAAATAAAATTAGAAAACGCTGCAAATCCCTGCACAACGGTTTATTATTTTGTACGGATAACCCATCTATATGATATAATAATTATGCACTATTCTATACATACTATGTAGATTATAGAACCTCCGCAGGTTAGTACCTAACCCCTTACTCGTTACTAGGTGCCTACCTAAATCACGAATTAAATGTTGCTAAAATAATTCTGTTGATGACAAACAGTACCTACCTAAAATGGCAAAAAAACGCAAATAATGAAGTTCTGAAGGGAAATTGTTGATGAGGAGTGAAAAAAGTTGCAAAAGTACCTATCAACAAATCCAGCCCCTTCTACGTAGATGGTATAATGAACAGTTGTGTAATAATTTACCGTTGTGTAATAATTTGCCCATCAATAATACCCATCAATAATGTACAGAATACCCTTCTGTTACAGACCACAGCTCTCCGTATAGATAACCCTTTATATAATATATGTACTATTCTATACAATATTATGTAGATCGCGGACCCTCCGTAGGTTAGTACATAACCTCGTACTCGTTAATAGGTACCTACCAAATCATGATTTCAACCGTTGTGTAATAATTTACCGTTGAGTAATGATTTACCATCGTGTAGTAATAATTTACCCATCAATAATACTTCAACGTTTGTTCAAGTTTCACTACCTATCAACAAACTCCAAAAGAGCCATCATTTTCCAAATGAAATAATATCACAGAACACTAACTCGACTTCATACTCTGTGAATATAATCAAGTGATCCCTAGCAATGATTTTATCTCGGGCCAATTCCCAATTGTTAGCGCTTCCCTGGTGACGACATTTGGGTTAAATGTATACAATACGACCCTTCTGTTGAAATACTCGTTACTAGGTACCTACATAAATCACGCGTTAAATGTTGCTAAAATAATTCTGTCGATGACAAACAGTAACTAAAATGGCAAAAAGAAACGCAAATAATGAAGTTCTGAAGGAAAATTGTTGATGTGGAGTGAAATAGATGCCCCTTCTGCGTAGATAACTGTTTTCTGTGGTCAATACCTACCCTCGTGGTCAAGTATAATGAACCGTTGTGTAATAACTCAACTGTAAATTATTACAGAACGGTGTGTAATAATTTGCCGTTGTGTAATAATTTACCAATGTGTAATAATTTACCCATCAATAATACTTCAACGTTTGTTAAAGTTCCACAAGTACCTACCAACAAAATCCAATAGTCCATCACTTATCAAATGAAATAATATCGCAGAACAACCAACTCGACTTCATACAGCCATCCTTCACTATAATCAGGTGCTCCCTAGCGATGATATCCCGACCGGATTTATACCATTTGATTCACGATCGTGTTGACGAACGTTTTTGGTGAACACGAAGGGCTGGACGTAAAATGCTCGGGGTGGTCTCAAAAAATTGTTTAGCTCAAGACAAATTTAATAACGTTAAAAAAAACCATACCCTTTCATAGAAAGTTTTCGAGCTACGGCGTTCGGAAAATTTCAACCCCTATTCTGAACCCCTTAGAGATGACTGACAGTAACGCCGAGCTTCGAGGACCAACTAGACCCCGAACGGGACCTACTTATAACCCGAATTTCATCAATTTTGTTTCATGGTAACTAAGAAAAGTGGCCAGCAAGGCGTGCGGCGCACGGTGGACAGACAGAATATATTTGTATTGCATTTTCGAATTCTACGTATACCTTGAAACGCAAACCATCACATTTGGAGGGGGGGTTAGAATTTTTGTTTTGCTCGATTCCAATGGTTCATTATTGAAAAAATAATAAACCAAAAACCACAGATGATTGGTAGGTCTACCTACAATCTTACATATTATTGTATTAACAGCTTCTATGTATAGGATAAATCCTTGCCAAATAACATATAACAGCAAAACTATATAGCTACTCAAATTAAAACAATGTTATAGATACACTACGCAAAGCAACCTACAACTAAAGAACGTAAAGGTTTCCGAAGTTTCTGTCGGATGAAAATGGAATTTTTTTAGAATTACTTTTCTGAATTGTCTTCCATTGTCAATTCACCTATGCGAATATCACCAAGACACACTATGATGTATTTTAGCATATTAATGAGAGATCGAAATTAAGTTTGATGAAAACTACACGTCTACTTGTAGGTAGGTGTTCTTGAGACAGAGACGAACGCACACGCTCCTCAAGGCTCGGGAGCTAACTAACGGAATATGATGTGTATATTCGTAGCATAAAAATATCAGTAGGTATCTAATCTTCGACAGCTTAAGAGGCTGGCTCGAATTATACGTTCAACATGCGTCATAAAGGAGAAAACAGCTGCCATTTCTACTTGAACGTTTCGGTTGACCCCTGCGTTGCACACTTTACCAAGGGCTTGTCAGCACATCCTTGGATTCACAGTAGGTAACAGGAACTAGTGAGGTGTAAGGAAGGGAAATGGATTTTCCACCCGAGTGACCCATGAGACCACTCAAATGATGCGTCACACTGAAACTCCGGGCGCGACCTGATTCCATCCTTGTGGAGTCATCCATCCAAGTGATCGTGGTGCAATTGAACTCATTTACAGACTTGAGCCACCCAAATTTATTAGGTTCCTACCGTTGACCATAATTTGTAATAATCATATTTCAGATGGCGTTTGAAAGGCTATCTTCCAGTCGGTCGGGGCGATGACTAATAATGTTGTGAAATTGATGACCCAATATCCTAATGACCTATAAGCGAACTTGGTATATTATCGCAACAAACAGGAGTCTTCTTTGTCATCCAAGAGCTCTGATTACATTTCATTGATACGAAGTATTTTAATAATCATTTTTATAATTAGTACCTAGGTAAGTAGTGATCGCTTTCATGTTCCTGCCTGTCTATATTTAAGGCACAATACACAAGACACTACACAATAGACTAGATATAAGATAGTAGGATAACAGATATAAGAATCGTATCTATAATATTATTATCTGTTAATGCATAGCATTAGCCTTTAAAATTAAACCTTTTATAGCAGAAGAATCTTTTACCAAATGAACTGAACCTTTTGATAAATTAATTTTAGACCATAGGTACAGATTTTCAAATGAACGATTTACTATATGAAGTAAACCAATTGGGAACTCAATGGTGATTTCATAAAATGTACAGCAAAGTTTTGGTCCACTCTTGCATTACAATACAGACCCGGAGACTTCCTTTGGTAGGTAAGTACTTACTCAAAGTCGACTGGTTGAATTTATTGTTCAATTTCAGCGAATTTTCAAAGAAAATGAAGCTATTTCAATGGATTCAAAATTTTCAGAACATGAATTTTTGAAATGTTTTTATAGGAAAATCCGTTTCAGAGCATCCTGAAGTCATCCCTCGATTTTAACAAAAATGTATACATGTATATTTGTTTATGTGTCACTCCAGACACTCAGACGATATCTGTCCTTGGTTACATGATAAAAATTCCAAATTTTGCCAAAACGTGGTCGTATTGCCAAACAAAAACATGAGTTCGAAGACTGCTAAAATCACGAAAATGATAAAATCTTACGGAAAGTCGTATGGTTTCTCTCAATATCATCTTTTTAAACAACAGTACGAATATTTCTTTGAAAATTCGCTCAACTTACAGCCGTGCTGCATGACTGGAATTTTGGTTTATTATTCTGTGAATAATACACCTATGTATTCGCTCAGCAAAAATGTTTATAACACCCCCTCAAAATTTTTTCTTTTCCGTTTCAAGGTGCGTAGATTCTAATAATGCAATGTCCGTCCGCCGTCTGCCGTATCACGTGTACAGGCTTCATTTTCGGTCTAAAAATTCGTTCTTTCGCACACATGCTCCATTTGGCCCCTAGTTGTGTCCCGAAACTTTTCAGCCCGATCGGAATATACCCAGGGGTGTTATGAGTGAAAATGTGCACAAAAATAGGTAATTTTTGTGTTTTAGTAACATATTTATTAGTAAAATGAGCTTTTGAGGTATCGTTTTTCATGTTTTTGGGGACGAGAAGGCCGATTATGAAGTCGATTTTGACCAAAGAGTGGAAAATTGAGGTTGTACCAGATGTTTAGCTCCCAAAATCGATTTTTTATTAGTCAGAAACCTGGGAAATCGTCTGAAATCACCATCAATTTGTAGAATAACACTAGAAAAAGTATCAACAGGTGGATCAAGACGATTGAATGGTACTATCAATGATCAAAGATAATTTGAAAAAAAAGGAGCGTACCTAATTCGTGTTTTGGGGGCCAAAATTGGTGGAAACCACCAGAAATAGCTATTTCAATTATTTTATATGAAAGAAACAATAAATAAACAGCCAACGTTTCTGTAGGTATGTCCAATGGAATAATAAACCCATGTGACAAGGACTGCAGCGCTTTTTATTTTTATTCTACATTTGTAGGTAGAAAAGTCGAATTTTGATAGTAAAACGAGACCTTTCTACTTGTTTTTTATTTCTAAGCGTGATTTTTGATCTACAGATTTAATACTCAATGGTGAATTAATAAGTGCGATGGACTCAATACCGGAAGCAGCCAGAGGCTGGTCATTTTCAAGTATCCACAGTCACCAATAATCAAATCCGTTCTCATTCGCTAATTTCTTGGGTACACAGCGGCGAACTTCGGTTTGAGTTGAAACACAGTTGGGTAAGTACATCATGGGTTGAGTGGTTTCTGAGTGCAAAAGCGGGAGCGGTTAAAATCGTGTTCCGAACTTCAAGTGAAAGGAAACCGGTAACTAGTTATATAATCATTCTGAGAAGGCGAGGCTGTTCAGAATGATCTGCATAGCTGAAAATGATTTGCCTGAGGTCTAACCCGTATTATTCACAATAACGGGAGAATCTGGGAACCGCAATGGTTTTTATCTTCTCCTTTCGGATGTTTTCTTTGATATTTTTTCTGTATCTGAAGACAAGCGAGCGGAGGGACGAGGTGGTGAGGTCAAGGGTATTGCAGAGGAAAGTTTAGCGGGACTTAAGTCGTTGTTGCCAAGCTGAACACTGGAAGATTTACCAATCAAGCTATTTCAGTACCTACTCACCGCCTCCCATAGACCGCGATTGGTTCTTACTACGCATAGTCCTGTCGCATAATCCACAGAAATCTAAACGTTATCATAACATCTCCTATGATCTACACGAGAATAAAAATACGGAAATTTTGTCATGGATTGTCCGGAGAGTATGGCAGTATGGAAATATTGTGATCAATAGCATATAAATGGTACCTGAATTTTAATCACTAAAGAAAATTATTACCTACTTACTGACCTATCTGTGCACGAAAATATTTTGAAAATTGGCATGTGAGGTGTCCACCAAATCATAATACCTACTGCAACAAAAACCTGATGTGGCTCGGAATCATATTTTGGTTTATTATTTTCAATAATGAACCTTTGGAATCGAGCATGAAAAACAAAAAAATTTCAACATCCCCTCAAAATTTGATGATTTCCGTTTCAAGGTACGTAGAATCCGAAAATGCAATAAAAAAATTTCTTTCCGTCCGCCGTACTTCGCACTTTTCTTAGTTATACCATGAACCAAAATTAATGAAATTTGGTTTCTAGGTTCCGTTCGGGGTCTAATTGGTCCTCGAAGCTCGGCGTTACTGTCAGTCATCTCTAAGGGGTGAAAAATAGGGGTTGACATTTTCAGAACGCCGTAGCTCGAAAACTTACAATAGAAGGGTTTAGTGTTTTACCTATGAATCTCGCTCTTTAAGAAAGAGGCCGAAAGTTTGGATGGTATCAAACACTAGAATGAATCTTTTATTCGAAACTCAGGTAAACAAAACAAACATTTGGTAGGTAACTGCGAAACTATGTGATGACGTGTAGTGACTCGGTCACTACACTATTCCCCCTTCCCCATGGATGAAGGCTGGTTTAAGCCTGTCGATCGAGACTGTCCTGGTCCCCTCTTGCATCTGGAGCAGGAAAACCTTCTCTCCCCTCTGGACCACGCGGTATGGGCCCTCATATGGTTGTTTCAGGGAGTTTCCAAGCCCAGGCACCTTGACGAACACAAAGTCTGCCGTTCTCAAGTCCTTGGGTACGTAGATGACGGACTGCTGACACCTTGTGGCTGGCATCCGAAACTTCCCCATCTCTACCTTCAACAGCCTCGCGTATTCTGGCGCCTGTATTGGGTTTTCAGGCGGTCCCTCATAGAAATCCCCTGGAAGCCTTAACGGTACCCCGTACACCAAGTCGGCGGAAGAGGCACCAAAATCTTCATGAACCGTGCTCCTCAACCCGAGGAGGATTGGGGCCAAACTTTCAACCCAATTTGGGCTATTGAGGCACCTGATCCTCTCCTTTAAGGTTCTATGCCACCTTTCAAGTAGCCCATCAGCCTGCGGGTGGTATGCTGTAGTGCGAATTCTTTTGGACCCCAGCTTCTGCAACAGGCAGGCCATGAGATGGCTCTCGAATTGAGTTCCCTGGTCCGTGGTAATTGTCAAGGGAACCCCGTATCGTGGCACCCACGCATCTTTGATCAGCATTGCCACTGTCTCTGCCCTGATGTCGGAAATTGGAAATGCTTCTGGCCATCTGGAGAACCGATCAATGAACGTCAGACAGTACCGTTTTCCTCGCACTGGTGGTAGGGGCCCAACAATGTCTATGTGAATGTGGTCGAATTTTGATGAAGTTTCGGGGAATTTTCCACAGGGGCTCCTTGTGTGCCGCACAACCTTGCTCCTTTGACACTCTATGCACTCTCGCGTCCATGTTCGTATGTCCTTCCTCATCCCAGGCCATACTGCTCGCTGCTGCAGTGCTTGAAAGGAGCCCTTATATCCTGGGTGTGACAACCCATGAACCCTGTTGAACGTAGCTTGTCTGAATTGCAGGGGCAGGAACGGACGGAATCTGTTATTTCTCTCTTCCCCCCAAATGTCTTCTGTGCCACATCTCCTCTTCTCAAGGCTTAAGGAAGTTGCAACTCGATTCTCCACCAAATCCTGCAATTCCTGGTCTGTGGTCTGCGCTGCTGCCAGCTCCTGTTCGGTGATATTCCCCAGTAAAGACAATGCAGCTACTCTGGATAGGGTATCTGCAACTACATTCTGTTCCCCGGGTGTGTGTTTCAAATCCGTGCTGTACTGCGAGATGAAATTGAGGTATCGCCGCTGCAGGGGAGTAGCTTTGTCCAACTTTTGGGTAAATGCGAAGGAAAGGGGCTTATGGTCTGTCAAGATTGTGAAAGTTTGTCCTTCCAGCTCGTGCTTGAAGTATCTTACTGCCTCATACATTGCCAAAAGCTCCCTATCGTATGTACTGTATTTCATTTGGGCTGCATTAAGTTTTTTTGAAAAAAATCCCATTGGCTTCAGTCCCTTCCTGGTATTCTGTTGTAAGACTCCCCCAATGGCAGTCTCAGACGCATCCACTGCTAGTGACAAGCGTGCCTCCTCCCCAATTGGAAAAGCTAACGTAACTGCCTTTACCAGAGACTCCTTGCACTCCTGAAACGCCCGCTTTGTCCGTTCATTCCATACGATTGGTGTTTTGTCGTTCTTTTTGTTCCCTTCAATTAATTCGAACAAAGGAATTTGTGTCTCTATCCCTCTTGGCATGAATCTCCGGTAGAAGTTGACCATTCCCAAAAACCGTTTGAGCTGATCCTTAGTACCAGGCAATGGGAAGTTCATGACGGCTTCTGTCTTTCTCTGTGTAGGGCGAAACCCTTCCTTATTGACTGCATGACCAAGAAAACAAATCTCTGATTTACCAAAAATAGATTTTTCCTCATTTATAACCAATCCAAACTCCCTCAATCGCTGGAATACTAATCTCAAATGTTTCAAGTGCTCCTGTGGACCTGCTGAAGCCACCAGGACATCATCAAGGTATGCAAATGTGAAATTCAATCCATCCAGAACCTTATGCATGAATCGTTGGAAAGTTTGAGCTGCGTTCCGTAATCCAAATGGCATGGCGGGGAATTCGAACATGCCAAAGGGAGTAGTAATAGCAGTCTTTTGGATGTCTTCCTGGGCTACTGGAATTTGGTGATATGCTTTTTTGAGATCTATTGTGGAGAAAATTGTTTTGTCATGAAGGATCTGTGAAAAATCTCTTATGTGTGGCAGCGGGTACCGATCTGGAATTGTTGCGCTGTTCAGGGCCCTGTAATCTCCACAAGGCCTCCACTCTCCGTTCTTTTTTGGCACCATGTGCAGGGGACTGGCCCAAGGGCTGTCTGATCTGCGGCAGATGTTAGCTGCCATCATATCAGAAAATTCTTTCCTGGCTATGGCGAGCTTTTCAGGTGGCAGCGGTCTTGGCCTTGAAAAGACTGGGGGGCCATTCGTTTTAATTACATGCAAAATGTTATGCTTGGCAGTACCTGGCCTTCTATTGTCACTGGTTATTTCTGGAAATTCCCTCACCAGTTTTCTGAAGGGGCAGCTGTCGATTGCGCCTACCTCTCTCAAGGCAATCAGTCTCCTCCCCATCAAGTCCGGCAACAGTTTGTGTTTCCTCAAGAAATCTGCTCCGATCACTGGGTCTGTTATGTCTGCAATTGTGAAGTCCCATAGGAAAGGGACTCCACACCCTAAATCAAATTTCAACCTTTTTACGCCAAAAGTAGGTACGCAATTACCTCCAATGGTTAATATGACTCCCATCTGCGTTTGAGTAGCCGCATGCTCTTTTGGTACCACCGAAATTTCTGCCCCTGTATCAATCAAAAATACCAAATTGGATAATTTATCCTTTATGTACAAACGTGGAGTACAGCTTATTTTTGGGCCACTTCGTTGTCCCCGAAGCAGCCCTCCTAGGCGTTTTTTGGAAATGAACATGGGGGGGAACATCGAAATGCCCTACCCCCGAACTGTTGGTGAAACCTACACCACCCTTCATCAATCCTGTTCCTAGAATTTTTCACCTCTTGCGGTTCAATTTGCGCTTTGAGGGCAGCCACCTGAGCTGACAACGTTGCAATCTGGTCTTCTGCATCAAAAACGGGTCTTGGTGCTACCACTTCTTGAAGACTGGCAATGCCATGGTTGTCCCTCAGAGCTGCGAGCTCATCTGCCTTGGTAGCCAAATCCGCCAAAGACTCGTTTGTTGCTGCCAGAACTGTACGGAGTGGATCTGGAAGTCGTCGCAACCAAAGACAGCGCAAGTACGCCTCAGAAACAAGATCTTGCCCGACAGCCTGCATCTGGCTTAGTAGATAAGAGGGCTTGTTAACCCCAAGCTCCATGTTGGCCAATTTATCCTGTCTTTCACTTAACCCGTCAGAGAATTTAAAAATCAATTCTTTCTTAAGGGCTTCATACTTACCTAGTAGAGGGGGGTTGACGACTAACCCATGTACCTGCTCTGCTACGTCCATCTCTAAAGCTCCCACGATGCAGCTGTACCTGTCATCATCATCAACCATTCTAGCCGTCCTGAACAATGCCTCACATTGTGCAAACCATAGTGCTACATTTTTCTTAGCGAAATGTGGAAGCTTTGGTGGCCTAGGTCGCTCATTCTTAACCAAGGGACTATCTGGCTGTCCAAATGCTTCATGTAATACCGGAGTGCCTACCCCCCTTGGAGAACTCCCACTTACTGATTGCCTCGTCGACACTCCTCCTCCTTCCTTCTTCTTCCTTGCTTTGATTCGTAAGGTTTCTCTTTGCCTTAAGGTTGACATGTTCAATCTATCACGTCGGGGTCACCACTTTAGTGTTTTACCTATGAATCTCGCTCTTTAAGAAAGAGGCCGAAAGTTTGGATGGTATCAAACACTAGAATGAATCTTTTATTCGAAACTCAGGTAAACAAAACAAACATTTGGTAGGTAACTGCGAAACTATGTGATGACGTGTAGTGACTCGGTCACTACAAAGGGTATGGTTTTCTTTGACGTTTTTAAATTAATCTTGAATTGAAGAATTTCTTGAGACCGCCCGGAGCATTGTACGACCAGCCGTTCGTTTGCACCGAAAAGCTTCAACACGATTGCGAATGAAACGGTATAAATCTGGCCCATATAAATATCATTGCTAAGGATCACCTGATTTTAATCACGGATGGCTGTATGAAGTCGAGTTGGTTGTTCTGTGATATTATTTCATTTGAAAAATGGTGTATCTTTTGGATTTTGTGGATAGGTAGGTACTTCTACAACTTGAACAAACGTTGAAGTAGTATTGGGTGAATTATTACACAACTGTAAATTATTACACGAAGGTTTATTATTTATCTTATGCTTCATGAATAACTACAAATATTAATGATTGAATTATTGAAACCCGCGCATTTGTATGAAACTTTAATTTCGGGGCCGGCTCCAGAACTCGCTTTAGGGCTTTCCTGGGGGTGGAGGGGCTCGAGGGTACCGATCTCAGAAAACAGTGATCTACGCAGAAGGGGCATCTGTACAGGTAAAAAACCGTTGTGTAATAATTTGCAGCGTTTTACCCTTCATATTGTAATTTGGCAACCGACTGCAAAATGCAGCCGAGTGTCCTGCTGTCGAATGTAGCGACTTGTACAATAAGCAATAACCTGGTAAAGTAACCATGTACCTACTTGAGTATTTGTCTGATTGTAATTGATCTATTTGTGAATAAACTGCTCAAATCAACTTATTCTATTCTGTTTGTTTCAGCTAATTTGTTTTATAACGGACCATGGAAGGAAAATTATTGCCCCCATGTTCTCAAATCCTTACCACGCTCATACATACCTAATTATTATACGAAGGATGATCGTGAAGAGCTGAAACTTGGAGAATTGGTGCGGGTTGGGCCCCAAGTGGTCGTATTAGAATTTCATGAAAATCGGACCGTAAAGAGATGAAATTCGAAGCATCGGTGCAGACTGGGTCCTAAATGATCCCATGATTTAATCCAAATCGGATTTAAAGAGCTCAAATTTGGAGAGCCCTAATTGGTTGTATAGGGTTTTCATCTAAAACGCGCAGCAACTCGCCTATTTTTACGCCCATAACTATACAAATGAATACTGTCGAAATTAGGTTAATTTCGGAGGATTTCGAGATGGATTACGAGGAAAGCTAGTGCTACAACTTTCGGCAGCCTTATTTTTTTTCGGAGGTATAAATAAAGGACCCCCCTGGACGCTGTCACATAATTAGTCACGATGGGATTATTAGGGCTTGGAGTTCGAGACGAAAACACATTATCAACATGAGCTTGAATCAAATGGTAAACTTCAGCCAACTTGTCATAGTCATTATAATCCGGAATATAACATAATTTGCGTCATAGTTCCATCATCTGCTAGAAGTCTACATACATTAATTTAGGTAAAACAATATTATAATGTACCTATTTCCTTTCATAGATGCCTACACAAATCGTAGGTTCACACATGGTCGAAGTCCAAACTGATAACTTGAGGACATCACTGCCGTGTGAAGGAAGAACGACTCAACTCAAAAATTGTCGAAAATGGGATTTTCACGTAACCCCCCTAATTTCAACCCCACCTTTTGGTTTATTATTTTCAATAATGAACCATTGGAATCGAGCATGAAAAAAAAAATTCTTACCCCCCCTCAAAATTTGATGGTTTACGTTTCAAGATATGTAGAATCCAAAACTGCAATAAAAATATTTCTGTCTGTCCGCCGTACGCCGTACGGGCCACTTTTCTTAGTTACCATGAAAAAAAATTGATGAAATTCGGGTTATAGGTTCCGTTCGGCGTCTAGTTGGTCCTCGAAGCTCGACGTTACTGTGAGTCATCTCTAAGGGGTTCAAAATAGGGGTTGAAATTTTCAAAACGCCTATACCATTTTTTTACGTAAATATTTTTACGGTTTTAAATAGTTCTTGAACTTGCGAGTTTTTTAAGACCATCCGGAGCATCGTACGTCCAGCCGTTCGTTCACAGTAAGGCCCCGAAGTTTGCACCGACAGGCATTTTCGACTCCAGTGTGAATGAAATTGTATACAATTCAAACCAAATCTCGTAACCAGAGACGCGCCCACAATAGGAATTTGTGAATACGGCCAATCATTGGTAGGGATCACCTGATTATATTGGCGGAGTATGAAGTCGAGTTGGTTGTTCTGTGATATTATTTAATTTGAAAAATGATGGCTCTATTGGAGTTTGTTGGTAGGTAGTGAAACTTGAACAAACGTTGAAGTATTATTGATGGGTAAATTATTACTACGGTAAATCATTACTCAACGGTAAATTATTACAGAACGGTAGAAGGGGCTGGAGTTTGTTGGTAGGTACTTTTGCAACTTTTTTCACTCCTCATCAACAATTTCTTTTCAGAACTTCATTATGTGTGTTTCTTTTTGTTAGGTACTGTTTGTCATCGGCAGAATTATTTTAGCAACATTTAACTCGTGATTTAGGTAGGTACCTAGTAACGAGTACGGGGTTAGGTACTAACCTACGGAGTGTCTGCGATCTACATAATATGCATATAATAGAATAGTACATATCATATTATATAGACGGGTTATCTATACATAGAGCTGTGATCTGTAACAGAAGGGTATTCTATACAAAATAATAAACCGTTGTGCAGGGATTTGCAGCGTTTTGATGGTCAAATCGAAATTCCAAAATTCGACCCAGAAGGGGTTGAAATTTTTAGGGATGAAATCTGGAAATTGCTTAATTTTGAGGAAAAACGTCTCAACTCCGTGTTTTTTTAGTAAAAACATCTCAACGCCTCGATTGAAACGCCCTATCTTGCTAGTTTTGTTATTTATTTGTTGAGGAAAAACGACTCACCCAGCCCGAGTGACGCCGTTGAGTCGTTTTTCCTCCAAACCGTTGGCTTCAGGATCGGGGTCCAAACCGTTCGACTCAAAGGGGATTTGACTTGTTTTTACTCCACAAACATTTCAAAAATCAACCATGAATAATCGATATTCGACTCAACTGCAATAAATCGATTGAAAAAACGTGTGTTTGGACTATTTTTTGACAGCTATCGATCAAGTTGAACATGATTGGACATTTGGAAAAAAAGGGGGTTGCGGGAATGCCATGTAGTGAACCTATAGCGAGTTTTCGTCAGAAAACTTCGAAGCTGATTTCTGAAAACTCAAAATTTTGAGTTGAGTCGTTCTTCCTTCACATGGCAGATCAAGCCATAAGTACTGGAGCCGGCCCGGGAATTACAGTTTCATAAAAATGCAAGGATTCAGTAATTCAATCATTAATTATTTGCTGTTATTCACGAAGCATAAAGATAATAAACAAAATCCAAAACAGCCATCATTCTTCAAATGAAATAATCTTGGAACAACCAACTCGATTTCTGATCCGTGATTACAATAAGGGGTTCCCTAGCAATGATATTATGTGCCGGATTTATAGCGTTTCATTCACATGTTGACAAAGCTTTTCGGTGCAAACAAAACGGTAACTAAGAAAAGTATGGCGGGCGGACAGAAATTTTTTGTATTCCATTTTTGGATTCTACGTACCTTGAAACGGAAACCATCAAATTGGGGGGGGGGGGGCATATTTATTTATTTTATTTTATTTTTTTCATTCTCGATTCTAAAGGTTCATTATTGAAAATAATATATTATGTAGGTTGTGGTAGATTGTAGGTTGTGGTAGGCTGTATTTTATTTTTTTTGGAGCTATAAGCGCCAAAATCGGCCCCTTTGGAACCAAGTTTAAAAATCAGTAACCCATTTGGATTAACCCATTTTGGAATTATGGTTGGCCATGACAGAAATTGAACGAAGGAAGTCCAGGACGTTAAGTATGATACAAGAAATTGTAAGTTGCCTACTGATCGACCCACCGTTCTGGTAAATAATGTCAAATACTCGGAACATGGTCAAAACTGTCTACCGCCGAGCTTTCGGAAAATATATTCCCATCGCCAGGGCCCAAAAACAAAACAAAGGCATGTCTTAGGCACTGTAACGTCTGCAAGGTCTACAAGCCGCGCACCATAACCAATCTTCACCACAAAGATAGAAGTCCTAGACCTACAAACCTATTAATTTATTTAGGTACAACTTACTTGAAGGCTGCTAATTACATACAGAGAGCACCAAGCACATCCCCATCAGGACTAAGCGAGGAACCAGAAGAAGGAAATGATCCATAATTACAAAGGTTTGTCAGCTTAGGGTTTCTACATTTGTGGTGAAGATTGGTTATAGTGGCTTTGTAACGTTACTATGCCTAAGATATGTCTGTAGGTCCTGATGATGGGAACATATTTTCCGAAAGCTCGGCGGTAGAAGTGTATTTTCAGTGTTGACCCTATTCTCGATATCTGACATAACAAGAAATTACGGTCAATATTAGGACGAGCTCCATGTTATTTGTAAACACGAATGAACCTTTTATTTACAGAGAACACTCGTTCCTGGCGGAAAGTACCTACAACTTGTATAATATGTTGATTCTCGATATGATGCTATTAATTTTCGAACTCAACATAATAAATATACCAATCAAAGAAGGAAATAATAGCAACATTGTATGAATCTTCACTAAAATAAACCATGCCTACCTACATTAGACCACGCTAACTCACATGTGCGGCATTCGCTCCACCCACCTTCCGCTGAGCGACCTTAATCGGTTTTCCAGGCACAGGAAATCATCAGCTCGGGTATAGAATTAGGTCGGGTGAATTTTCCCCTCGTACTAATTCATCACATGGTACCCTGTGAGCTTCCATACGATCGCCTTGAACACTTTTTTGGCCTATTTCTGGTCGATTTTTCCGGTGTTTCTAAACCGTTCTTATAATCGCTAACTCCGAATCTGCCCTTATATTTATGCTACACCAGCGAAAATCCATTGCACTTCTGGATGTAAAACTTATGAGACGGTACACCTATACGCCTCATCTTAAACAGGATTTTAGTATGGAGCCGAAAAATGTAACAACAAACGTTGAAGTCCGGGAGCTTCCCCCTACGTTGATTATTGATTGTAGGTAATCGGTTGGTGCTACTGCCTCAATCAAAACTGGAGTACCTACGGCGATTTGATACAAATAGTTGAAGTTGTTAAATAACCTACATTACTCCCAAGTAATTGAATAGCTGGGCCCAAAAGAGGTAGGTAGGTACCTACATATGTCACTTTAAAAAAAACGTGAAAGTAGAACAGATGTTCAGCAATTTAAGTTCTTTCCCGTTTTTTGCGATTTGAACGAGCGAAAATGTGTTGCCTCCAACAGAAACAGGGGTACAATTATATACCCGTTGCTGATTTCGATTTGTCAATATGTATTATTACTCCTCTTCAGTTTGATTTTAATTTCTGTCGACGTTCCCCTCAAATCTCTACATTAACCACTCCTATGTAACATAGAAAGTTTTAACCAAATAAACGAAGGGAACGACAAGCCGGGTGACGCCAAGAGACAAGGGTCTCTTCCATCAATCGCTCCTCATCGGTCATAACGGCCGACTGTGGACGGGGGACGGGTGGAAAGGGGCTTTTATAAGCAGACTTTCTAACCCAGCTAATCATTCAACCGACCAACCCTCGACTTATCTCTCGACCCTCTCTCTCCTACCTTCTCTTGTAGGTACTCGCTGTGGTGAAAACCGCGTGGTGCTCTCCACCTTCCTGGTATCTGCTGTGGTGAAAACCGCGGGGTGCTAGCCTCCACCTTTCTGGTGTCTGCTGTGGTGAAAACCGCGGGGTGCTAGCCTCCACCTTCCAGGCGTCTGCTGTGGTGGAAACCATGGGACGCCTCCTTCTCCTCTAACACCTCCTGTGGTGAAAACCTCCTGTTAGCCTCCATCTTCCTGGTGTCTGCTGTAGTGAAAACCGCGGGACACCCTCCTCCCCTCTAGTACCTGCTGTGGCGAAAACCGCGGGGTACCTTACTAGCCTCCACGTCCCGGGCGCCTGCAGTGGTGAAAACCGTGGGGAGCTAAACTGCCCTCCAACTAACGCCTGCTGTGGTGAAAACCGTGGGGCGGTATCAAAAGACTCCTACGGAGCACCCCTCACCTCACCATAACCTATCCTCATCCAACTCACCCGCCATGTCGTAAGCCGAACACACCAGCTCACGACAATTTCATTAAAAATTTTCTCTTTTCTTCTGCAATGGATGAAAATGTTGTTTGACGGCCAACGATGTCGATCAATAAACATGCCAAGAAGTCGGCTCAACAAATCAATAAGTCGAACTATAAACTTTTCTAACTGGAAGCATGCTGAAAGCGAACAAAACAGCATACCAACATGTAAATCCGTGTGGCGCCAACCCCTGGCGTCAGCCTGACACCACGAAGCCTGCCCATGGGCTTACCTCTGAATTTCAAGGTAGAAGACCCAAAATTACTTTAACCGACATAATATGCTAAGACACGGTTTTTGACGCCATGGCATTATTTCCTGGCGGCATGGCGACACCAGACGGTGGCACCAAAATGTAAAGGTTAGGTGTATTGTGGAGCACAGCAATTATTGTTTTTAAGCTATCTGGATAGCACAGGTAGTCTAGTGATCAGCATTTTACAGGAGATTAGCCGGGTTTAGGCAAAACAACCTCAGATATTTTCCACAGTTGCCGTCCGCACTTCAGAGACGAAACGAGGCATTTATTGTTGTCCGGCTTAATACTACATACGTGGTTGTTTCAAGGACCTGACATGTTTCATGAGGAATCTACTCACGTCATATTCGGATGTTTCCTTCGTATGTAGTGCATTTCTCACGTATCCAATGTGCGGTTGGTGACATTTAAAACTATAATTGTATAGTATTAGTGGGGTTTAGTTGTACAGAAAATTCGCTCTCCAACTTTACACGGCATTTATTAATGGACCAATTGATTTTTCACTGAAGGTATTGTTAGGCTGAGACTTAATCTGATCGTCCAACGTGCAGATGTAAACAAAACAGGGAAGGATCATTATATTTATGACGTTAAAAGTTCATCCACTGTGGAACTCCCTTCCATTGGGGATTCGTGTCGCCCTCCTTGGGGGTCCTTCGCGGCTCATGCAAGGAATCATCTTGACAGTAAGTTTTCCCATCTTTTCTTTCTTCTTCCCATTTTTTCTCAAACTTCCTTTCTCTCCTTTTCATTTTCCTCCTCTTTTTAGCGAATAACACATACCTCCCTAAATACCTACTTATTATAGCTAATCATACTTGCTACATTTTTGCAGTGGCGTAGCCAGGATTGATGAATGGGGGGGGTTATCGGAAATGGAAAAAAAGTTCCTGTCATGTAGCATTGCTATAAGAGCGAATCTTCAAAGAAATATTCCTGCTATTGCGTAAAAAGATGACATAGCAAGAAACCATACCTTTTCTTAAAATTAGACAATTTTTCGTGATTTTAGCCATTTTTACCGATGTTCGACCCTAACAAAGTCAAATTTGACCCACTTGTTTTTGAAAAAAATAGTTTTATCATCGAGATAGTCCCTCCGTCGTGATTAATCATCCCACACAACGTCAGGTGAATTAATATTGATTTTTAGCTATTAATACCAACTTTTTACTCCCAAAAATCAAAATCTGTCCCCTATTCTGTGTAAAGAACAACTGAAATAGTATTTTTCTGTCTTTACTCTACCTTCCATACCACTTCCAGTAATTTATATTGCAATTTTAGCCGTTTTTACCGATTTTTGACCCCAAAAAACTCCAATTTGTCCCCCTTGGAATTTTTTAAAATTGCTAATTTTCGAATTCATCCTTTTGTTTGGCAATACAAACGTTTTGGAGAAATTTGGAATTTTTATCATGTACCCAAGGACAGATATCATCTGGAGCGGCACATAAATATACTTAATATATAAATTTTTGTTAAAATCTAGGGATGAACTGAGCTGCTCTGAAACGGATTTGCCTATACAAATATTTCAAAAATTCTTGTTCTGAAAATGTTACCCATTGCAATAGCTTCATTTTCTTTGAAAATTTGCTGATAAGGTTTGACATTACAAACAAAGCTGAATTTAAATTGAATTTACCAAAGCACTAAATGTTACAGGTAAGATAAATATTGATGAAATAAAACATTTTATTTGGCAACAATGTCCACGAATTTTTAAGGAAAATGAAGCTATTGCAATGGGTCTAAAATTTTCAGAACATAAGTTTTTGAAATTATTTTATAGACAAATCCGTTTCAGATCATCCTGATTTCATCCTTAGATTTTAACAAAAATGTATACGTATGTTATATTTATTTATGCGTCACTCCAGACGATATCTGACCTTGGGTACGTGATAAAAATTCCAAATTTCGCCAAAAAGTTCTTACTGCCAAACAAAAGGATGAGCAATTCAAAAATTCGAATGGGATCAAATTTGAGTTTTTAGGGGTTAAAAATTGGTAAAAACGGCTAAAATTGATATATGAAATCACTGGAAGTGGCATGGAAGGAGAGTGGAGACAGAAAAATACCATTTCAGTTGCTTTTCACACAGAATAGGGGTCTAATTAGGATTTTTGGGGATCAACAATTGGTATTAAGGGCTAAAATAAATATTATTCACCTGAAGTGTGGGATGGTGACGGTGAGGGACTTTGAGGGGACGGTGCAGGTATTTCGATAAGCATTTTTTTTCAAAAAGAGTGGGTCAAATTTTTGGAAAGATCGTTTGCAATCAAATAAACGTAATATTATTTAACTGTTTATTCATGTTTGATTTACCGTTTAACCTGTTATTGTTGTATTTGTTTGTTACTTTTGTGATTGTTATCATTCGTTTATTTAATTTTAATTTGTGATGAAGTTTTACAGCCAATGGGGGGGGGGGGGGGGTTTACGACCCCCAATAACCCCCCCCCCCCCCGGCTACGCCACTGCATTTTTGCTATTATACATTTTCGTTGCCTAAGTTTCACTGCTGTCCTTTTGAATTTTTGAACATTTTTTCTCTATGATTTAAGTTTGTATTCTAAATATTCTATATATATATCCATGTACGCAATGAGGGATCAAAAGTTCCTATGTACCTACATTCTCAGAAATAAATAAACATGTCTAGTCATTCCTAAAATTTCTTTGAGAGGAGATTACAACCAGAGGAGTGTGTAGGTACCAACCCACTTATTGATTTCCTATAAAACAAGATACGATATTATTTTATGCCTACCAGTCTACCACAATTCAATATCGTACATACTTTTCTTGCCCTACTTTATTGCCACACTAACATGACTCTGATGAACATGTTAAGAGTGAGATTATTATGATGACTATGTACAGCTAACAAGCCTGATTCAAAATGACCAACGATAAGAACTCCGCAAAAGTTAACGAATTCAGCTTCTAGCGTTTGTAAAAGAGAATATACGTTTGTTTTGTGACAGGGGGGAGGATCAGATGTTGTGGGGTTCGAGTGATCAATAGTTTTGTGACAAAGGAGCAGCGGGGGAGCGGATGGCAGATATCGGGGGGATTTTCAATATTGGTAAACAAACCAGTTTTAGGGTTCATTTAGCAGGCTGATCACGATGATGAAAATATTAGTAATACCGTGAGACCATAAAAATACCTGTTTTTAAGTTCTATGTAAGAGTATTTCGATACCCAACTCTAAAAATAACAGATTCCCCCCACCACTCTCGCCCTTCTGGGTTCCTAAGAGTCAAATTTACTAGGTAGGTACCTACCTACTTCAACTGTTCCTACTGATAACTGTACTTTCTAAACTAAAATCGCATGGGTAGGTACAACTAATTTAGGGATTAAGTAGAAAAAGTATGAACCTTGTTAAAAAATGTATAAATTTCACTGGAAAAAGCAAGGTAGGTATAAACTTGTGAAATGAACACATAAGGTACCTACCTACATCAACAAAGTTAATTTACCTAAAATAGACCTAAATTAGATTTTCAGAAAATATTTTGTTTACATGTCGTAGGTATGTAGGTTTAAAATTAACTGTAATAGGTACCTATCTACCTAGTGGGAGGTACCTAGGTACCTACATAATGAATCCAGGTGCGTACCTAGTGCCTCCACTTGGACTGGGAGTGCTACGCGCACTCAAATCCTCCCTCTCTTTCCAAATGGTTCATTATTGGAAGTCTTGCAACGTTTAGAACACAGGAAAATTAGGTATATCTACTTATGTTAACAGCTTTTCATTTAGAAGACCTTCAAGTATTGTCTAGTTGGTAAGCAATACTTGTAAATTTACAATGCTGGTACAACTAGTACTAAGTTGAGGCGGTCAGTTCCTAAAATCCTCTTTCAACCCGTTTCACATAGTACATTTTTTTGAAGTTTTACAACGTTTAAACCATGGGAAAATACATATTTATGACAACAACATCTGATTTAGAAGACTTGAGAGTTGTCTGGTTGCTACGTACGGAGTAAAGTAACTTCAACGTTACTTAAAAAGTAACTAGTACTTAAAAAGAAAAACGGAGTTATTGAAAAAATAGTCTATTTCCACTAATACACGAAAAAATTGACGATGAGTGTATTAGTGGAAATAGACTATTTTTTCAATAACTCCGTTTTTCTTGAGGCTGTCAGTTCCAAAAACCCCTTTACCACAAAGTAGGTAGGTACCTACATTCATTTTAGGAAGTTTTAAGCCCCAGTAACCACACTGACACAAAACACGCTATGTGTAGGTACAATATTGCGCTCAGAAGGGTCTAAAAGTACGCTTTGAGGATAATGTTACCGATGTTACCAACTTTTCATTTTTAAGGCTACTGAGTATTGTTTAAAGGCGCTAATGCTTGGAATGCAGGTTCAACTTGTACATGTTGAGAGGGTCAGTCCCTAAATGTACTCCCCCCCCCCCCACCGTCGTACTCGTTCTTTGTTGAAATTTAAAGATATTTGTTTGCTACCTGTATGAAAATGTAGGTTCAACTTGTACATGTTGAGAGGGTCAGTCCCTAAATGTACTCCCTCCACCCTTCTCACCCGTCCTACTCGTTCTTTGTTGAAATTTCAAGATATTTTTGTAGATGAAACATTTTATTTCAAAGGTTGGTTTGATGGAACTCACCCAAAATAGGACGTTGAATCCAAAAATGACGTATTTGAGACAACAGCTGACTTCGGACGTGTCCTTCCTGTACGTCTTTCGCACCGCCTGCACGGGCATGTTGTAACCATTTGTTTGAAGCAAGTGAATTTGACCACTCATCCGGTCGCACGAAATCGCGTTTGGGCCCGTTTGAATTGTAATCGGATTTCGGTATCTGTGGACCGTCGGGGGGCCGGCTCTACGCGGAGGCGAGCATGACAGGACGCGGGACGCTCACGGCAGCGACAACAACGGCGGCGGCGGTTGTTGTCGTGACGCGGAGGTTCTTGAGTTGTTCCAAAGGGGGAGGCGACGTTTCGACGGACGTGGCGGCTCGGGGAGGATCGCGCTGGCGTTTTACACTGACGGAAATCTTCGGGTCCGCCGCGGCGATGGGCTCGGGCGGGCGCAGATCGACTGGCTTCGGAGGATCGTTAAAAGGTCCGCGTCCGGGTGGTGGGGGAAGCAGACCTTTCTGCCTTCCCCTGCCACCCCCCCCCCCCCCCCCCCAATCTACCACAGACAACTTGGTTTACCTAGGGTTACCAGATAATACTCTTTATGAGTAGTATGAGTATCTGTAACTCTTTTTGGCACCATAATTTCATATAGGTACAACTCTTTTGGAACAACAAAGTTCTGTGAATAATACACCGATGTATTCGCTCAGCAAAAAATTTGTAAAACACCCCCTCAAAATTTTTTTTCCCCGTTTCAAGGTGCGTAGATTCCAAAAACGCTGCAAAGTCCTCGTTACATGGGTTTATTATTCCCTTGGACATTCGTAATTGAAATAGCCGAAATAGCTGCTTCTGATCCACAGTTTTGGCCCCCAAAACACGAATTAGGTCCGCTTCTTTTTTTTTCATAGGTCATACACTTTTTCTAGTGTAATTATACATATTGATGGTGATTTCAGACGATTTCCGAGGTTTTTGACTCATAAAAAAAATCAATTTTGGGAGCTGAACATTTGGTAGAACCTCAATTTTCCACTCGTCCCCATCCCCAAAAACATGGAAAACGATAAATCAAAAGCTCATGTTACTAACTTGTTACTAAAACACAAAAAGAACCTATTTTTATACACATTTTTACTCATAACACCCCTGGGTATATTCCGATCGGGCTGAAAAGTTTCGGGACACAACTTGGGCCCAAATGGAGCATGTGTGCGAAAGAACGATTTTTTTAGACCGAAAATGAAGCCTGTACACGTGATACGGCGGACGGCGGACGGCGTACGGCGGACGGCGTACGGCGGACGGACATTGCATTTTTGGAATCTACGCACCTTGAAACGGAAAAGAAAAAAGTTTGAGGGGGTGTTATAAAAATTTTTTGGTGAGCGAATACATAGGTGTATTAGAGAGTTCCTAAAGACTAAAGTCGGGAAGATGTGTTCGGATTTATTTCAACTGCGCATGCGCGTCGCCCAAGTTCAAACTTATTTCCTTAAGTTCGACTTATTCGGCCTTATACATAAGGCGCGTTATCTCCCAGAGCACAAACTTTAGGAATCGTCTTTAACCTTACTCAGGGGTAACAGTGCACAGCTTTTTGCCGCGTTTTGTCGTTTTGGTTTATTATTCTGTGAATAATACACCTATGTATTCGCTCAGCAAAAAATTTTTATAACACCCCCTCAAACTTTTTTCTTTTACGTTTCAAGGTGCATAGATTCCAAAAATGCAATGTCCGTCCGCCGTACGCCGTCCGCCGTACGCCGTCCGCCGTACGCCGTCCGCCGTCCGCCGTATCACGTGTACAGGCTTCATTTTCGGTCTAAAAAAATCGTTCTTTCGCACACATGCTCCATTTGGGCCCTAGTTGTGTCCCGAAACTTTTCAGCCCGATCGGAATATACCCAGGGGTGTTATGAGTGAAAATGTGTGTAAAAATAGGTACTTTTTACGTTTTAGCAACATATTGGTAACATGAGCTTCTGAGATATCGTTTTCTATGTTTTTGGGGACGAGAAGACCGAATATGAAGTCGATTTTGACCAAAGAGTGGAAAATTGAGTTCTACCAAATGTTCAGCTCCCAGAATTAAATTTTTATGAGTGAAAAACCTGGGAAATCGTCTGAAATCACCATCAGTTTGTATAATAACACTGGAAAAAGTGTCAAGACGTGGTTCAGGACGATTAAATGGCACTACCAATGATCAAAGATAGTTTTAAAAAAAAGAAAAAAAAGAGCGTACCTAATTTGTGTTTTGGGGGTCAAAATTAATGGAAACCATCAGAAGTAGCTATTTCGATTATTACGCATGAAAGAAACAATTAATGAACAGCCAACCTTTCTGTAGGTATGTCCAATAGAATAATAAACCCATGTGACAAGGACTTTGCAGAGTTTTTGGTTTATTATTCTGCGAATAATACACCTATGTAATCGCTCAGCAAAAAATTTTTATAACACCCCCTCAAAATTTTTTCTTTTCCGTTTCAAGGTACGTAGATTCCAAAAATGCAATGTCCGTCCGCCGTACGCCGTCCGCCGTACGCCGTCCGCCGTATCACGTGTACAGGCTTCATTTTCGGTCTAAAAAAATCGTTCTTTCGCACACATGCTCCATTTGGGCCCTAGTTGTGTCCCGAAACTTTTCAGCCCGATCGGAATATACCCAGGGGTGTTATGAGTGAAAATGTGTGTAAAAATAGGTACTTTTTGCGTTTTAGCAACATGTTGGTAACATGAGGTTTTGAGGTATCCTTTTCCATGTTTTTGGGGACGAGAAGACCGAATATGAAGTCGATTTTGACCAAAGACGCGGAATTTGAGGTTTTACCAAAGGTTCAGCTCCCAAAATGGTTTTTTTATGTGTCAAAAACCTGGAAAACTGTCTGAAATCACCATCGATGTGTATAATAACATTAGAAAATGTGTAAACATGTGAATCAAGACCATTAAATGGCACTACCAATGATTAAAGATGATCTGGAAAAAAAAGCGTATACCTATTTCATGTTTTGGGGGCCAAAATTGGTGGAAATCATCATAAATAGCTATTTCAATCATTCCACATGAAAGAAACAATAAATTTAACAGCCAGCAAGAATCTCTAGAACTCCAATAGAATAATAAACCCATGTGACAAGGACTTTGCAGCGTTTTTTTTAACGCGTCATGTGTCGTCGGTCCTCGCCATCGCCAGCGTCTTTCAAAGTTACTCCAAGCGTCTTTCAAAGAATTTGCTAGATTGTTGCGATATCAACGTAGGATAAAAAACGCTGCAAAGTCCTTGTCACATGGGTTTATTATTCAATTGGATATACCTACAGAAATTTTGGCTGTTCATTTATTGTTTCTTTCATATAAAATAATTGAAATTGCTATCTCAGGTGGTTTCCACCAATTGTGGCCCCCAAAACACGAATAAGGTAAGCTCCTCTTTTTTTTTTTTTTTTTTTTAATAAATTATCTTCGATCATTGATAGTACCTACCATTTAATCGTCTTGATCCACCTGTTGACACTTTTTCCAGTGTTATTCTACAAATTGATGGTGATTTCAGACGATTTCCGAGGTTTTTGACTCATAAAAAATCAATTTCGGGAGCTGAACATCTGGTAGAATCTCAATTTTCTATTCTTTGGTCAAAATCGACTTCATATTCAGTCTTCCCGTTCCCAAAAACATGGAAAACGATACCCCAAAAGCTCATTTTACTAACATGTTACTAAAACACAAAACGCTGCAAAGTCCTTGTCACATGGGATTATTATTGTATTGGACATACCTACAGAAATGTTGGCTGTTCATTTATTGTTTCTTTCATGCATAATAATCGAAATAGCTACTTCTGATGGTTTCCATTAACTTTGGCCCCCAAAACACAAATTAGGTACGCTCTTTTTTTTCTTTTCTTTTTAACTATCTTTGATCATTGATAGTGCCATTTAATCGTCCTGAACCACGTCTTGACACTTTTTCCAGTGTTATTATACAAACTGATGGTGATTTCAGACGATTTCCCAGGTTTTTCACTCATAAAAAATCAATTTTGGGAGCTGAACATTTGGTAGAACTCAATTTTCCACTCTTTGGTCAAAAACGACTTCATATTCGGTCTTCTCGTCCCCAAAAACATAGAAAACGATATATCAGAAGCTCATGTTACCAATATGTTGCTAAAACGTAAAAAGTACCTATTTTTACACACATTTTCACTCATAACACCCCTGGGTATATTCCGATCGGGCTGAAAAGTTGCGGGACACAACTAGGGCCCAAATAAGCATGTGTGCGAAAGTGTTTTAGGGGCCAAAATTGATGGAAACCACCAGAAATAGCTATTTCGATTATTACGCATAAAAGAAACAATAAATGAACAGCCAACATTTCTCTATACGTACGTCCAGTAATAGACCCAAGTGACAAGGACTTTGTAGAGTTTCACAGAATAATAAACCAAAATGGAATGTCCGTACGCCGTCCGCCGTATCACGTGTACAGGCTTCATTTTATGTCTAAAAAATTCGTTCTTTCGCACACAGGTTCCATTTAGGCCCTAGTTGTGTCCCGAAACCTTGCAGCCCGATCGGAATGTACCCAGGGGTGTTATGAGTGAAAACGTGTGTAAAAATAGGTCCAAGGGAATAATAAACCCATTTGACAAGGACTTTGCAGCGTTTTTGGTTTATTATTCTGTGAATAATACACCTATATATTCGCTCAGCAAAAAAATTGTACAGCACCCCCTCAAAATTTTTTCTTTTGCGTTTAAAGATGCGTGGATTCCAGAAACGCTGCAAAGTCCTTGTCACATGGGTTTATTATTCTATTGGACTCACCTAAAGAAATATTGGCTGTTCATTTATTATTTCATTCACGTGCAATAATTGAAAAAGCTATTTTTGATGGTGTCCACCAATTTTAGCCACACGAATTAGGCTCGGCTTTTTTTTTGCAGATTATCATTGATCATTGATAGTACCATTTAATTGTCTTGATTCACGTGCTAATACTACTTCTAGTGTTATCAGAGAAATTTATGGTGATTGAAGAAGAAAGAAATAAGAAGAAGAAATTACCTACCACAGACAGACACGAAACCAAAAATGTTCCTCGATGTCTGAAACGCGAAATGGTAGTGGAATTTTGGTTTATTATTTTCAATAATGAACCATTGGAATCGAGCATGAAAAAAAAAATTCTTACCCCCCCTCAAAATTTGATGGTTTACGTTTCAAGGTATGTAGAATCCAAAACTGCAATAAAAATATTTCTGTCTGTCCGCCGTACGCCGTACGCCGTACGCCGTACGGGCCACTTTTCTTAGTTACCATGAAAAAAAATTGATGAAATTCGGGTTATAGGTTCCGTTCGGCGTCTAGTTGGTCCTCGAAGCTCGACGTTACTGTGAGTCATCTCTAAGGGGTTCAAAATAGGGGTTGAAATTTTCAAAACGCCTATACCATTTTTTTACGTGAATATTTTTACGGTTTTAAATAGTTCTTGAACTTGCGAGTTTTTTAAGACCATCCGGAGCATCGTACGTCCAGCCGTTCGTTCACAGTAAGGCCCCAAAGTTTGCACCGACAGGCATTTTCGACTCCAGTGTGAATGAAATTGTATACAATTCAAACCAAATCTCGTAACCAGAGACGCGCCCACAATAGGAATTTGTGAATACGGCCAATCATTGGTAGGGATCACCTGATTATATTGGCGGAGTATGAAGTCGAGTTGGTTGTTCTTTGATATTATTTCGCTTGAAAAATGATGGCTCTTTTGGAGTTTGTTGGTAGGTAGTGAAACTTGAACAAACGTTGAAGTATTATTGATGGGTAAATTATTACTACGGTAAATCATTACTCAACGGTAAATTATTACACAACGGTTCATTATACCATCTACGTAGAAGGGGCTGGAGATTGTTGGTAGGTACTTTTGCAACTTTTTTCACTCCTCATCAACAATTTCTTTTCAGAACTTCATTATGTGTGTTTCTTTTTGTTAGGTACTGTTTGTCATCGGCAGAATTATTTTAGCAACATTTAACTCGTGATTTAGGTAGGTACCTAGTAACGAGTACGGGGTTAAGTACTAACCTACGGAGGGTCTGCGATCTACATAATATGTATAAAATAGAATAGTACATATCATATTATATAGAAGGGTTATCTATACATAGAGCTGTGATCTGTAACAGGAGGGTATTCTATACAAAATAATAAACCGTTGTGCAGGGATTTGCAGCGTTTTTCATTTTGGAGGACGTACATTTTTTTTACTCAATCACGTATCCAAGCTTCCCTACCTTCGGTACTGAGGAGGCAAAAAATGTACCTATTTTTATTTTTTTAAATAGAGGGTTACATTGTTATGAATGATGTGAATTTCCAAGTTTTTACTCTTATTCTATTAATGGTATATTAAAATATATTAATAAATATATTGAAAGTTTTTTGGGGAAAATCGGCTTTTTTTCTTTCATGTACGGTTGCAGGACCGATTGTCCAGAATTATATACAAGGTATCACGGTTAAGGTCGTACCACCGGCCAGGAGCAGTGAGTATAGAATTAATTCGATACTCGCTGGCCAGGAGTCGATTCTACAACTAATTTCTGATAAAAACTGTCCTATAAATTTTGTTTTATCGCTTAAAGTCTGACTTTTTCCACTCCTAAGATTTTTTCGTGTTTTCGACCTTAAGTCACTAAAACGGCCATAATCCGCTTAAGGACTAAAACGAAATATGATATATCACCATCGGAAAGAGCATTAAATTTTCTATCTTCCTGATTTTTTCATGGAGAATTCAATGGGTGAAAAATAAACCTAAAAATCAAACTTTGTAAAATTTTGGAAATGTTCAGTTTTTCAAACGTCTTTCTGATTCTGGATGCTTTTCCTCGCTGCAAAAGGTGCTGTAAAAGTTGGTCCAGAGCTCAGCTCTCCAACGGCATGATCAAAAAAATATCTTACAGTGAACTCGTGAGGTAAAATCCTCGTTTCCATCCGTTTACAAATCGTCTAAAATGAACATTTTTACCATAAAATGAATTAGAAAGTAATCTTTTCCTACATTTTCTCACTGAGTCGAATTTTGGCACTCCCAAAACATCTCGAATAAGCAATCGCTGATATTTTGTCCAATTTACTTTTCGAAAATTGTCTTAATTTCTGCTGATTTGTTGGGTTTTTTAAATACGATTATTATTTTCTTCAAGACTAGTTAGGCCAACCTAAACGTTTCTATCGTTGACAATAAGGTCCATGTGGTATGTTTTTAACGTCCATCCCCCTATCACAAGTAAACAAACCAGCCTGGAGCCTGCTCATAATAACACTAGGTTCCAAACATCATTAAGTGATCAGTTCGTGACCTGTCTTCGTCTACTCGTAACATGGCAAATTTTTCGAATCAGGAATATGCCGAAATGGTCCTATTTTATGGTTTCATGAACCAAAACGCCAATGAAGCTGTACGGAATACATACCAGCGGCGGTTCCCACACCCAGCAACCGCTATTCTCTTCCAATATTCAAGACCTTTCCAACCAGTTAGCTGGGAACACAATTTTCAGTAAAACTGACTTAGTCCGAGCGTAGTACCAAATACCACTGGTATGGAGCCAGCGGACATCCAGAAAACGGCGATCGTCACACCTTTTGGCTTACCTATTTGAGTTTCAGTGCATGACCTTTGGTTTGGGGAATGCTGTCCAGAGTTTTCAAAGATTCACCAACGAAGTTACAAAGGGATTATCATTCTGTTATGCCTATATAGATGATACTTTGGTCTCATCGAAGAGTGAAGAACAGAACCTACAACACCTTCAGCAATTATTTAAACGTTTCAAAAAATTTGGCGTTATTGCCAATGTGGGAAAATCGTTTTTGGTGTACCGGAGACTAGTCTCTTGGGATACTTAGTTTTAATAAAGGTGGAGGCGCAACCAGTGGTGGTGCGTGGGCTCTGAAAATGGTGGGGCACCAAACCAGAACACAAAACTAACAGATTTTTCTACAAAATCCTCAACGCAAAAACAACCTTCCCTTATTTAGATACTGATTGAGTGTTATTTAGCAAAGGCTTATCTCTTCCTAAACGTTTAATCAACATTCTATCGTCGTACGAAAACGTAGACAATTTCGACCGTAAATTAGCCACCGAATGCATGTGGTACAAAAATCTAGTAAACTAAAATACAACAAAACAGCGACCAGTCCTCCGCCGGTAACTACGAGGAGAAGCTAGGTAGTTGTCTGTGTGTTACGACGCCGATCAATCCACAAGACCACGAACAGGACAAACCGCACGTAGGTACCACAAATACATATCTGTCATCGGAACCGGACCGAACGCACACACTCAAAATTTGACCCAACAAATGGAAAACTGACAAAAGACTCAACAGATGAACCGAATGTGGTTCAGGAGACGACAAAAACAAATCGAAAGACATCGAGGTGACAAGTTGAATCGAAAGGATCGAATCGATTGTGAACATGAACGAGTTTTGGGTGGAAATCAGATTCTGGGAAAAAGGCCCAAATGCGAACATTTTTTTTTTACTTTATGAGCATGCGTGGACGGGCCATTTTTCTCAGTTGCTATGGGAACGCCAGTTCCCGGGGTCTGCCAGTTTCAGAAGCCTAGATTTCGATTTCGATTGCATGGCATCGATTACTGTCGTCGCTGTATTCCGACAACATGCTTGGTCTACGGAGCTAACATAGTAACCACCATTCTGCTAGAATGCTGAATAATATCCATAGTCAGAGAAATCTAACAGGCCGCTGTTAAACTTTGTGAATAAAGCTAGGGTGTACAGGGTATGGAGGGAAATTCAATTGCCAACTGAACATATGGTTGGATTTTTTTTTACTCCTAGTGTTTTTGGGTGCAGGGGCAGTGGCCCAAGTTAGTGATAGGCGAAACGAATGATTTCAATAATCGAATACCGTAAACCGGGGTTACTTTGGTACAGGTTCTGCATATTTGGTACTGTATCTCCCTCATTTTCGAAGATACTTCCAAAATTCTTGGACCAAACGATAGGTACTCATCTCAGCTTTAAATTGTCAGCTGAAAGGGCCTGCTATCTTTAATAGGTGGTGGGGGGGTGGCACTTTTTTTTTTATTAATCTTACCCCGTCATCCGGGGTTACTTTGATCACGAGTGATTCTCGCCTCAAAAACGCTTGTTTGCGGGTTTTGATCAAAGAAACCCCTTCGAATAAGCAGCCTGACTTTTAAAAAAATGATTTCCGACCAAAAAAAATTTTTTTTGATCGGAAATCAGTTTAATCTTTTCTGAAACAACGAATAAAACATTCACATAAAAAAAGAACTTTATTTCAAAATATCAAGCCTTCCTTGGTACATAGTGGCTCAGTCTGTATAATCACAGTTGCACGTTTCTTTTAAGTACTTAGGTATCACAAATTTTTAAACAAAATAAGGCACTTAGATAAAAATTCAGTCAAACTTGATAAGTAGGTAGGTACCTACAAAAAACTCAGTTTAAACCTAATGAAACTAGGGAAACAAACTCAAATGAACTAGAACACTGTCTAAAAATTAAAATCACATGAAATAATCACATTTTAAACAAAAATCTGGTCCTTTGTAGGTAGGTAGGTACACAATTTAAATGGTAGGCACGTAGGTATCTTCTCATGGTTTAGTGTCTGCTGAGAAGGCATTATGATGGCCAGCGATGGGCTTTGGCACTTGAATTTTCTGGACGTTTTTGAACCAGAGCTTGTCGTCATATGTTGGCCAGGTCCACCATTTTCCTTTTTTCTGCATACACGTAACCTCGAACTCGCCGGCATCTTGAGCCACAACTCTGCCTGGGTACCTGCGACCCTGATAGGTCACAACAACAAAATCCCCAACAGCCACAGATCGATCTCCAGTTGTGTCAGCAGGTGGTGATGAAGGAGCTGTTTGATACACTGGGGACGCATGGTCCTCGTCTTCTGAGGATGAAAAATTTGGCAAGCTGTCATCGCTTTCAGCATATGGAACACTTCGTGAGCTTGATGCTGAGGATGACACAGAGACGCTTCTGACACGCTTCTGCTTCTTTGGCTTCAACATTTTGTCCTTTCCAACTGCCCCTTTCTTCTTCTTCTTCTCAGGAACGGTTGGAGGTTTTCTGCCTTCCTGGCAAGGACCTGTTGCACAGAAAACATGAAAACTTGATGATCAATGTTACCCCATCAAGTGCACTTTTTTTACATTATGATTCATAGAAAATCATTGAAATGAGCTAGAGACATGGAACAAAAAAGAAAATGTAGCCAAATACATTTGGAACAAAAATATTACTCACATAGATCGATGGGAAATACAGCGGCCGCACGCCAGAGGAGGTTTTGACGTAGATTCCCAAACAGCTGTTATCAGCTGTTGCAAAGCATAGCGTTCCACTCTCCAGTGTTGCCAACGAAACTAAAACCAGCGACTGCATTGCACTCTATGGGTAACTCTTGTAACAATAAGACCAGTTGAGGGTCGCTGGGACCAGAATTGAGCCCGCCAGAACGATTTGAATTTTAAAAACGTGATTTACTATAGTTACCCCGGAAGATCAAAGTAACCCCAGTTTACGGTACCAAGTATTCGAATGACTTTGATAATCGAATGATAATTCGAATGATTTCATTCAAATGTGGAGGGAGAACCCACCAAATAGTGTGTTTTGTCATGTTCAGATTTAAGAAGAACAAAAAATAAATAAACAACGAAATGATGATGAGGTAGGTGTACGAAATATATTATATACATATCGTAAAAATGTATAAGACGTTCAGTATTTTTCACTTCCTCTTTTTATACAGACGATCTCGGTATTGTGATCTAAATTCTTCTAAATTCTAAATTCTTCTTCACCTACCTACCTACAAGTATTGAAAAACAACTTAGGTATAATGATGTTCAGCATTTTTATATAGTACCATAATTTATTGCATTACCATGAGTTTTTAATTTTGTTCAAAATAAAGTTTACAAATTTTCGAACTTCGTTTTCCATGTAGTTAATTATTAATAAGCCTATATTTTACCTTCAAAATGTGAATGACCAAATAGGTATGTAAATGGATGGATTATTATTATTATCGGCCAGTTAAAAACATGATTTATTTAGATAAGTACCTGATTATTAATTTAGTAGCCGATTGGAAAAAACTTCCTACTTGGAAAATGTTGTGATCGGCTGCTCCTCCACAACTCAATTTGTGTCTGAACATGCTGTAACCCAGAGTGGGGACCCCCCGACCCCCCTCTGGTCTTGTCAGGGGAATATAAAAGAGCCAGGGTGCCATCAATAAACAACCATTCTCAATCAAGCGATCGACTCGTCTATCAGACTCCCAATCACTACACTGGTGACATCCGACGTGTGAGCTCCACCGCCAGCACCCGCCGTTTGATAGCGTCGCAGCCTCCGTCTCCGCTTCAACGAGCCCCACCACGCGCGGCCCCCACCGACGCCACAGCGGCGCCCCACTCCGACGCCCGCCTCGACGGCTATCGCAGCGCCTCCCGCTACTTCGCCCCACCATCACCGATCCTTATATAAGGAAACGGACGCCGGCGCCGAGCACACTTCAAGCTGACACCTCACCGGACTGGCACCGAAGAGAAAACCGAAGATGACGGAGCAGAAACCGCAAAAAACGCCCGAAGCGAGCGCTCCTTCGATTCTCAAGCTCCAGCCGTTCGACCCCGCATTCCCGCACGTCTGGTTCGCCCAACTCGAGCTCATCCTCGCACACGAAGGCCTCACGACGCCACATGCGAAATTCGCCCGAGCCTTCCTCGCCCTCGAACCTCGACAAGCGGATCTATGCGCCGACATCAACCCCTCGCACACCAGTAGTTACCAGACGCTCAAAACTCGCCTTCTAGCGACACACGCACCTTCCGATGGTTCACGGCTCACCGCCCTCCTCCAGCCGACATCCGACGACGAACTACGGTCGATCCTCGCTCGCCGACTCACCCGAGCACTTCCGGCTGACACACCCGCACCGCTCGTCCGACAGCTCTTCCTCCGCGCCCTACCCGAGAGCATACGTCTACACATAGCGGCCCGTGACGAACCCGACATATTGAAACTCGCTGCGCTCGCCGATCGCCTCCTACCATTCGCCCCGCCTCCTCGGGTGGCTACCGTCTCCGAAGAGGTCGAAGTGATCAACGATAGACGACAACGGCGATCTCCGACGCAGCCGGCGACGAACACACGCCGAACAACGAACACGCTATGTTTCTACCACCGCACATGGGGCCCACGAGCACAGAAATGCCGCAGCCCCTGCACCTGGCGCCCGAAACCGACGGGAAACGACAACGCACGGCCCGACCAGCCGTAACGGCCGTGCGCAACCCACCAACATCTCGGCTCTTCATCCGCTGTAAAAAAACCTCGCTACACTTCCTCGTGGACACCGGCTCCGACGTCTCGATCGTCCCGAACACCCTGCTCAACCGAAAAACAACACGTCCAAGCGCTCTACGTGCCGCAAACGGCACCGAGATCAAGATGTACGGCACACACTCCGCATCGGTACACCTACCAGATCTCCCTCCGTACGAGTGGACCTTCACAGTCGCCGACGTATCAACCCCGATCCTCGGCTCCGACTTCTTGACGTACCACGGCCTACTCGTTGACCTACCCAACGCCCGACTCATCAACGCGGCCACGCAGCGGTACATCACCGGGACAGTAGACCTCGTACCTCCGAGCCAGTCCATCTGTACGACAACAGCGAACGAGCCCCGTTTTCAAGCCCTCCTCGACGCCTACAAACCTTCATCGACACCATGCGATGCTCCTGTCGAACATCACATCGTCACGAAGGGGTGTCACGCGAAACTTCGCCGATTATCCCCGGACCTATACGCGAAAGCGAAGGCCCATTTCGGCGAATTACTAGCGGCGGGGGTCATCGAACCTTCGGAGGCGCCGTGGTCCAGCCCGCTCCACATCGTTCCGAAACCCGACGGTGACATTCGCCCCGTCGGTGACTACAGAGCGCTGAACCGACTCACTGTGCCCGATCGCTACACCGTCCCACACCTACACGATTTTACAACGGCCCTGTACGGGACTACAGTGTACAGCACATTCGACCTCGCCCGTGCATTTTTTCACTGCAAAATCAGCGAACGCGACGTGCCAAAAACGACGATCTTAACACCCTTCGGCGCCTACCAATTCAAGCGAATGAATTTCGGCTTACGAAACGCAGCGCAAACGTGGCAACGCTACATGGACCACGTCCTACGCAACCTACCTTTCGTGTACTGTTACCTCGATGACATACTGGTCGCCTCGGCCACCCCGTCTGAACACTACACCCACGTACGCACGCTCCTCGAGACCCTCGCTAAATACGGCCTACAAATAAATACAGCCAAATGCCAGCTCGCACGGCCCTCAGTCAAATTTCTCGGCCACAACGTTTCAGCCGACGGGATAACACCCCTACCGGAACGCACGGACCTCATTAAGAAATTCCCGCGACCCACTACCGTGCACGAGCTTCGAACATTCCTCGGCCTCATTAACTTCTATCACCGAGCGATACCACGAGCCGCACCTACGCTCCGCCCCCTAGTGGAAATGATTCCACCCGACGCGAAGAAAAAGGACAAACGCACGCTCACGTGGACCACCGACGCAGCTGACGCATTCGACCGCGCAAAACGCTTACTCGAAACCTCCGTCACACTCGCCCATCCGGCCCCGACCCAACCTCTCGTCCTACACACGGACTCGTCGGATTTCGCCGTCGGCGCAGCGCTGCATTTCATCGACAATACGCACTTACGCCCGCTAGGTTTCTTCTCACGCACTCTCAACCCGGCTCAACGTAACTACAGCGCATTTGACCGCGAACTACTGGCTATTTACCTCGCCATCGTACACTTTCGCCAACAAATCGAAGGGCGCCCACTAACCGTATATACGGACCATAAGCCCCTCACAACCTCACTAGCGACACAATCGAATACGGCCCCACCAACACGGCTACGGCACCTTCGATTTATATCAGAATTCACAACTGACATCAGGTACGCCGAGGGCCCAACAAACATCGTCGCCGATTACCTCTCGCGACTCCCACCGACAGCCAACATGGCCCACGCAGTCACAGACTACGGCACCCCCTTCACGCTACAACAGTTAGCCGACGCACAAGCCGCCGATGACCACATCGCTACAATGAATCTCACACCGCACCGAATACAAGGCCACGAGATCATGTGCGAAACTACCGACGCCTCGCCTCGCCCCTACATCCCTACGCCGCTACGCCTCGCGGTTTTCAAACACATACACGGGATGACACATCCGGGGATAAAGGCCACCACAGCCCTCATCCGCGCTCGATATTATTGGCCCGTCATGACCTCGTCGATACGGTTGTTCACCCGCGCCTGCCCGAGTTGTAACCGAGCGAAAACAACTCGACACATCAGGGCTCCCCTCGGCGAATTTCCCGACGCCGCGCCACTCGAACACCTACATATCGACCTATTCGGCCCGCTACCGCCATCGGCTACTAAAAAATACATATTATCAATGATTGACCGCGCCACTGGCTGGTTTGAATGCGCACCCCTCTCGACCATTTCCGCCGACGCAGTGATTACGGCCCTACACAACCACTGGATCGCCCGCTACGGCTCCCCGGCACGCGTTACCACTGACCAGGGCACCCAGTTCACCTCAGCCGAATTCCATAAATACTGCACGTCCATAGGCTCGGAGGTACACCATACAAATACCTACCACCCTCAAGCCAACGGCCTCGTCGAACGACTACATAGGGTCCTCAAAGACGCAATTCTCGCAACAGCCACTTCCCGCACATGGGCCACCCAACTTAGCGGCCTCCTCCTCGGCCTACGAAACCGCCCGGGCCCCGACGGCTACTCACCGGCCCAACGCCTCTTCTCGGCCACGCCACGCCTCCCAGGGGATCTGTTCACTCAACCGCCACCATCAACTGTGCCCCTACGCACCAACGAATCGTACCGCCACTACACACAGTCATACGTGCCAGCAACTATGCGCACAGCGACCCATGTGTACGTGCGCGTAGACACGCCAAGGGGTAAACTCGAGCCACCTTACACCGGCCCCCATCAGGTGTTGACAAACGATGGAAAAACAATAACTTACCTCACGGACGATCGACGCACACCATCAGTCTCAATCGACCGATGTAAGCCGGCACCCCCACCCACGCACACAGTGAACACCCCCAACACGCCGACCAACGCACCCCACCCCACGGCAGCGACTATAAAGACGAGCGCCGCCCACGAACATCAACCACTACAACGCTATGTCGCCGAAGCAACCTACCGCCTCACAGCTCCTACGAGACCTCGCCGTCACGCCGTCTCCTCCGGCTCCGGCGAAAAGGAAGCCAACTCGGCCGCAACCACCGGGCAGGTATGGCCCGATCCCCATCCGTCAGGCTATGGCCATATCGAAAGCCGGCGCGATACCTATCCACGCGCGGCCCCGGGACAACAAGACGCAGCAGCGTCAACCACCCACGCGTCAGCTACCGCCGGGCATCCGCCCGTTGACTCCACGCCCGTCGACTACCACGCCAGGCACGCCGGTTATGACGGTGACCGCCCCGTCAACCACAACCGTCACCCTGCAACTCCCGCCGTACGCAGGGACGTGCTCGGACTGCTGCATCCACGGGGTACGCCGCCCCCAGCAACACACTGCCGCAGTCCAAGCCTCGCCCGACGTCACCACGAAATCAACGTACGCCCTCAGCCTCGCAAAGGCCCTCGTAGCGACTACAGAACGGGCCACGCAAACCCCAACCCTCGGCACGTCTACCTTCGCCACGCCTCCGGCACGGCCGACGTCGCCAAAGCCGGCACCGCCGCCAACGCCGCAACGCCCCCGACCACAGCGCCCGACCTACCGCACGAACCACATACGGCACCGGCGGGACATTTCGCGCCCGCACCGGCACCCACGCCACTAATCAACCGCAACCCATCGCCGCCCCATGACATCGACCACAGCAGCCACCCGGACAGCCCAAACGCAACCAACACACGCACCTCCCACGCCCGGCCACCGCCACAGCGACAACAACAAAATTTAATTGAAATTGAAAATTACTTAAATTCTGGGGGGAGCAGTGTTGTGATCGGCTGCTCCTCCACAACTCAATTTGTGTCTGAACATGCTGTAACCCAGAGTGGGGACCCCCCGACCCCCCTCTGGTCTTGTCAGGGGAATATAAAAGAGCCAGGGTGCCATCAATAAACAACCATTCTCAATCAAGCGATCGACTCGTCTATCAGACTCCCAATCACTACAGAAAATAAGTAACGTAATATTATAGGATTTATATTGAATAAAAAAAATTAAAAAAAAATTTAATTATTTGATACTGATATTAGAATATTAAATTCAGGAATATATAGGTAAAATATAACTTGATTTTTCATTGATCTTACTTAGTTACACGGATGAAGCTCGTTTCATTCGAATGATTCGTTTGGATCATGAAAAAGGAGTGGGAAAACCTCCAACAGATCCGAATGCAAAACAACCAATGGCAGAACAGATGCTAAAGTATTCGAATGAAAAACAACCAATGGAATGGGATAGAGTTCGGATGAAAGTCTCGGCTATGGTTGTTCTGTGACAGTAGGTACCTACTTGGGCATTCGCATTGGTCACAGGTTCACTTGTCGCAGTTCAATCCTCCTGTATCTTGAGCTTCGCGAAGATACCGCTAGTTTCGCTACAATACGAATGCGAAAGTATTCGAATACTTGAAATCTCACATCCGAATGAATTCAATAATCGAATGCCACATTCGGTTCTTCATTCGAATTGCCCATCACTAGCCCAAGTGGCCTTATGGACGCGAGGCCCCTGAGTGCAACCTCTTCCTGATCGAGTACCTGCCCTCAAAAATCATCCACGGTTCCTTGGAGAATTCCCAGTTCATTCCAAAAGCTGCACATTCCCAGGCTATTTTGCACACCCTTCATGACAATAGTAAATAACGTGATAAGTCTGTTACTGACTGGACTCGCTTTTGAGCGCTGCAAGGCGAGTCTTTAGTGAGGCTGTCTGGTTGTCACACCCTCTACATGGTGCACATTTAGGTCTAGTTGTTGACGCATCTGACTGTCGTTGGTGCTGCAGTTGAGCAGCCAGTTGATAATGATTGGAAACCCCTCGTCTTCTTTTCTCGAAAGTTGTTGGAAGCCCAGCAAAAATATGCGCCTACGATCGAGAGTTAGCTATCTAACAGGCTCTGAAGCATTTTGCCACAATCCCACGATCCCTGGCTCAACTCGCATGAGCCCTGAAAATTGCAGCAAAGTCGGATTTGAAAAGAAAGTAATCCGCAAGGATCTGCGGGCACATACACCAGACCAAATTTGTGCAGCCCTAAAACGTAAAATGTGAGTGGAAATTTTGATTTTGGTGACAACTTTTTCCTCTCAAAAGAGAAAAGCTCTTTAATACCTCGTTCACATTTGTAGGAACCAACATTTCTTGGGTTACGAGGTCTGGGTGAATAAATAAGAATCAAGACACAAATATTGGGCTCAAATTATAAAATTTTATTGAAAATTAGGTAATAAATATTGAGTAAAAAAATCAGTCTTAGCAAAATTTACAGATACAAACGCTTAATCAATAAAATAAGACAGGGAGTACCATACAAATAGGTAAAAATAAAATAAATATGTTTCACATGAATTAACCACCATAACCGGGTTATCGGAGAAATTTCGTCAACGTAACAGCAGAAATGTGTGATGTAGGATTTTGGACTCAGCCATTAACGAACGTTCGGTATTTCGACAAAATATCATATCCATTAGCTAAAAGCACAACGTTTGATAAGTAGGCAGTAACTTCTATAAACAAAAAATACCGACACCTTATCACATTGCTATGTAATGAAGAACAGGGAGAACGTTAATATATTTAAAAAATTACATAAGACACAAAGTAACAGTGGAATAAGTAATACAATTTTGGTAACATCTTAAACTTCGGGACAAGAAAAACCTGAATAATACAGAACAGGCACCTGCGAAAAGATGTTGACTAAAAATCGAACAAACACTCAAATTTTAATTAATTTGATTGGATAATAATTTGGTAAGGCAATAAGAAGCCATGGTAAGTACAACCGCTCACAATCTTTTAAAACACAAGTTTTACTAAAATATACGAAAAAATTGCATAATTAATCTTAGAAAAACTCAAAAATTACGTAACTAGATTTTTCCACGTGGCAGGCCAAAGAATTCTTATAAGCTAAAGGGATGCGGCAGAAAAACAGCTCATACTTGTCAGGTAGACTTATTGGTAGACTTATCAGGTAGACCAACCTGAATATTTTGCTTAGAACATTTAAATCCATAAATCACGTAGATGAATGGTAAGTACGGTAACATCAAAAAGGTTCACTAAATATAACACAAGAAAGTATAAAGGGAAGTTAGTAATTTGCTTTGTATCAGAGTTTTGGCATAGTAACGGTTAAGTGAGAAGGTGAGTTTGAATTGAGTTTGGAAGTTTTAAGAATAGTTTGCAGCTTGATTATTCTATGAAGTATTGTGTCAAATATGAACGTAAGTTGAAGGAACGGAAGTTGAAGGTTTATTATCACGTTTGAAATGAAAGCTATGGTTATCATTAGAATCACGAACTCCCAAATCACACCACCAACATCTGATAACTTTAAATTACTGTTTACTTTTAAGACTTACGAAAAGATCAATGGCTGTCATAAATTGTTCACCTCACCCGAATTTTCTCAAAATGGCGATACCACCAAGGTAATGACAACCGGTTGCTTGTGCCCAAGAACCCTTCAACGAGTCCCCTAGTAAGTTCTTCAAATTCCTAAAGCTTGGAAGTAAAACCATATTTTCTCTTAAAACAAAGCACTGGGAAAGGACAAGCAGAATGCATCAAGTTTTGGATACCATTGAAAGACAGACATTTTCAAAATTAAGGAATGACTGGAAAAGTAACAATAATACACACACGCACACGCGTACACACACACACACACACACACACAAAATATCAGAAATTGAGTCCTGCAAACATGCAGAAACAAACTATACTTCTCAAACTTGAAACAGCGGTTTTTACTAATCATAAATAAATCCAAATACAACAAATACCAGTGGTTTTGTCGTAGCATAATAAATTGAGGTTGTTGGTATAAAACCATGACGAACCATTCATAATTTCGTTCATGATTACAGTAGGTAACCTAATCCGACTTTTAATTTTAAGTTGAAAGCCAACAGGAATGTTAGTAGGGCTTAGATTAATATTGTAATAGAATGGCCAACAGAAAGTATCATTGCAAATCGAGCCGCAAATTTCCAGGTGATATTATGATGCGGAAGGTAACATATTAGAATAACCTTATGTAAAAAGGAAATTGTATATCCTGTACACAATGGAGTGTAAAGCCTAATTGCCATTTATTTACCTTCTTGTCCAGAGAGGTCCCTAGGGTTAAATTCATAGTAAGTAACTACCTACCTACTTTTATTACAAAATAACTGTCTCAAGCTACGGAAGGAGAACTCAAATTAACTTAGGTACCTGAGCTAATGGAAGAGGTGAAATCCTTTATGTAACACCAGTTGAGAAGCTCCATAGTTACTAATATTGTTGAACGTCCTGAGAACGTCCGGATCTTCTTAACCGATATACTGACGGTGAATCCATAAAACCTTGTATGTCAGGAAACCATAAGTTAAGAGGTGACGGGAAAAAACCAGTTAACCTTGCTCCCTGCGACCACGCTACCATTGACGGATTGTTCTCAAGTTCAGAAGGTTCTTTGAGTGCGCACAATAACATGGAGAGCCATTTTGTATCTTTCCAACGTGAATATTTATGCAGCTGGCCAGCCGGAAAACTGGAAACATCAAGTTCAACGATACAACCAAAGCTTCGGCACTTGGGGGAAATATTGGCGGCCATTGTGGGGTTCATTGTAACTGAAATGAAGCGATTTTAATCAACTGCGCCTCCTTTATTAGTAATCAAACAAAAACCGTTCACCACTTGTCGTACTGGTGGCAATCTAACTGCAAACCTCGAAAACTCAATGGAATGGAACAAAACCTCCGACATGAGAGAAAACTTTCAGCCATATTGATGACCAAGTTCCTCACCAAAAACCTGAAGTTAGCAGCACATAACTAAATCTCTAGCTCACCTTTATATACAAAATAAAGGTTACGAACTTGACATTCTTTTGCATTTTTCTTGACACCAAACAGTGCACAAAACCCCAGTAATGACCGGATAAACTAGAAGAATACCAATAATAAATTTCGACATGTAAGGTTTTATGGGTTCACCATTGGTAATAACACTGTTCATCAAGGCATTCATATAGCGTACAGGCGGTAACTCGAATAGATGGTACGATTGACGATGTGGTAAAAACCAACTCGTCCCAATGAGCACAATGTTTGTTCAAACTATAATTTATGAATTCACTTACTACACTACATATACCTACCTACTAAGCTAAAATATTAAAGGTATTTATAACTTATTGCCTCGGTAAGATGAAACAACAAAATACTGTCAGAAACTAAGCCGCTGAAGGAGAATGAAACTAGGAATTAAAAATTACGTGATGTTATCCTAAACAATCGCTAAAATACCTTAAAAACTACAAGCCGGTTCGTTGTGAGAAGTCATGTGAGAAAAAACTTGAGAATAACTGACATTAATATATCTACAGGTATATTTAGAACAGAGAACACCGGGGATGCACACAGGGACTCTTTCCATGAATGTCTAAGCTTAAAAAAGAAACAGACGCAAGAAAGAAAATAATAATACTAGGCACGTCATTAATGAACACAGATCGTTCGAATTCTCAGATGTGGTAATCTAGATGAACGATACGTTTGTCACAATTGTTTGTTTAAATGTTCTCTGAAGGTGACAGCACACTTAATATGGATCTTCACAGGAAAGATCAACTTAAAGTTAGCTCTTTGAGGAACTGATCAAATGGTAGAGTGATGAATGATACACAACTCCAAAATGTTGACAAAAACTGACCAAATCACTGCTCTCGCCTATTTCTTTTTACAGCGCTAGGTACGCCATGATTGTCCTTCAGGTATTTTTATATAAATCATGCTAATATTGTTGGTGTGAATAAATATAAAAACCTAAGACATCGAAATATGACTCTCATCAGTTCCTATCAACATTCGGAATGTGTTCTGCATAAAGCTCCAACTGAACTATAATAATATAACTTATCATCTTGCAGCATCCAATACAAGAAGTGTTGGAAAAATATGGGGAAACTGGGTGACGGAATTAAGAGTAAGAAAGGCTAATAAAACTCACAACTTAGGAATGGTTTCATGAAAAGAAGCTCGACCGGTCTTTGCCGATGTTGTTGTTGTTGTTAGGAACTCTGACGATGAGATGGTTGGAGTGGACATGAGCCAAGAGGGTGGATTTGACGGTTGACTCGAAAGGGCACTGGGCGCATGCGTACCTCTTTGGTCCTTTGGACTGCCCGTCATAAAGGCTTGTCCGATCGTTCAATGTCTTTTTATCCTACAAACACGAACATTCAAGTAGGTGATTAAGAGTCATAAACTACGAACACATCTCAATCTTCCACATCTTGGAAGTCGAGAAAATCGTAACGTGTGCCTGAATTCTGTAGCCTGGGGACTATCACCGTATCTTCCAAGGTTAGGTCGGCAGTTGGTCCCAATGAAACGATATGAAAGGAAGTGAATGTTGGGTGGAAGTGAAGGGAAGTGAAAGGCTGTACGTGAGAGTCCGTCTTGTCAGTTGATAAGGGGCTCACGATTATGTGAGTAACAATAACAACTACAACAAGAAGGGGTTGATCTCTACGCATAACCATCCAAATCTCCAAATATAGTTAAATAAGTACATACAAATTACTTAAGATCAAAATGTAAGAGAAAAGTGAAATAAGGACCATATACACATATATGCACTTCATTCTATAATAAACTATAAATTATTAACTGCAATAGCTTACTTATTGTTTGGGAGTTTTGAAATTAAGAAAGCTTTAAATGCTGGTGACAAGAAATTCCTTTGGAAAATACCCCAATAGTTATCAATTCTGGTGAAAATTGGTGGTAACCTAAAGGTTTATTTTTTGTTTATTCCACATTGCTCAATAGTTATACTTCTGCTACGACTAAGGCTACCTAAGTAACTTCCACCTAACGATACAGAAATAACACAATTTTATACCATACAACTACCTACTCCATATACTCCCTGGAGTAGGTAATAACAAATAAAGGCACAGTGTAGGTACCTTATGTGCGAATCGATCGTGGGCTTCGACGTTGAGGAATGACACAGATCTGAAGGAGCACATGGAGCACGAGTATTCTCCAGAGTTTGAGCCTTCTCGTTTTTTCATTTTCGTTGATTTTTTCCAACCGCCTACCTGCAATGAATTGGGAATAGTTAACGTTATAACAAGACACAAGCACAAATGAGCAAAAATTGATTTATACATAGGTTGTTCCTCCTTTAAAACTTCCACAAGTATTTTTGTTCAACTCAACAATTGTTCAACTCAATTTATTCTACCTCATTCAATGGACTACATTATATGGGTACGTATTATTTTATTATAAAGCACAGATCGAGATGAGATTGTTCCATCAAGATGAGCGCCTGTTTAACTTTTGCGCGAAGCATGAGTAGTTTTATGTTTATTAGACTGATTTGATGAAGTCGCTGTTCAGCAGCATCTCAAGTTGGCCTCTTTGAGTACAAACAACATGGAGGGGTACTGCCTACGCTTCCAATATTGTTAATGATACCAAACCCACACTCGCCAGGCCGACAATTACCTATGGGTTTAGATTCAGTAATGAATCACTACATCAACCATGAACCAATATTCAATTCGAGGACTGACGAGACAGCTGACGAAAACGTGAATACTTTGGGCGTTCCAGAGATAGCAGGTGATCCGTCATGAAAGAAGGACATAAATCCATCATGACCCACCTTGGGGGACCTACTGAGCTTTGAATCACTCAGTTTGAAGACAATGGTGCTATTAAGACAAACTTTAAAAAACCACTTGAATAACAAGCTGAATATTTTGAAACCGAAAAAAATGTGAAATCGAAACGTTTATTTGACAGAAAATCCATCACAACAATACGAACCATCATAGCCACCATATGAAAATACCTTGGTACATTTTTAAGCAAAAATGAACACACAAATCGACTTTTTAACATTTACAGGGGAAAATCATATGAAGTAATAACCCCCAGTAGGTACTGCTAATGTTTAACATGACTTACCAGCCTACTGTAAGGTCGGAAGGATCGACAAATTCAGGTATCTACCTATCAAATTAGACATTATAGAAATACGTACAGAAGTGCCTACATAACAAGCGATTTCTGGCGACAGTATTCTGGCAAATATTGATATTTTATTGTAATATAGTATACAATTATGTAGGCACCTACCTGTTCAAAATAAATAATAACTGTAAATGTGATTTCGAGTCAATGATATTCGTAATAACTGCTTAATATTACAGAAACGAACTTGCAATTTTACAGTTGGGAAATTGGCATCACAAATAGGGAGAAATTATAGGTCTACCTACGGAATGAAAAGTGAAATGGGTTTCGATTTCATCGAACAAGGGCATCCCAGGAGCCAGTTCCTGTATTATGTAAGCGACAGACGGAATGAAAGTGCCAAATGAAAGATTTCGCAAACAAAAGACATTATGTTGTAAATTTACAAGTATAACGTTTTAAACGAATGATGTATTAAGGGTGTTCTCATACCGCTCGGAACCAGCCAGTAAACGTTTATGTGATGCTCACGTTTCACTAGAAAAAAAACTATGGTGAAACACCTTTCACTTCACTTTCACTTGTATCTTCCGGATCTGCTAGTAGGGCATCCTCAGGCTCCAGTGTTCACCCCGGAAGCGTGAGCGAAATGAACGAATTATCGACAACCAAGATTCGTTGACAGTTCACAAATAAATTTAGAGAAATGTATTCAAATTTTGTAATCAAATACGTACCAATTTTAGCAGCTTCGCTCGTGTCAGTATTTGTTTACATTTAACGACTATTTGGTAACCTAGGAGGCACGTAAACAGTACCATAACCTACGTTTTCCATAGAGAAGAAATGATAAAAACCAAGCTGTTGGCGCAAGGAGCTTCGAAAGCGATTATCCACTTTTTACTAAAGGTAGAGCAAGAATATTCAGTTCGGCAAGTGATATTTTATGGAGGCCTCGACAGTTAAATTTATAATTCTCCCACAAACTATAAACGATAAATAAATCATCTGGTCATTGATCCATTGATTATCATGAGCGATAATTATAACCTCAAATATGCCTATAACCTTTAGAAGTTTAGCGTCACTCTTCGAACTCGTGTTTTGCTATCACCGATTCAGGAGAAGCTTTTTTACCTTTATGTCGTGCATAAGTTCGTATTTATTAGTGATTTATTCCAGACTAAATTCAGTGGTTTCGTGGTTTGTAGTTTCAACGTACTAAAGATAAACTCACTGGAGAGCTAATGGCAAAAACTAAATCCAAAGGAGATAAAAAGAAAAGCAAACAGTCGACTGAACAACAGGATATTCCAGCAGAATGCGAAGGATATAAACGTAAGTATTGTTCAGTATTGGCATGTACAGGTACTACTTATTAACTCTTCATCAACCCTACTGTATAACTGCAATAGTTTCTGTCCAAATCGTGATATGGTGTCATTTTTTCGTTTTTCCCTTAGTGGTCAGACTGAAATGCTACGAAGATTCGACTGTTATCCACTATGTTTTAGTCAAAGAACATGCAGTGCGAGAGAAGTGCCCTGAAAAACCAGAGGACAGAACTATATTTATCAGAAGTGTTCCACCATTTGTCACAGAGGTTGGTAGTAAATATGTTTATACAACAGTTATTAAAAGGCAAGTACTGTAGGTATTGCCTTGTTACGAGCCAGTTCGACGGAACTGCTTTGGTCAGCTCGACCCAGTTTTCCCAAACTCCCCTCAGGACATCGCCCTCCGATTCAGTCTGCCGTAGCACCCTGTACGCGACTCACACTCTAACTATACATCGTGTTATTAATCAAATAACCAATAAAAAAATTAATACTGTCGTGTTCCATGTGGGATTTATGAGTATCATCCTACCCAACCCGCACATACCTTAAATCAACGCGAGGAACATTACATTTGGCGCAGTGGGTAGGACTCACGGACTTTAATACGTTCCCAATAAGGAATTCCGTGGTTAATTATCGTGTTTCAGTGTGTGTGTTAACGCCGTTAAGTTTTTGTGACTGCTGTTTCAGAACAACGTCGAAATCTCATCAGAGGGCGTAGGTTGTGCTATACATTTAATACTATGAAAACACCTAGTTGAAGGGTTGAAGGTCTTTAATCCGACTTCAAGCCCCCATTCTTTAGCTTCTCACTACCGCCGCACTCTACAGAAATTGGATAGGAACTTAGATGAACTTATCCAATCCCTACCAAGCCGGTTGGTCATTTCACAAGCAATTGAATGGGTGCCACGTACACTCACGTACCAAGTCGACGCCCATACCCTCATCAACAAAGCCTCTGGATCAAAGACGTCCATTTCAACGAAAACACCCAACCATCACAACCTGAAACAATCACCTTCATTGGCATCAGACATCGACACATCTCAAAGTGTTACAAAAGTCAAGGACCACCAGATCGCTCATCCCGCCCGAAATATCACATCCTCTTCATCCCCAGGAACACTGAATTTTGCTTGCAAAGATTGGGGTGGACGTCATGCCCTCCGTAAATGCAAAACATTCAAAGGGATGACCGTTGAGGAGAGATGGGATGTGATTCATTCTAATGATTTGTGTTAGGGATGTCCGATTCTCCAAAATGAATCGATTTAAATCGAATCGATTTTTTAGAAAAGTATCGAAAAGAATCGCGATTATTTTTTCAAAAAGAATCGATACATCTGAGAATCGATTCTTTTTTCTCAAAACTCAATCTAGTCGGAATAGAAAGTGAAGAAACAATATTAGGTACATTATGAAACCTGAATTCCAGTAACTACTTATACTCGTACATCCAATTGCTACCCAGCTTCAGCACATTAAACAGAAATAGGTAGGTAGATATTATGAGAAAAACAACAAGTATTATTGTAAAAAAGGATCTGGTCTACAGAGCAATGGAACACAAAAATATTTGTCCAGAGCAGAAAAGTATCGGTTTCCGATTCTCGAAAATCAGAATCGTATCGGCCGATTCTTAAAATGAAAAAAATAATCTAAAAATATCGATTATTTTTTCAAAAAGAATCGATTCTTCCAAGAATCGATTCTTTTTGAGCATCCCTAATTTGTGTGCGAACTGCTTTGCCTCGACACATAATTCAGACATGTGTACTTCCCGATTTGTATGCCAATGTCACAAAGCACACAATTCGCTGCTTTGTAAAATCCCATCCAGCTTCGCTAGAATTCGCGAAGTTGATGACTTAAAACAGGACTCTGGAGTACTCCTTTCCTCTCCACCTGCGTTCAAGGATCGGGCACGTTGTGAGGAATCTACTTCGAAGAACTTCGCTCCCCCTCACTTCCACCTGACAGATATTCTCAAACAGCGGATGGAGAATCAGCAACAGAGAGCCTGTATTCAATGATAAAACTCAGCCAGTATTCCAGCTTCCCATCTAGGCTGAATTTAATGTATACACCTGAGGACAGGTGCTCCTCATAGGGGGAGGTAATGTAACGAGCCAGTTCGACGGACTGCTTTGGTCAGCTCCACCCAGTTTTCCCGAACTCCCCACAGGACATCGCCCTCCGATTCAGTCTGCCGTAGCACCTTGTACGCGACTCACACTCTAACTATACATCGTGTTATTAGAGAGTTTTTTCAACACACTCGTGACGAAACGAAACGGAAAACGACAACGAAACGGAAATGGCGGATAGGGCGACCAAAGTCAGATGCTAACCTTTTTCGGTTCAGTTTTCGTTCAGCTTTGGCGTCTACCGGCTGGTGGAGTCACGCTAACGTTATGTCAACCTCTCTTTCATCCATTTTACTCCATGGTTAATACAAATCTATGTCCACACATGGCGTCAAGTCTGCCAATACGCCAAGAAGCAGCTGTGAATACGACGCTCAACATTTTTATTTTCCAAGGAAAACAGAAGAAGGTAGGTAGCGTTATACAGATGTAAGGTTAAATTACGTTTCGTCATATCAACACGACGAAAGCTGGCACCGCGAGATCCCGGTATTTTTCGTCGTCACGGTTCGTCAAACTTTTCGGTGTCTTAAGTGCGCATGCGCAGCACTGCTTTCGTTTCGTTCGTTTCGTCGTGAGTGTGTTGCAAAAACTCTCTATTAATCAAATAACCAATAAAAAAATTAATACTGTCGTGTTCCATGTGGGATTTATGAGTATCATCCTACCCAACCCGCACATACCTTAAATCAACGCGAGGAACATTACAGCCTTATTCGGTGAATCCATTTTCTTTGTTGGAATCGCCGAGCAATTTATTTTATATCTAGTTTTTTAGCGGTAGGTGTCAGCGTGGTCTCTTACTACGCTGCAGGAACCTGCACCTAGGTAGTAGGTAATACTTCTTCTGATCTCCTATACTATAGTAAAAAATCTAATACAAATAGGCACCTTGCGTAACCAGGCGTTCTGTGATTATTCTAAGGAGTTACGGGGTTCGTTCCAGCGCGCTTGAGGTCATGAACTAATTCCGCGTAATCGATCTGTGCAGGCCTTGGCTGTCTGTGAAGCGTTCCAGCGAGGTTAAGTTCACATACTGTTTTACCCGCCCTGAATTCTTGAGCTGATACATGAACTTCTTGCTCCAAACGGAGGGCAGGGTTGTGAACTGAAAACTCGAAGATAACCTCGCTGATGTGTATAACCTCTCCAAAAGTTTCACGTATCTGGTCTTCTCACCTGATATGTCCGACTTCTATAGAGGACAACTAAGCTGAGAACTTCCGCTCCACTCCAATGGTCTTCTTCAAAAACAATTTACAATAGTACAATTTATTGTCACTTGCATTTTGTTGTAGTCCTTCATTAGGAAGGTTTCTAGTGCAGGTTTCCAGATCGTAAACCAAAAAATGCACGAACTCATCCCCACCACTTCGGTTCTCGCACTGAACTCGTACATGTTCTATTCACGGTGCTGGAACAAAGCTATTGAACAGTAAACTTTTATTTTCACAGAGAAGCGTCCCCTTGCTCTTGGCACCATTAGCTAGGCGTATTAATTTCTTAAAAATACCCTTCGTAGATAAGTAGAAGCAGTAGGTGTTCTAACACATTCTAGATTACATAATTCCTCATTTTTCGTCCCTAAATTATTACGCCGGCTCCGAGAAGACCATTCGAATGGACATACACATGATATATTTTATGAGTTATTCTGTATACACAATACCTAATCGAAATACATATGCATACCGTTTCCACATATACATGCTTGCGTTTGTGGGACTCACATAAATTTGTTTAGTTGTAAATTTCTTATTTTGTTACCTTTTAAGGTGACATTTTTAGTGTGCATGTTCGCGTAACTTGATGTAGCTGTATACTTCTCATTTTTTTCGTGTTAATTTGTATTTTGTTCTAATATATTTCAGTAAACTATGTCAATTTGACATTAAACAAATTGAATGCATTTATGGTTTCAGACAGCATTAATTAACGCATTTGGCAAGTTCGGAAAAATTGAAAAAGTGTATTTTCATTCCGCCCCTCGTGCGTCTGTTCCTCCTCAAAATTCATCGCAGTTCTTTGAAGATGTGCCACGAATATATGTAAGCAGTCATTTTTAGAAAATGTTGTCGATTGTTTATATTTCAAGTTCACTGCAATTTTATGGTTTGGAGATGGGGCGTTCCGGAAATCTATCTACAGTAACTACAAACCTATTGTATAATGCTATCACAACCCTAAATTGTGACGATTCAGTTGAACTGTTCCTGTTCCATTGACCATTACACACTTTCTCACCATTTCTCGGTTGCATTACAGTTACAATGGAACTTCGTTCTGTTTCGTACCTAAATGTACTGGGTGAGTGAAATGTGTCAATCTGTTGATTATTATGAGTGTCGTATTGCATTTCAGTAGTATGGCATTGATCTGAAGCCCTTGGTAGGTAGGTATAGGAAAACGCGCATGTGCGCCCGCTCTAATAGTTACAACAACAACTGGAATGCCCCATCCTCGAAAGGAATGAATTTACCTGTTATCTGAATTCTAATGAAGCATACTTACGTATCCCATATTCAGGGTTTCAAGGTTGCATATCTAGTATTTGCCAAGAAGGAAGGTGCCAGAAACGCGCTTCTTGCCCCCTCAGATGAGTCTCTCGTGCTTTTCTCGAAAGAGCAATCCTCATCCACAGTACTTGACAGTATGTATCAACACCCATCACTTCAATCGCATGAACGTATAGAATAGTTGGATAAGTTCGCTTTGATAAGGGATCGCCTGCGATCCAACCCGCATGTACCCTCAAAATTTCAGATCTGTACGACTACTTTTCGCGTAGTTAGAAGCGTTACAAGGAAAGGGTCAACATTTAATGTTCGCACATGCGCAGACGAAAGTTACATTACGGTTCCAATGAAATTCGTTTGAAACGATAAAAGTATTATTCCTGGTCGACCCTCCAAATTTGAACTCATTTAAACAATATTTAGGACAGTTATGAGCGTCCCAGGTATTTCACGCGTTTGCGCATGCGCAGATGAAAGTTACGGTACTTTTTCAATGATTTTGGTATGGGACCATCTGTGACCCAACCCACTCAAACTTTTTCCTTTTACGTTTCAAGATGTGTAGGTTACAAAAATCAGTATCCGGACGCCGTGGCCACGTATCATCCATATTATCTTCATTTATTTTCGTTCTAAAAAAATGCGTTCTTTCGCACACAGGCTCCATTTATCCCGAAACTTCGGCTGCAGCTCGGTCGGAACCCAAGGGTGTTACGAGTATAAAAATAGGTTTTTCTGGTGTTACAGTAATATGAGCTTGTGAAGTATCGTATTCCATGTTTTTAGGGCGAGGAGAACGAATATGAAGTCTATTTTGACCAACGAGCGAAGAATTGAGGTTCTGACAAAGTTCCAGCCTCAAATTTACCTTAAATTTTGGTTCAAAATCGTCGATCTTTCGCAGGCTCTAGTTTGCTCCGAAGCTCGGTAGCCCAATCAGAATACACCCAGGAGTGTTATGGGCGTAAAAAGGGGGTAAATAGGGGTTTTCGAGTTTTTTGTTTTAGGTTTTAGTGAGCATGAGCTTGTGAGGTATCGTTTTCCATGTTTTAAATTGATTTCGAACTTGAGCATTTTTTGAGACCACCCAGAGCATTGTACGTCCAGCCAGAAAAGCTTCGTCAACGCGATCGTGAATGAAACTGTACATATCCAGCCCAGATATCATCGCTAGGGATCACGGATGGCTGCATGAAGTCGAGTTGGTTGTTCTGTGATATTATTTCGTTTGGAGAATGGTGGCTCTTTCGGATTTTGTTGATAGGTACTCCAGTAACTTGAACAAACGTTATGCTTCATGAATAACAACAAATAGTCAATGTTAGTTGAATCCACCGAATATTTATGTAACTGTCAGGTGGAATAACCCTGTTCCCGTGAGATCACCGAAGTTAAGAAACCTCGAGCGTGGTTAGTACTTGGATGGGTGACCGCCATGACACGCGGTGTCACGTCCAAGTATGACCCATATTGCTGTTGGGGGCGAACCCCTCTCCACTCAAGGGGGCGTGGCAATGAGTGGCCAAGTAAAGAGCGAAATGATCAGGTCGAATTCTGATCCTCTCATTGGAGGACAGCTGATCACGTCCATGACGCTGGCAGGGCAGTCGGACGAAAAGCCCCAGCCTGAAATGGCTGTTTACTTAACTTTTTACAGTGATCTACACAGAAGGGTAATAGGGTAAATAGGTAAATAATAAACCGTTGCATAAAAATTTGCAGGTTTTTAAATGTTTAAATTCGGTGTTCCATTTGTCCATCCATTGCGATTCCGTATAGTGTTTAGATTGATGCACTAGCGCTCTAAGCGGGATTTTAGTTCAACTACTCGGCAGTTTACCTGATACAGCATTTCCAGTGGGAACTCAGAAATTAAAATTTCACACTCGTTTTCTCCTTATACTTTCTGACACAAACATCTCATTATGTGAGCAATAAGAATTTTGCCAAAAAAATGAGAATTTTTCTCAGCCTATGATGAATGTGTGCCGGTTTAGTAAAAACTGAATTTTATTTCTTGATTATGTCCTGTATTTGTATTCCATTGAACATAGCACATTTAAAAAAATTCTTATTGTGCTGCTATAGGATGGATTGGCGAATATAACCAGCGAGTGAATACTGACCGTGATGCTCTTAAAAAGGAAATTGATGATTACATGGCACAGTATGATGAGGCCAAAGAGAAAATGGAAGTTACGGAAAAGCAAAAACAGGAAGATGAAGCTGAAGATGGCTGGGTCACAGTGACTAAGAAGTAAGAGCAATGTATCCTGCAATCTACTTTGTCGCCTTAATCCGCATTCATTTACTTACGCTATGCATTGTTTGAAAACGATTCTAGAACTGGAATACCACGGAAGGAGTCGGTTCATAAGAAAATCGAGAAAAAGATTGACAGCAGAATGAAGAAGACTCAGCTTCTGAATTTCTACAGGTTCCAAATCAGGGAATCAAAAATGAATAGTAAGTGTTGCTTTTCATCCAGCTTTCATATATTTGGTAGCCTTCAAGCTCTTTAAATAAATTACGTTTTGCTGCAGAGTTGGTGAAACTGAGAGAAAAGTTTGAAGAAGACAAGAAGAGGATAACTCAACTCAAGGAATCAAGAAAATTCAAGCCATTTTGAAAGATATGTAAATAAACTTACCTGACCATCATTTTAATCACTGATCAACTCATAATTCCTCTGTTAATTTCACATTAAGAAATTTATGGTGGATTTAAGCATGCAGTCACTTGACATTTTCAAATTGAGCTCTATGCGCATGGTCAAAACGCAATGATTGAACTTCGCTTAGAAACTGGGTGCATATATTTATCATTCTGGCAAACTTTGGTGTACCTTGTTCTAAAGATCATCGAGTCACTAAATAAGGGCTTCTCCTAGTCCCATGGTGAACACATTCTGTAGAACTTCGTTCACATTGCGCTACAGAAACAAGTAGTACGCATCATGAAAATTACAAGTACAGTTTGGAGGTTCCTGATGTTAGGTCAGTGAAAAACGATTTTCTTTATGCCACTGTTTCGTTGAATTTATTCAACATCTTCAGGGCTTAGAGATTACGATGATGATGAACCGGTGACGATTATGACAGATGAACAGAAGTTGATGGTGATGACGAAATTGAAGCGATTTGCTGATAATAATATTGTGCTTGAAAACAGGCGTTTGACCATATGTCACCAAATTGCTTCAATTTCTCATCATCACCATCAACTTCTGTTCATCATAATCATAATCATCATCATAATCTCTAAGCCCTAAAGATGTTGAATAAATTCAACGAAACGTTGGCATAAAGAAAATTGTTTTTCACTGACCGAACCTCAGGAACCTCCAAACTGTATTTATTCTAGCGGTCAAAGAACCTCATCGTAGGAAAATTACAAGCATTTCACGAACCGAATCATGTACCTACATGTCTTATCTGATCCACGCACGATTAATAATAATAATAATAATAGAATTAGTCGAACTACAGAACAGAAACAACTTCTAGAGCTGCCTGTGTTAAAAACAAAAAACAAAACAAAAAACGCTGCAAATTATTACACAACGGTTTATTATTTACCTGTATAGATGCTAATTTTGCGTAGACCACTTTCCTGTGGTCAATACCCACTCTCGCGCTCACCCCAGGAAAGCACTAAATCGAGTACTTGAGCCGGTCCGGGAATTACAGTTTCATAAAAATGCAGGATTCGATCATTAATTATTTATTGTTATTCATGAAGCATAACGTTAGTTCAAGTCACAAAAGTACCCATCAATGAAATCCAAAAGAGCCATCCATCATTCTTCACATGAATAATATCACAGAACATCCAACTCGATTTCACACACGCATGATTATAATCAGGCGTTCCCTAGCAATGATATCTGTGCTGGGTGTATACCGTTTGATTCACGATCATGTTGACGAAGCTTTTCGGAGCAAACGAACAGCTGGACGTACAATGCTCTGGATGGTTTCAAAAATTTCTTTAGGTCGAGCTCAATTTAAAAACATTAAAAAACACACCCTTCTACTAAGTTTAAGAGATACGGCGTTCGGGAAATTTCAGCTCCTATTTTTCACCCCTCAGAGATGACTATAGTAACGCCGAACTTCGCGGACCAACTAGAAGCCAAAGAGGACCTGAAAACCAAATTTCCTTAATTTGGGTTCGCGGAACTTGAGAAAGTGCGAATTACGGCGGACGGAGACATTTTTTATTCCATTTTTGGATTCTAAGCACCTTGAAACGGAATCCATCAAATTTTGTGGTGGAAGGGTTAATTTTTTCCCCGCATGCTCGATTCCAAATGTTCATTACTGAAAATAATAAACCAAAATTAAATTCACTGGGGCCTGTGACTATCTTCGAAATTTGTACTATTTGTTTCAAAACCACCGGAGGGTACTACATTTTTAATGGCTGAACTGCCACTCCTAAGATAGCCATTAAAAACATATTAGGTAATGCTTACGAGGAAATTTGTAGCCACATTTTCGCAAACGTTTTATAATATTGTCTATGTACTCGTACGTACCTCTTGACTCTGCATCTAATAACGGAGAATGTTATGTGGTCCAAACGATATTTTTCTCGACTCTAACCGTCACCAAGTGGGACATTGGGATATAAACAGAAAATATATTTTCATTAAACTATGATTTTTAACAAAGAAAGAATAAACGTCTTTATTTGATAACAAAACGCTCATACGCACAGTTTTTATCAATAAATTTACAGGGTTAATAGGTTTTTTTTCCTTCTTACAAAATGGTAGTACCTAATACTAGTTATAAATGGGAGCATTATAATCTTACACGTTGAGGGTAGAACTTCCATGACAATGTTAACATGAAGGCCTGATACTAACAAGCCCTTGGAAGACCATAGTAGGTACCTACCTGCATTATGGAGTAACACTCATTTAAACATGTTTACTTTCTTCGCTAACTAGAGGCTACTTTCATGTAAGTAAAAAAAAGTGGATGCATAATTTTTCGATTTAACAGCAAAAGTATACCTTGTTGCACCACAAGATTTAACACCTGGTATAACAGTATGCCACATCAAGCAAGAGACCTTTCGCAAACTTCGGGAGCCAACGACCTGAGGCCTTAAGATCCTAGAACATGTGGGTATTCTCTTGTAAACGAGTCAACCAAGCCGTCAACGTGAGATGCCCTCAGTTCACATGGTCGGGTGCTAATGGTGCATTTACTTACTAACCAAGATAACCTTCCTCAAAGGAAACCTCTGACTAACCAAGGCCCTCTGAGGCTCTTTCACCTTCAAAATCTCAAAGAGCCTTACTTCCACACCACTGGTGGTGTCAAGTCAAAGCCCCCTTATAGCCAACTCAGTCAAGGTGCCTGCGATTCTGATGTAGCCTATCCTTCTGGGGGGGGGGCATTTCTCTCCTCAAAATGATCCCCATTTCAGAAACTTCAAAATAAATTCAGAGTTCCTCTGTCTCAGAACAAACAAACGAACAAGGTTCAAGACATTTTCGAATTCCACGTGTCACTCTTATTAAGTGTTAGCCTTAAGTCCTGTCCCCAGCTAATATGACGATCTAGCTGCTAATATGAGCTAAGAGGTTAACATCCCGACTCGTATCCCTAGAATCTTTGTCTCAGCTCGAAGACGAGGGAAGTATCAAAGAGTCATGCGAAAAGTCTCTTAACACTGAGACCTACGGCACTACTAAACCAGGCCTTACCTCGGCCTTCGTACTTGAACATTACTCCACACACAAAAATCTATCACTAGATATAAAAGTGTGACATTCCATACAGGTGAATTGTGCCGATTTTCACGATCTTTGTACTGTACATATGAACTAAGGTAGATATAGCACTTTACAGTCGAACAAACAGGTTACACAGACAAATCCTCACTTGGGCAGGTACCTATTATTACTTTACCTATTTCGCAATTCTATAATACGATTTCTGCACTTACTGTACTTCCCAATGCAAAGAGAGAGAGTATTATTCGAACGAACAAAAACTATATTTACAATCAGAGCAAGTCACTATTGCCTGACTACTTAAGGGAAAACTCCGGACATTAATATAATGGCGTCAAGTAGAAACGCTTTAACTAACAGCACTCATCTACTGACGACAGGTTAGTTTCATTGCATCTATAAGTAAGTCGTGTATGTATAACCCGGCTGAACAACATAATACTAATAACTATAACGTTTCTAGACGACAAGATTATCAATTTGCAATAAATTACTCAAGTGATGAGTTATTTAAGGAGCCGCAAAATACCCGTTTTGTGAACAGTCCATTCAAACCGATCCTAACACCTAACGATGTTCATTTTTTATCTATGGTTTCTGCATGAACTTTCAAAATAAACTGACGATATATACCTGTACTGATCCCTCTGGTCAAAACAATCGCTGAATGTCATTATTGCACGAGGATAAATCGTTCTAAGAGTTACTTTCTGAGGGTCCGTTCTCGAGGAAGTCCTCTTTTTTCATAGCAAATAACTTGTGGATAGCGCTCCTAAAGCAGAGGAAGTTATAGTCGATGACACCTGAAAAGAAAAAACAAAAAATACTGGGCACTGAGTTTACGCTGAGCCACCAAGCAATGAAGCAGACCACGGGTCTTACAGAATGTAGACTAAGGAGGTCTATGAAAAGCTACGATTCGATTCCGATCAAAAATGCCTTTAGCAACTTTTTTTCTTTTTTTTTTTTTGCGAACATGTTAAGTCTTGTAAGGAAGTATATCGAAAAGTTCACGTGAGCGAAAATACCCTTTTTATTGGGAAGTGACAAGAAAGAATTCCTATTGTAAGATAACAAACAGGTCTGCCCAACCAACACACACGTAGCAGAGCACACAGGCTGTCCACGTAAGAGTTACGTCGGCCTATGGATACTACAGAACTGAAATGGACCGTTCGCACATATCTCAACAATATTTTTCTCTGTCAATCCATTTCAACGCGCCTTTACCCAACCTCACCTAAATTGTCCCCACCAAGCACAGAAGTGATAAAAGCCATCGAAATATCAGAATCGAGGCCTTTTACCAACAGTTCCAACGCACGCGGTATGAACACACAGTATCAAGTGCCATACCAGGTCGATCTTCGCCGTAGGCCGCCTGCAGAGAAGTGACGAACCTCTGCACTCTACATCCGTCTACAAATAAGAATCTGTGTAATTGAGTTGGCACAGAATTGTCCATCTCCTTATTGGTTTCCTGGTTCGATATTCCAAGACTGTTTAGGGTTGGTTGCGAAGAGACCCGATCAAGAAAGTGCGTTCCAAATAGGAACACGTAGGAAAGCACTGCGCCGTCATGATCTTTACGTATAATGTAAGTAGCAGAAGAGCCAGAAAACCAACAACACGGGCAGATGCCATCGGATCGCATAAGCTACAAGTAGCACATCCCAAGCGGCCTCCTATATGCGAATGTATCCTACATGCCAAAGTAGTATTCATGGCGACCTTTTCAGTGGTTTGTACTGTCATGTTGCAAGCTTAGTTTTAGCCATTCCAACAGCTTTTAGAATAACTTTTCTACTCTGAAATTAATCAAAGAGATATAGACACAGAACATGCATAATTTATGCACCCATCACCATCTCTACAAAAGGTTTTTAACAGCTGTTGAAAAACAATCAATGGTAATATGAAAAGTGGTGATCACCTTGCTTGTCGAAGTTATCCTCACGAAGGATGCATACCAGCGCCAAGAATTTATTCACTTCTCGAAGGTAGAGAACTGTTCCGTTGTTGAGTTTAATTAAACTTGAAGTGTGCTCGTCGAATGCTCCACTTTCGCTTTCCTCAGATCTGCAACAGCATTATGGCCATTTGTTAATTTTCTTGGACTACAGCTGAGTTATGGAGTTTAATCAGAAGGGCCCTTGTCCTTACCCGTAAATACCGGCGATATCGATCACGACATCTATCATATCACAACAAAGTTCATAGCTCTGCATATCAACAGGAGAACAATCGGTAGCCACGTAGATTTTTGATATCACATCAAAAAGAAACGCCTTTTCGATGCCCGAATTCTAAGAACAAAACCAAATCAGCCTCTCAATCACAAATATAATAATAATAATAATAATAATAATAGAACATGCTTCATCATCAGATTTGATTCGCCCGAATCTGAACGACTATAAAACATATGGTCTAGAGCAATCCATGGGAGGATATTAGAGAGTTTTCACAGAAGTTTGGCCACTAGGTCGTTGATGGACTAAGGATCTCTGGGCTAACGATCTAAGGGGGAAAAAACCGGATGCTAACCTCTCAGAACATGAAACGATCTAAGGTCGTGGAAGTTAGGTCGTTGAACGACCTAAGCTGATTCTATGGGTGACACTAACGTTAACGTTGAACTGTTCTCATCGTATTCTCATCACTTGAAGATTTCAGTTTAAAAAGCCGTTCTTAGTTTTCATCTTCGCTAGTACAATTATATGGTTCATAGACTAGCCAGGTACAATTAATTAAGATTTTCCAGTCTTAAAGGATCACAGAAACATTTCCTATTACTATTTTCAAATGGAAAATAATGTAGGGTTGTCCATAGACACGAGGCAAATTAGCCAAAAAACTAAAGGTTCGGCTAATTTGGCAAAAATTAGTGGCTAATAGGTAGACATTATTAGCCAAAAAACTGTAAGGTTGTCAATAGACATAGAGAAATTAGCCAGGTACAATTTATTGACATTTTCCGGTCTTCAAGGGTCACAGAAATATTTCCTAATACTGTTTTCAAAAAAATATAGAAATGTAGGGTTTCTATACAGCAGAAAACCCGTAAATCAAGAGAAAAAAGATGCACGCTATCAGGTACACCTACACAACACAAACAAATAATCACAAATGCCATGGAAGAAGGCAATCCATGCGATGAGGTTTCCTTGGTGGAAGGTTAGTACGGGAAATCGCCCATACGACCTAGTGCTAGGTCGTTTACGTATACCGGTGGCATCCAACGTTGACGAGCTAAGTTAGGTCGTTCCCACCCAAACATGCGCAGTTCGCACTTTCCTTCGTACGTACGCCTTATCCTGTCAACGGGCTAGTAGCCAAACCTTTGCGAAAACTCTTCTAGGATAGTTTGAAAGAGTGAATTTTTTCAATCAACAATCTGGGCCCTTGGAGAAATTAGAAGTGACATTCGCCCTATTAACAAGGTTTCAACAATGATCTAAATATACGGAAACCCGAGGCTACTGGACCACATTAAAGACAGATGGTTTGTTTGGACCACTGGGTTGTGGGTTACGGCGGTTCAGCAGTTTTCTCGTTTGCGCATGTGCAGTCGCTACTACTGACATGAATGCGACGAAATTTATAGGGGACCAACTTGGACTTAACCCTGAACTGACACCAAAATCTGAGCCAATTTGGACCATTTGAAGTTGACGTTTGTGCATGCGCAGTCTACTATTGATCCGAATGCGACAAAATTAGTATTAGACTAACAAGGACCTAACACCTAACCCTGTACTACCATCAAAATTCGAGCCAATTTTGAACATTAAGTCTACACCCATTTCTAAAGGCCATGACCTTCGTTTTTCCTAGGTTAAGCTCCGGACTCCACATGGCGCAATATGCTTCCAGACGAGTTACCGTCCTTTGGAGTGTTGCTGCATCGGACGCCATTTAAAACTACATCACCAGCATGCATGAGTAAACGAATGTTCCAGCTGCCAACATAAAGCTGGGCGTCCACCAGGTCGGTAGGGCAGAGCGGGGGTGTGGTGCGATGCGGCACCGAAATCGTGTTCTAGAAATATAATGGATAGAAATCTAGAAATATAATATATAATGGAAAATGGATGAGAGCCCGTCCACTGGGTCGGCAGAGCGGCACGGCGCAGGGCGGTCGAAAATTTTCCGCACTCGATCGCCCTGGGAATTCTTGAGCGCGGCCCGGCACGGCGCCAACTTGCACAGTGCCGCCCCACTGACCTAATGGATGGAGTTCAGGGCGGAAAAGCTCCGACCACGGCCATCCTCGGTAACACTCGGCACTCGCGATTTCATTAAACTGAGTTCAAAATATGTTTCCTGTGACTTATTCCTGTCTTTCAATTGGTCTTCAAAAAGATGATGAAATTCTCCGAATTTTTGACGTTTCGTGTTGACCTCATTTATTTATTTATTTACGGGCAAGCCCAGTTAGTTACACTTCAGAAGTCGGCAATTGAGTATGGACCCATTTCCTCTTCCTCTTCAGATTTTTGTGCTGCTGCAAATACAAAAATTTCTTAATCTTCATAGAACATCTTGTTCAAGATGTGCACAGCTCGAAGATCAATGTGTTAGTGTTGAAAAGTAGGGATGGTTGGTGCGGCCGACCTGATCCGCCCCATAGTTTCGCCCAATAGTGGACGGATCCCGAGCTGTCGGCACCGCGCCACGCCCCGCCACTCCGCCTCACCGACCTAGTGGACGCCCAGCTTAGTACAACACCACAATGAAGCCATGCACATTGTTCAAGAACAGTCCGAAAAGTATTAGCGAAATCAAACATCCCTGTTAATTACAGTAGTATTAGTATCCATGTACTTGTCCTGAAGTACTCAGTGCTAGTCACAATATTAATAGTCACAAATAGCAGTATCTACTTGACAAAGTAGTGTGTGTAGTAGTACAACGTGGTATCATGTCTACTTTGAGTGATTTTCGCCCCCTCCAGTATTCCTAAAAGGACTTACCAATGCGTTAGCATACCACAAATGAACTTACCGAGATTATAATGTTCAGCAAATTTTCCAGAGTAGCCAATTGTGGGATCAGTTTTTGCACCACTTTACTAAACGCTTCAAAGATGCTGTGGTCGTATATTGATGTTAAATGGAAACTTAGGTGGATGTTATCAAATCCTGGCACATTACCAACTGAAAAATTGTTTAAAAAAAAGAGATAAAGAAGACTCTTAAGAACCTGACTATACCATGGAATGTAATTATTAAATAATAGAGTTCCCAATAGCTGGAAAATGGTGGTACTGTGACTGTATCGATCGTGAGACACAACAGGGCATATGCAGGAATTGATCTTATTGTATCGCATTGCATCGTATTGAATCAGACCATACGGATACCACTCGTATTCAGTTGTAACTATACTATAAACTGATGATCCTGTTCAGATCACGGAAAAACGGCTTGACGGATTTTCATGAGGTTTTTCGCATAACGCTCAGAGTTGGCTGGGGAAGGTTTATAGCCGGTCGTATCCTTTCCGGATTTCCTATTTCCTTGTAAAGCGGCCATCTCTAGCAATGGCGTCTTGGCAAAATTATTCGATAGATAGGTCATTGTGTTTTGTAAACTGAAGGTTTTTCCCGCCAATTAATTAATGTCGCTTTCCCCGCCAGACAACAATTCCGATAACAATTTTACAATAAATTGGTAAACAGGCAAATGCCATCCGAGACTTAGTTTTCTCTGTGCACTGCGAATTTCTTCCGTCTTCCCAGCAATCTCACGTTATTTCGAAATGAGTTACAAACTTCTGGATTTGCTAAGACACACGTTCTCTGAGTCGTCTCTAGATTCAGATAATTATTATTTTTGAAACGAAAACTTTTCGAATTCGTTTAAAACGCGTCGCTTCACTGTTTATTTAGCAATAAAGGAAGAATAATTGTTAGTTGAGCATTGTTTTATATCACGAAACTGGTAGTTACCTACCAACAAAATTGAAACTTCTTCAAAACTAATGCGCACACAGTAGAATCCCTATGTGTTCTACCTACCAACACATCACGTCTAGATAAACATTGGGAATCGCATTAGAGTGCACATAGACACGTTGGATTTGGAACAGTTGTGTTTAGCATCCGCCCTGCTTGCTCTAGCTGTCGGATCATTCCATGGTATGATAACGACGCTCGTTTACTCTAGGAACTCCTGAATTAAATGTATATCAATAATCGAATAACATACAAGCATCCCTCAAGTCATCGGTGGCGCGTTGATGGATGTCACGCTGAGTCTCCATTTTTGTATCTTCATTCAAACCATCGACTTTATGAATGAACACGATAAATTTAATGCTGGAATTTATTTTGTATGCTTTTACGACTGTAGTGTTGAGTTTGTTCAGAGCTTCCATGTAGTCATCCTAAAACATCGGAAATCGTCACAGTAAAATTATAAGAATTTTTGTGTCACAAACAATAAAACTCCGACCTCTCCATTATAGAGATAAATGGAAACATGATTCAGAAAATGTATAAAAATCAGGTTGGGGTTACTCTGTAAAATCTACAGCAATGAGACATCCATGGACTCTTCTCAATCACTGCACTTGACAGCTGTACAACCGTAAATCACTCATGTATGCGCTACTATTATGCTGAAATGTCTTTAATCCAACGTAAGTTAGAGATAAGGCTTTCCAGAAATAAACCATTGTAACCTTAACTAAACTGTAATTAATCCATACACCATTCTTGAATACTTAACCTAAAACGTCGAAATTTACAACAATGTCAGGAACCTCTTTATGTTTTCACTGTTAGTAATTCATTTCATTGGACAATATGCTGACACAAAGTAAGTCCAGAATATTTCTGTGTGCTAGAGCCAGCAACCCCTGAAACTAACATTAAAACACGAGGTGGGGCGTTGTTGTTAGATCAATTTGAAGCTCCTATGGTGATGTGGGCTCCTTGTGTTAACTGATTGTAAAGGAACATGGGATCTTTGGAACTAAAGTGATTTCTACATATTTTTGCTCAGTAAATTCCTTGTATGATTGGAAATGAGTTCAGTAGAAAGTCTACTTCCCAAAGAGATCCAAAGAATTTTTCCAACAGTATTTTCTGAAGCAGATCAACTCCAGGAGTGGGCCGATTGCCTGAGGAAAAACAAGGAGGCGAAAGGGAAGGAGGAGACGAAAAACGACAGCAATCCAATGTAGCTGTTCCGCTCAATTGTTCAGACAAACAAAATTCAGTTTGGGTTTCGTATGGGTAAAGCGAGCCAGTTCCTTCCAATCAGTCGATATGGGGTTGTACAGTGAAAAGGACCTCATAAGGCGCAAGGAAGCTTTAAATTCCGCCATGACAAGGAGATGATATTGTTGAATACCTTCGGAAAACTGTATGTACGAGTCAAGTGCGCTTTCTCCTTCACAATGGGCAGCTCAATATCATCACATCATGTACAAACTTGGTGGTACTGAGCAAGAGCAATGGAATTTCAAACATAACTGCGCAAAACTGGCCGGTTCTCACTGGTAATTCAAACTTGTACCACACAAAATATAGGGTGTAGCAAAACTCGGTATCTTTTTAATTTGTACCGTATTTTTTTGCAGGCCGGTTGGTACCATTGTTGCTATCAGTTTTCTATAGTCTTATCACCCCGATTTGGTAATTGTGACAATTTTTGTGATCCAAACATTTCCGTGACCATGGCAACCTTAACTAAGGAGCAACGTTTGTTGGCAATCAGAACTCAATAGAGAGTTCCTAGGCGATACCGTTGCTCAGATGCGTCATCCGTATGTCTCAGAAAAGTGTTCTGCGCATGCGCCAAATGGTTGACGTATCATACGGGTAACGTATTTTGCCGCATACATCCGTCACCGCCTCTCGATCCCGTGAAACGTAACGACTAGACCGTGAGTAAACGTAACCTGATATGTTGAAAACAGTACATGTTGAAAACCTTGAGTACCTACTACGTGTTAGGTAACGGTGAAAACGTGATCGCGATGAATTTTCCACCATGCTTTCAAACACCAACGTTTTCGCAACCCAAATACCTACCTACCTCCCTTTCAAGCTGTTTCTGCTGAGGAGAATCAAGAGGAAGGAGAAGTTGTTACGGAAACACACATCAACGGAGAAGATCATGAAAATGATATGAACCAGAGCCCATAGAATCGGATTTTTGTTGGAGTGAGGGTGAAGAATTGATTCAACTTTCTTGCTTTAACCAAATTTAGCAACAGCAAACAATTCAGTAACTTTCTTCACGAACATTTCTGGTAATCCTTACTCAAGTTATGCCCGCTTTTCGTGTTTTGTACTGGTGTACCTACTGTAAAACATTTCTGTACCTACTGTTTTCTTAACCTGCAGTTCTTTACATTGTTTTCTTAACCTACAAAATTAAATGGTTTCAAATGCTTAAGCTTTTTTAGTTTAGACCTACCTTTCCCTCATAATAAATCCTAGTTTCACAAATTTATAGCTGGTTTTGCAGGCTTTTGCAAAAGAATCCAAATATGTGCTGCAGAAGCAAACCAACTTTATGCAACTAATTTTGCAATAACTAATTAGATGTTCCTCAAATTTAACAGGCTTCTGACTTCAGATTTAACAGAGCTGGTGCATAGTGGTTTGTTGTGCTCTTTTGTCTTTTGAAATGGAAGGGGGTAGAAGAGGGGGGTAGGTTCGCGGTACTTCAACAATCAGTAAGGAATTGACGTCACTTTAAGATACCGACTATCATGCTAGTTGTCTCTCGTAACCCATGGCAACGGGTTAGCATCCATGTTGTTCGCTCTAACAGCCAATGCGGTATTGTTATCACCGTATCTCCTAGGAACTCTCTATTACAAGTCTGCTGAAAGTGTTGCAGTGACCGTGCGGAAACTCGTAAGAAAATTCGAGGCCACAGGATCGTTACTTGATCAAAAACACAGTGGGCTTCCTCGTGAAAGTCGAAGCAAAATTAACGAAGAGGTCATGTTTGATAACCTCTTGACAAGCCCGACTAAATCTGTTTGTAGACGTGCTCAGCAACTAGGTATCTCACCCAGGACTGCATCGTATTCTGAAACAGGATTTACACCTGCTTCCTTACAAAATTCAACTTGTTCAAGAAGTGAAATCAACCTACCACGCCAAGCGCGGAGGGTTTGTCGAATGATTCAGGGCCATGAAATGCAATGATCTGGATTTTCATTCACGAATCATTTTCAGAGATGGCTCACTTTCATTTAAGTGTATTTGTAAACAAGCAAAACTGTAGGTTTTGGGGATTGGAGAACCCTCAGGAGACACAGGAACACCAACTGCACCCACAAAGATTGACAGTGTGGTGTGGATTTTGGAGCGGCGGAGTTACCGGGCTGTACTTCTTTGAAAATGACAGTGGAAATGCTGTCACAGTCGATGGGGAACAGTACAGACAAATGCTAACAGATTTTTTAATCCCTGAATTGGAACAATCTGACATCGACACAGACAGCATTTGGTTCCAGCAAGACGGTGCAACTTGCCACACTTCAAGGGCGACAATGGGTTTTTGCGTGAAACTTTTCAAGACATCACCTCGAGAAACGGGGACTCAGAACTGGCCTCCCAGGTCTTGTGACCTAACTCCTTTGGGGTTACATACAGACCAAGGTCTACGAGAATAAACCCAGGACCGTCGAGGAACTGAAGGAAGAAATCCAGAAGATCGCCGATGTCGACCAGCCGCTCTGCAGGCGAGTCTTGCAAAATTTCTTGGAATGACTAGATGCGTGTCATCGGGCTAGGGGTGGCCATATACCGGATATTATCTTCCATACCTAAATCGGAGATGTTTACCTACATAATGACGAAAATATTATGTAAATATACCTATTTTTAATAAAGTTATGGGAAAATCAAAAAGATACCGACTTTTGCTACACCCTATACGTTCCTCGTGACGATTATAGCTGGAACCCACCATTCCTAAGTAGTAAAATCGAATTAAACTAGATATCATTACAAACTGACCTGTGCATCAATAACAAATATCAAGGCACCGCAGCCACCAAAAATCTGGTTGTAATCTATTGTTCCATCAAACAGATCAATTTGACCAGGGAAATCCCAAATTTGGAATTGAACAAACGAGGAGTTGGCCACTTCTTGTTTGGCTATCTTGTTGGTCGATTCAAGGAAAAGTGTTTCGTTCGGCGACATTTTTTGGAATACCACTTTTTCGATCGAAGACTTGCCACTCCTATAGAAAACATAAATCAACAGTAATTGTGTCCTTCTATTTATTCATACAGCACAACAAGCCACATGACATGATTTCAATGACAACCAGTCATGCAGCATGGCTACAGGAGCGAATTTTCAAATAAACATTCGTGCTATTGTGTAAAAGGTGATATACCTAGCGCGCAACCATACCATCACTTTTCGTAACACTGTATCATTTTTCGCGATTTTAGTCATTTTGACCCTTATTTATAAAGTCAAATTTGACCCAGTCATTCTTGAGGAAATATTTTTATCTTTGAACTAGCCCCTCCATCGTGATTCACCATACCGCACAACGTCGAGTGAATTAATATTGATTTTAGCCCTTAACGCCAATTTTTGACCCCCAAAAATCCAAATTTGACCCCTGTCATGAAAGAAAAACAACTGGAATGGTATTTTTCTGTCTTTACCCACCCTTCCATACAACTTTCAGTGATTTTATGGCAATTTTTCACGATTTTAGCTGCTTTTGCAGATTTTTTGACCCCTTAAAAACTCAAATCTGACCCCCTTAGAATTTTTGGAGATTGCTCATCTTCGAACTCATTGTTTTGGCGAAATCTGGATTGTTTATCATACCGTCCAGGACAGATACCGTCTGTCTGGAGTGACACATAAACAAATATATATAAATACATCTATACATATAAATTTTCGTTAAAATCTGGGATGAATGCAGGATGCTCTGAAACGGATTAGCCTAAACAATATTTCATAAATTCAAGTTCTGAAAATTTTGGACCCATTGCAATAGCATAGTTTTCCTTGAAAATTCGCTAAAATATATGTAGGTACAACATAACGAATTATCAAAGTATCCGTACCTCCTAAGCCCCATAAGTATGATTCGTGGTTTGTCACTGTCATCCAGAGGGCTCTGCGGGTTGATGTCCTCATCCCCAAACCCACTTCCGTTGAACTCGAACTCTTTGTTGTCCTCATAACTTTGCCCGAACCCGTCTTCCTCGTCCTGTTCAAACGACTGCAAGAGAAAAAATTTACTGGGTTCTTTACTCCAGTTAAAACTATGAAACTGACAAAATACAATCAAGTGATCTGCTGATCATTTTAAAAAATTGGGTTATTGAAAAGGGAGTTTTACGTTAGGGCTGGAAGGATATTCATGTCACCACCCTTCACCCACATAAAAGCCCCCCCCCCCGGTACAGGCACCAAGCTGGTCACTCAGGGGCGAAACGTAGGATGGTGAATGGACTTCCCCTTAAGGTTGGGAAGAAATGCACGACCCCCAATGAAACGTTGTCCATTTCTACTAAGAACAAAATACACTGTTATACCGGTTTCGGTGGTTAAAGCTACCTCAGTTAATTAGTTATCCGGCTCTACAGCCCACTGTGGACCTTGGCCTCCCACCTTAATCCTTGCCACACGGGTCTGCCATTGGCTTTGGCTCTCCAAAGTGCGACGTGCATCCTGCAGAGATCCTCTTCCACGTCCTCCAGCCATCCTCTTCTTGGGCGTCCCCTTCTTCTCGACCCAGGTAATTTCATTTTCAACATTTTCTTCGGCAAACTCATTCGCTGTACATGACCCAACTAGCCCAATCATAGATGAAGGGTATCAAATGTTCCCTTCCATACAATGCCTCCAGTTCTAGACTCCTCCTGATACCTCTTAAGCAGACAGCCCCATGTCACACGTTTCACGATTTTTCCTTTCAAAAATCAAGATGGCCCACCGGTCTTGCCTGCTTCGAAACCCACGTCTCTGCACCAAAGGGTACCTACCACTGTTCTAACCAGTGTATGGTACAATTTGACCTTAAAGCCACGATTACACAAGGCCAGTAGGCAGTCCAGCTGGCTGGCGCGAATTGGAAGCCAGCTGATTGCGCCAGTAAATGTACAGATGTATCCAGCTGACTGGCGCTAGTTGGGCAAAAACCATGGAGACGAGGGCGTCGTCCAGGCAGTCCCGTGTTCAATTAAATAACGTTTTGCGCAATTTGTGCCGTGACTTCATGTGACATTCATTT